>CM065898.1:79296656-79896656 GCA_033439115.1 Firmiana major | reverse complement strand
TCATTGACCACAAAATCTGATTGTAAGGTCTGTTCAGCTTGGCTAACCATGTCTAGCAACTTCTAATCATTTCTTTGCCCGGCTCTGATATGATCTAAGACACTGGGATCTATCCGTAGGCTAGCTATAAATTTGACCTATGCTTCCTCAACACTAATCTTAAGTTTGGTGAACTGTTCTAATAAATCTCATTCCCTGATCATCATAGCAGAAACCATACTCTTCCTGCTCAGGGCATCAGCGACTACGTTCGCCTACCCCGGATGGTACAGAATCTCACAGTTATAATCCTTAAGGAGCTTCACCCATCGTCTCTACCTCATATTAAGCTCCTTTTGATCGAAGATGTACTTCAGACTCTTATGGTCAGTGAAGATCTAAAATCTTTCCCCATACAGATAATGCCGCCATATCTTCAAGGCAAAAACCACCACAGCTAATTCCAAATCATGAGTGGGGTAGTTCCGTTTGTGGTCCTTAAGTTGGCGTGAACCATAAGCGACTACTCTCCCATACTGCATGAGTACGCACCTCAGACCCTGATGGGAAGTATCACTGTATCCTGAGAAGCCTCCAGACCCACTGGGAATAGTCAACACTGGTGCTGTCGTCAATCTCATTTTAAGCTCTTGAAAACTCTGCTCACACTGCTCAGACCATAAAAATGGGACATCCTTACATGTGAGCTTAGTCAAATGAGCTGCAATCATGGAGAATCACTCAACAAGCCTCCTATAATACCCTGCCAGTCCTAGAAAACTCTAAATTTCTGTAATTGTCCTCAATCTCTCCCAATGAAGTATAACATCTACCTTGGACGGATCAACTGACACCCCGTCCTTAGATACCATGTGACCAAGAAAAGTTATCTGATCCAGCCAAAACTCACATTTACTTATCTTCCTATACAACTGCTTATTTCGGAGTACCTGAAGCACAGTCCTCAAATACTATGCTTGCTTCTCCGAGGATCGAGAATATATGAGGATGTCATCAATGAAGACTATCACAAACTGATCTAGATAGTCCTAAAATACCTCATTCATCAAGTTCATGAAAGCAGCAGGGACATTCGTCAAACCAAATGGCATCACTAAAAATTTGTAGTTGCCATATTTAGTTTTGAAGGCCGTTTTCAGAGTATCATCTTTCCTGATTCTCTATTGGTGATAGCCCAATCTCAAGTTAATCTTAGAAAAGAAAGAAGCCCCTCTCAACTGATCAAACAAATCATCTATTCTTGGCTGGTGATATTTATTTTTTCACCATAACCTTGTTCAGTAGTTTGTAATCTATACACAACCTTAGACTACCATCCTTCTTTCTCACAAATAAAACTGAAGCTCCCCACGGTGACACACTGGGTCTAATAAAACCCAGGTCAAGCAGTTCTTACAACTGTGTTTTTAACTCTTCCAGTTCAACTAATGCCATCTTATAGGGACGTTTAGAGATCAGCTGGGTATTCGGCGCTAAATCGATAGTGAACACCAGATCTCTCTCTGGTGGTAAGCTTGGCAACTTATCTAGGAACAAATATGGAAACTTACATACTACCGGTATGTCCTCTATCCTCGGATGTTCTCGACTGACATCAGAGATGAGTGCGATATAACCTTCACATCAATAATCTAGTTAGTAATTCCAGGGAATAGTAACTAAGTCATACAATTTCTTACATTGCACTTTACACATTTTATTCCTTAATAGTCAACCATACACTGAATTTTTCAGGTAGGGAGAAAGTTATAGTCTTAGTGTACCAGTCTGACTCACTCGATTAGCAGCTAGCCAATCCATTCTTAGGATCACGTCGAAGCCACTTATATTCAACAAAACTAGATCTGCTAACATTACTCATCTCCCACCTTAATCTCACACTTTCTACACACCTTATCAGTCCTTTGAGACTCATGCATAGGTGTACTTACATGTAGAATATGATCTAAAGACAACCGTTAGACCAACATTGCTATATAATAGTGAATGTTACACGACTAAGAGACTTCATACACATAAGATAAGTGTAGCTGTAACGCCTCGGAAAAGCAGAAATAAGGGTTAACTTTTTCATTAATCTTATTTCTAATTTAGGTTGCATTCTTGTTCAGTGTAGGGACTTTGTTTCTTCCTTTCCTTTTCATTTTTAATCATTTAATTTTGCCAAAACTTTCGGCAGCATAACCCTTTATATTATACCTTATCCTCCTGCAAGTAAACGCAGTTTATATATATTCGCAATGCAGTTAATTGATTTCTTAACTTAATTCACTTCCCAGTTCCAAATATTCCAAAATATTCACATACTATCCATAAACAATTGATTACATCCCAAAAGTAATTATACATCCAATATCTGTACAAAATTACATGTCTGAAAATAAACGTCCGATGATATACCTAAGATTGTATTAAAAGTAGGCTAGGAGGCACTAAATCCACCAACTACTTGAGTACTCTGTGACAACTGAGAGATCTTACTGCAGATATTCTAAAATAGAGAGAAATAGGGGTAAGCTTCTGAAAAAGCTCAATAAGAAATGTATTTAAAATAATTCTAACTATATAAAACAAGTGGGAAATCATGTAAATACACTTCTGTACATTTATACTTATGAAAAACGATTCACACGTTTACTTTGAAACATAACATGTAAACGTACACATATACTTTATGTCGTACGTAAAACATCTTTACATGGAAACATCATTTACATATACATATACTTTCTTATTTATCATCATACATATCTTTTCGTATGAAAACATCAAACATACTTTCTTTCATTAAATCATCATACATATCTTTTCGTATGAAAACATCAAACACATTTTCTTTCATTAAATCATCATACATATCTTTTCGTATGAAAACGTCAAACATACTTTCTTTCATTAAATCATCATACATATCTTTTCGTATGAAAACATTAAACATACTTTCTTTCATTAAATCATCATACATATCTTTTCATATGAAAACATCAAATATGTTTTTCTTTCGTTAAATCATCAGACATCAGAACATGGAGACTAGGCTATGGCTGAGTAGCTAACATGCATCATACGTCATCCTCCGTAGAGGGTATTTCATACCGATGGCCATAGTGGGGGGTTGTAGATTGGATCAGGGTCGTACAACAAACATAATCATGTGTAGTATCTGAATAAACTTTACTCTAGCACACAGGTAGGGCATGGGCACCAAAGGCACTCGTCGTGTGGGAGACATACATGCGTGCTGCGCGGGTACAAGATACTACGAGAATCACATACCACGAGTAGCGAAGGCAACCGCCACAAAGGTGAAGACAAGCACTACCCGAGTCCAACGTATCGTGCACCACGAGTAGCGGAGCTGGAGCATCACAAGTAGTGGGTAAGCTAATTGGATACCTTCTAGTCTCAAAATCTCTTTTTCTTCCTTACTTTCAAAATCATCAAAAATTCCTTTGAAACATAAATATAAAGTCATATAGATAACTATAAAATATCCATGTGTTAAAACTTATGTATAATGGCTAAAAACCCAGTTTATCATTATTTATTTTCTTTTTGAAAGTTCTTCATACTTCATTTGTCATTTTATGAACATAAATAAGTATAGTTAGTCAGAACTATGCTAAATTACATCCCTTACCTCTACTGGGCTAAAGCGGCGTTATTTCACCGGTGTCCGGTATTGCCTTGTTAAACGTACTATTTTCCCTAGCTGCCCAAAACAATATCAACTCATCAAATATTGCTCAATTTCATCTCAACATATCCAAATATGTATTTATCTTCTTAAAGTTTGATCGATTTTGACTTTTTTGTCAACTTTTCTACTTTTTTTGTTTTACCGATTTAAGTGCCGGTTTAAGCAAATTTCACCAATTTTATTGTTTTAATCTTGAATTCATTATCTCAATAACCTAATCATTCTCTTAAGTTCAAAATTCAAGCTTATCAACTTTTCAATTTCTTAATTTTAACACTTTTCGGTTTTTCGACTAAATCGAATTTTAAATTGGACTTTCTCGGTATTAATCTAACAATTTATGACCTCAAACATCACCAAAATTCATCCTTTTCTTACAAACCCTAGGCTGACTGAAACCATACCTCTTCCTAAAAATTATTTCATCAATTTTCGCTTAACTAAAAATCATCCAACAACATCAAATAATCACATATTTGAAGTTCATCATCATCCATCAAGTTTACCTCAACTTTGACCAAGGTTGACCAAGCTTTTGATCCTCCAAACTACTCCTCAACTGTAACTCAACATGTATATAGCTTAATATCATCAAAAACTACAAGAAAAATCAACTAAACACTATCAAGATTGAAACTTTCTCTCACCTCAAAATAGGACAATTCTGCCTCCTATTCTTCTCTCTAAGATTTCACCTAGAAAATGGACTCCTTTAGGGCTGAAGTTTTTTAGATGTTGTGGAGGCCTGAAGGGGGAAGATTTCATCCTTCTTGGTTAGAGTCTAATTCGGCTTGGAAAGGGGTTGAAAAAATGCAAGAATGAGAAGGGTACAGTACCTACTGTGGCAACTTCTAGAGGGGGTGAGGGTACATACGGGCTTCTTTTGGGATGATTTCAAAGTCCTTGGATGGAATTTAAGTCTAGTTTTTATGGGCCAAAATGCTGGGCCTAAATATGGTTTGTAGATGGGTCAAAATTGAGCTTTTTCGGGTACTGGTGTGTTTATTGAAGTAGAGAAATTTTTTGTTCTGTTTTGATAAATTCATAAAAATTATTTCTAATCCAATTTCCTCCAAATTCTCACTTCTCAAGTGTTCTACTATGCCTATAGTATATCTCATAAAAATTTGAGGCCCACTTGTTTGAGAAAGTTTTCTCGATTGAGCCTATTTTACACAATTTGGTCATAACCGAGTAATATAACTTAAGGTTTTCGGTTTACTTTAAAAATTTATTCGGTCACCGAAACCTTCTTATTTCCACTCAATATTCATTCCTCATATAAATTATGCCTTGTACTAATTTCTCATGGCCTCAGAATAATTTTTGTGAATTTTTAGAATTTATTCCAAATTTATTTATCTTATTAGGCCTATTTGTTCGGTTTAGTGGAAATCCGAGTTTTACTAACTTTTTCATTTCCAATTTCTTAGTTTCACTTTCCAATCATCATAGAAAGCTCAAAATCATACTTTCCTAAGAAGTACTTAAATTTAGGATCATACCTCAAAATACGTACCTCGAGCTTCGTACCACTATTCCGACATCTCTGTTCTCTTGGGCTGTAAGACCCGATTTTAGTTAAAACACGAAATTAAAAATGCAAAAAGATTGAAATGGAATTCTCAAACACATTGAAGGGAAAAATGGTCAAAAGACCGAAAGTCGAAATAAATTCGACAAGAAAAGTTAATTAAAAATAATGGATTGAGAAATCTTGATCAATAACGAAGAAATAATTAAATTTCAGGTTAAATTGATCAAGATATGAATTTATGAGAATTAATCAAAATTAATCGAGATTTTTAATTCGAAAAATAATCCCCAAAATAATCGAAAAATATATCGAAAAGGGTTAAAATAAATTAAATAAATTAAATAAAATTAAATAAATGAATTTAGAATTAAATAATAATTTTAAGGATATTTTAAGAGATATTTGAGTATTTTTAATGTATTTTAATGATTTACAATATTAATAAAATAAATAAATAAATATATAAAAATAAATTAATAAATGGATTAAAAAAAAGATCAGAAATGGAAAATCGGGGAGAGAGAAATAGGAGAGAAACGGAAAGAAAATGAAGCCGAACGAGGGAGCTCACTGGTGCACCACCGGCGGGACTGAGCGGCCAGCGAAGGTCGGCTAAGGAAGCCCGTCACCGGCGTGACCACCGGCAGTCGCGATGCGCTCCCCAAGCCACCGAAAAAACCCGAAATCGACGATTGGAAACCGCGAGGGAGAAAAGGAGATCGACGGCGAACGACGCCAATCTGGCCGACCCCGACCACCGCCGAACGTTCCCGAGGTGCAGACGAGCCGATCGGTGGCGGCCACGACCGGCGAAACTGCCGACAAACGTCGAAAACGGCAGAAAGAGAAATGGGTTCCGACGGAAGAGGAGAAAGGCCGGACCGACGACTTTTCGGCGACCTCGACCGAAACCGACCCCAGATCTGAGATACGGACGACCCAACGGAGTCACTGACGGCGGAAGTCGGTGGAGAACCGGTCGGCAAGGCCCTGAACCGGCAGTACCTAAGTGAACCGGGGTGAACCAGCGGGTCCGAACCGGGTCTGAACCGGACCAAACCGGTTCAGCTCGGACCAAACCGGTTCAGCCAATGAGGAAAGGAAAAAAAGGAGAAAAAGGGAAAAAGAAAAAGAGGAAAAATTGGAGAAAAATCCCGACGATGTAATCGAGCTACGGGTAAGTCAGTAGCGGTCGAAATTGACCGATTTAAATTTTGAAATATTTTATTTAATTAATTTTCGACTGAAAATTTATCCGAAAATTTATGAAATTGTGTAGCTCGACAATCGACGTCAAACGAGAGCTCGAGATAGCCTCGATTTACGTACTAGCATGGAATCTAGGGTAAGTAACCTTTATTTACGACAATTTACATCGTTATGCGTGCTTCAAATTTAATTATCGTATAAAATAAATTAAATTATGAAAATTTAGATAAATTGTCGTAAATAATAAATTTAGCTATTCGAGAGTTAGAATGAGGCCCAATAAATTGTTGGTGGGTCCAATGAGCCCAATAGGCCTCGATAATGTGAAAATTAAGTGGAAAACGGGCTTAAGGCTGATTAAGGCCGATTAAGGTGCAATCGGGCCAAATAGGGGTAAATGGGCCCAATGATTTAAATTAAGCTCAGAAAATAGGAAATACAATTAAATTGTATGATATCTGACCTGAGAAATAATTATACGCAGTTTCGGACATTGGATTGGGAGTAAATCGGACTGCGTGACGAGACAGTAGTGGAAAAGGAAAGGTCAGACTCTACGAAGAAATAAGGTAAGGAATTCTACGGACTGCTAGAGGTAATTTTATGAAATTTCAAGTCATATGCAGTCTTTTAAATTATCTGAAGGGTCTAGAAGTAAATAAATAATTTTAGTGCCCCGAATGGGCAAATTACCAAAATACCCTTGTTAAGGGTAAAATTTACAATTTTAGGAAAAATTGGGAGGAGCAAGAACAAGAGGTTCCTGCTCGTTCTGGAGGTGTTTTGATGCATGCATGAGTAGGCTGGCTAACCTTGAAATAAAAATGCACAGCATTTCATAGTTTCAACGATGAAATTGTTTTGAAAACTATTTTAAGGAAACAGAGCCGCCTACGTGTTTTTATTGACATATGACGTGCTAGAGCTCAGCTCGCACGATGTTTTGATTTGTGTGATGCATGCATTAGTGCTGGAGCGAGAGCTCGCACTAGAGGTTTACATGCATTGGTGCTGGAGTCCAACTCGCACCAGATTTTACATGATTCTCGTGACAGGGTGCTAGAGTCTAACTCGCACCATATTTTTACATGATTTTTGAGACAGGGTGTTGGAGCTTCGCTCGCACCAGATTTATATATATATATATATATATATATGATTTTCGTGATGGTTTGCATACAGAGTGCTAGAGCTTAGCTCGCACTAGTTTTACTTGATTTGATAAGAGTGCTGAGCATCGCTCGCACTGATTTTATGAGAACATGCGATGAGCCGTGCTTGGAGCATCGGGTAGACTGTGTGTCACCGATTAAATAGGCCCGCACGTGCGTTTTGAGACATGGCATGAGTATAGAGATATGATATGGGTCCACGGAGTACGATGTACCGTGCAAGTAGCATGGAGTACGATGTACCGTGTGGCATCTTCGGATGTGTGGTATCTTCGGATACGTGGTATCTTCGGATACGGCATCTTCGGATGCGTGAGATCGGATAAGACTGATGAGATGGACTGACCCACCTCTCGGGCGGTTCCCGATCATGGTGAGAACCCGCACACTAGGATCCGTGTAGCAGAAGAACTCCCGAGGACACATGGCCATAGTCCTGGTTATTACCGATATACAGATGTTGCCTAGTCTCGCATGTTGATGATCTTGATGATGATTGAAACTGGGTTTTAAACTAAATGTGCATGATGATTATTTCCATGCTTTTTAAACCCATGTGTGATGTAAACTGATTTTCAGGGTTTTATGTGAGTCAGGATCACCCGAAGGAGGGGTTGAGTCCTGACTTTATTGTGAAATTTTTAAATGAGAAAGAAATGATTTAAAAAGAGTTGCATGTTGAAATTTTCCATGCGAACATGTTTTACATGACATCATGAATCATTGCATCAGTTTTGAAATGTGTGGAGAAAGGGTGGTTTATGCATGACACCACGTTCATGTAGGTAGTATGGTTACCTACTTGTTCGTAGGATTGCCTTACTGAGCTTGATGTGCTCACCCCTTTCATTTTCTCACACAGATAATCTCCAGTAGATGTTGAGGCGATTGAGTACTGCATTCCGGATATCCGCTGCTACCCATCACTTAAGGTATATACACTTGTATATATTGTATCTACATAAGCATAGCACAGTGACATGTTTGTAAGTAACTTTAGGGGATGTATAAATATTGTAAACATTTATAAATGTCTGAGAAAGAATTAAGTTATATGGTAAATGAATGGTGAGATTGGCATTGACGCACAGCTCAATTGTTAGTGGAGTGTGGTCACGATTAGATGATAAATAAGTATGAAATAAAAATAACAAAACGCGAAAAATTTACTCTGATTTTTGGGTAGTTTTGGGTCGTGACATGGGCCCTACATGAACATTTAAGTAAGTCTTAAGCTTCTCAAATTATCTCAAAATAAACCATAGCATGAGAAAATTTTGGATCTCATAGTAGCAGAAATGCGAATGTTGTGGTGAATGTGGGAATATACGAGAAAAGGTACAATGGGAAATGAAGAAATCCATAAAAAGGTTGGAGCAGTCTTTATAGAAGACAAGACAAACGAAAGTCATTTACGTTGGTTTTGACACATACGACATAGACTTGTGGACACTCCAGTTGAGAAAGTGAATGTTATGGATGATGAAAAAAAGGATTAAGGCTAGAGGAAGATCGAAAAAGACTTGGAAAGAAGTCATTAAGAAAAATATGACAGCACTAGAGTTCAAGGAACACATTACCTTAGATAAGGATGAATGGAGGAGGAAACTTCATGTTAACGACTTAACTGAGTTCATATATTAGTTCATGTAGCATACCTCAATCTTTTGGATAAAGGTTTGATGATGATAATGATAATGATTGTTGGTGTAGCTAATTCTCATTTCAAATTTCAAACAAGCTTTTATTAGTATTTCTTATTGTTTTATTTTATTTTATTTTAAATTTACATGTTTTCTTTAAGTTTTCAAAATTACATTTTATGTATTTAGATTTCAGTATTTTATTTTTAAGTTTGCAAATTTTCATTAATTAAGTTTTTGCCTTTTTATTTTTTGTATTTACTTTTTGCCTTTCAATGTTAAGTTTTTTTTTTTTTTAACAATTTAGCACCACTTTGTAAGTATTTCTTTTTTGCACTTTTATTTCATTTTTTACTTTATTTATTGCATTTCTTGCTTTTAAGTTAATGTTTTAATTTTTCGCAAATATGATTAACAATTATTTAAATATACGTAGGATGATTCCATATAATACTTAGCTATGCTAGTTTTTCAATCTTTGCGCGACAATATCTAGATTTACTTCTATGTTACTTGTTGACAAGTACACCTTCATGTTAGATCACATTTAAGGTAACAAGAAACAGTGTGGTGACGATAGGATAAGTTGCATGATTGCTGTGTAATTCTCTAGTTTTGCAAAGACAGTGGATTTAAATTAATTTAATTTTGAACCAAATTAATCTTTTTTTAAGTCATTTGGATCTTAAATATTTTCAAATTCAAATTAATTTGAATTTGAGTCAAAACGTATTTGGATTGAACAAGTTAAGATTATTGACTTTTTAATCAAATCAAATAGTCAAAAGTGGTGGACAAAATTTTTAAATTTCAATTAACTCTTAGCAACTCTAATTAGGGATATTTTAGACTTTCAAAATTGAACTTTTTTTAGGTAATTGTAAGAATTTTTTTTTATTACATCAATTTAGTCTATTCAGGATTTATCTCATTAAAAAATTGATTATTAATGTTAAACTCTTATAGAGGATTGTTACTATAAAATAATTTAAAAAATTATATCCAAATAATTAATTTCAAGAAATATTTTTATTAAATATAACAAAATTACAAGAATATGATTTTTTTTATTAAATAAAACAATAATTTGAAGCCAAATTTGCACTTAAACACTTGTTTTGAACTCAGCTTGATTCTTAAACCAAAAATTTATAATCTTGCATAGTTTTAGTGTATTTTTTTCTTTAGGAATAATCAACCTTGTGTTATTCTTACTTTTCACAACATAATTATAAGTAAGTTTGAATTACTGAATCAAATGTGTTAGTAATTAAAGAGTTCACGTTATAACTCATTTTTGCATTGCATCACATTGCTATAAGCTTTTAGATTTTAATGTGATAATTCTCATGCTCAAGAACCTCGTATACATCCATACTAATAATTTTGGAAGGAGAAGAAAATGGTGGGGTGTCTCCTCAATTTTATTTTTTATTTTATATTTTAAGACTATATTGAGTTTTTCTTTTTATTTTTATATATAAGATGGTGGGGTTGATCAACTCATCATGTGACATCACGCTTTTTCCTTTCTTTTTTCTTTTAATAGCGAGTTTCCTTTTTTTACATTTATGCATAAATTTTATCTTATTTTCTATTTTATTTTTCATTCTATTAATTTTGAAAGAAAATGAGGATGATGGTGTTCACATGGAACTCCCCCATCTTTTTTTTTTTCTTTCTTTTTTTAAGGTTTATCTTTTTAAGTTTTTATTGAGTTTTTTTTTTTTTAAACTTTTATACGTATGATGTGTCCATGTGACACCCACTCTTTCCTTTTCTTTTTTACTTATTTTCACTTTTGTACATAAATTTTATTTTTATTTTTAAAATTCATTATGAGATGTTTACATGTCATCATGTAACGACCCGTGACCTATAAAAATTCAGATAAATTTTTTTTTGAAACTTCGACTTGTAACTTAATTCTTTATTCACTTAGGTTGTATTCCTGTTCAGTGTCAATCTTTTTTCTTACTTTTTATCCGTAATTATATTTAAATTTAACATTTGGATTTATATGGCCGATAAAAATTTCGACAGCATAACGACTAATATATAAGCCTACCCACCTGCAAATTCTCACAATATCAACCCTAGCTATCCACAACTATCAGACATGCTTTTCAAGTCATATCATCAAATCATTCTACATATTCCAAACACGTCTAATTACTCCCAAAAATCAATCCTTAAAAATATTTCATTTCCTTTATCCTTATACAGATTACATCCCGACACATTACTTTCAATAGATGTCTGTGCATACAAATGGTCTAGTAAAGAGATAAAAATGTATACCTCACACATGCATAAAAGGTAGTCTGGGGAAGCTCGTATCCGCCAGCCTACGTCGTTTACGCAACAATTATCAACTGTAGTTCACTGTAAACAATCTGAGAGGTGGATGTGTAAGCTTTCGGAAAAAAGCCCAGTAAGAAAATACATTTAAAGTAGTTCTAATATGTAAAAGCATGCAAGAATCATTCATGAAACAAACTTTACCTCAGAAAAACTGATCATAAGTTTCTTTTAGAAACTAACATTTAGAAGATATGTAAAACTTTCGTTACGTGCATAGCCATCATAAAAAAATATGAAGCATAGGTTCTTTAAATCAAATAGCATGCTTAAACCATTTCATAAGATCTTTATCGTTCATGGATAATTTCATAAAATCATCGTCATTCATAAATGTTTCATAAAACATAATCATTCTTAAACATTTTGTCATAAATCATAATTATTCGTAAACATTTCGTCATAATCTCATAAAAACATAGTCATTCATAATCATAATCATAATCATAATCATAATCATAATCATAATCGTGGAGGCTAGACTATAACTAAGTCATGCGATATGTGTCATCCTCCGTAGAGGGTCATCATCATACCTATAGCATGGTGGGAGCTGTAGGTTGGATCAGGGTCGTACAACACTTTCATAAAACATGGGTAGTATCTATCATTCTTACTTTCTCTAGCACTTGGCTAGGGCACAGACACCAAAGACACTCTCCGCGCAGAAACATTCATGAGTGCTGCGCGAGCACGAGATACTATCAAAACATCATCATCATTAGCCACAAGTAGCAAGACATCTATCACATAAGTAGAGTCAAGTGCTACAGGGGCCCTACGTACCATCACTCAAGTGGTGGAGCCGGTGCACCACAAGAAGTAGCCATGCATGAAGCCTATAGTCTAAAAAATTCTTTTTCTTTTTTTTTTTTTAAAATACTTTTGAAAATGTCAAAATTTTTTTCCAAAGCATAAATATAGGATTTCAAACCATCATAAAACTCCCATGCATTTTCTTACTTCAGGAAATTCATTTCATAAACATAGATGTACTTAGTGAACATTTCATAAAATGAAATCATGTTTTGTAAATCATTCCATAAGTATGAAAACAATAATAAATCATTTCAAAACATACATTGCTTTATAAAAATCATTTTATCAATGCAATGAGTGTTCATTATCAAAACTAAATTAAATTATACCCCTTACTTAGGTATATGTCGATAGCGCTATTAGCCTAGTACCTCTGATCAATCATTCCTCTGAGTCCCAATTCAGTCCTCTGGAGCTGTAATTAATCACAAATCACTTATTATTATTTCTTATATACACGTACGCAGTGTAATTTCACTTCAGATAAAATTTTGGACCCAATTATTTTTATTGGGCCTTATAGTCCCTTAATGTGCCTACCTCTATCCTAAGCTCGTTTCAACTCCCTTATTCAATCCTTAAAATCCATTTAACTATTTAGGCTCAATTACAATTTATGGGTAGTCCATTAGGTCATTAACGAGTTTAGGCCGATTGTTACACAAGCTGGGCCCATTATAGACGTTTAGCTGACTACATAACCTACTATCACCATCACGTCATTTTTTAAACCTTTTCTAATTTCTTTAGATAGTTCGTAATATTGTTTGTGATAGTCGATTTTTCAATTCCAATTATAACGCAATTTATACGAAATTAATCCGAAAATTATGCGATTAATTTCTAACTCGTATAATTATACATGTGGTAGCAAGTGAGATTCGCTTACCTAAGATTTCTTGATGGCACATAAATCGAGGTTGTATCGATCTCTCATTCGTCGCCCATTGTCATGCTACACACACATATTTTCAAACCGGGTCAATTTCGTTAAGATATAAATTTAAATAATTTTTTTAAAAATTTAAACGGTCAATTTTGACCGCTTATCGGTCTACCGTCAAACCGAAGCATCTCCGAAATTTTCCTCTTCCTTTCCCTTTTTTTTCCTCTTTTTCTTTTTCTCTTTTTTTTTCTTTTTTTTCTTCTTTGTTTTCCCTCTTTTCTGGCTGAATCGGTTCGGACCGGTTCAGACCACCTTTTCACTGAACCGGTCCGAATCGACTCAGGGGATATCTCGCCATTCGATGACTTTTTCGGTCGGTTCCTCGTCGAGTTTCACTCCCAACCACTCCGTCTGACCGCGTGACACATGGATTTGGTGGTGGTTACGCCTGAGCTCGCCGAACAGTGGTCGGTTCGGCCTCTTTCCCATTCGGCGTCGCTGCTTCTCTTTCCTTCCGCCGATCTGTGCCTTTCATCGACCTTTTTCTGGTTGATTGGTGCTGACTCCCTCGGGTCGACGTCCTCCACCTCGCGCTCGACCTCACTCTCTCTTCCCTTCTCTTATTCTCCTTTGGCCTCCCCTTCTTCTTTCTCTCGGGCTCGCTTTCTCTCCCTCTCGCTGGCCATCGTTCTCGCCGGATTCCAGCTGGATCGCTGCCAGCGGTGGCTCACGCTCCCCCTCTCATCCTCTCACCGGGGTCTTCTCGCCAGGGGAGAGAAAGATTTTGGGAGGATCGGGTTTTTCCCGATCCCCCTTCCCTTTCTCTGTCGCGCGACAAAATTTTTTTTTTTCAATTTCTTTTATATATATATTTATTGTATTTTATTATTATTATTTTTTAAAATACATTTTCAATTTAACAAATATATATATATATATTCTTATAACATATCTTTATTTAATTTACCTTACCTTGCAGTGAAAATATTTTTATTTTTATTATCTAATTAAGTACAAAAAATTTTGCGGTGTTTACATTCTCCCCACCTTAAAAGAAATTGGTCCTCCAAATTCATCATGGTCCTTCAGAATAGATGAGGGTACTTCTCCTTCATGAGGCTCTCTAGCTCCCATGTAGATTCTTCAATCGAATGGTGTTGCCAGAGAACCTTTACCAGAGGAATAGTCTTCGATCGAAGTACCTTTTCCTTTCTGTCCGAAATCCGGATAGGTTGCTCGATGTAGCTCATGTCCTCTTGAATACTCAAAGGCTCATACTCAATAATATGTGAGGGATCCAGATTATATTTCCTTAACATCAAGACGTGGAAGACATTATGTACCCCAGAAAGCTACGGTGGTAAGGCAAGTCTATAGGCTACGTCTCTCACTCTCTCTAGAATCTCAAATGGATCAAATGAAGCAAGGACTCAGTTTCCCCTTCTTTCGACAGCTCATAATACCCTTGCTCGGGGATACTTTCAGAAACACAGAATCCCCAATCTGAAACTCAAGTGGCCGCCTATGCTTATCCGCATAACTCTTATGCCTACTTTGAGCGGCCTTACGTCTATAACAGATTATCCGAACACCTTCTGCTACCTGTTCCACCAAATCAGGAGCTAAAATCTTTCTGTCACCCACTTCTTCCCAAGCCACTGGAGACCTACATCTTCTACTATACAAGGCCTCATACGGTGCCATCCCGATGCTAGCATGATAGTTGTTGTTATAAGCAAACTCTGCAACATCCCGTTTCATTTCAGGCATCATAACACCCTTCGTCGATTTTGGTACATTTTGGTAGTACCAGGATGCATAATGTACTTACTACTATGGGCTTGAGTCAAAATTAATCTCCATATTAAAGATCAACCACTTGTTAAATTAATAATAATCCAAAAGTTTGTAACTTAAATCCAATCACACTTCAACTGCTCCCTCTAATATGTCATTTGAATATAATCATGAAAACCTCAAAGTTAATGTTCATAACATTGTCCGAGATCAACATAATTTCTTGTTCACCAAATTTCTTAGAATAAAATTTTCAAATCATGTTAAGTAATTATAACCACATAAAACTTTAAATCTGAATAATGATATTAACAAATTTTCTAGTTACTTATACACTATTGGATATTGATTTTCTTTTCTTTTTCACTGTATCAGAATATTTATCATCACTTGACTAACACTACGATAAATATGAAATCAATATAACAAAAAATTGTAATAAACATAAGTTTTTCACACCCAACAAATTCAAACATAAATCTATGAGTATCCAACTCATCTCTAATCTCAAATATTAATAGCTTTCAAGTCCCATAGATTAATTATAGATGATGATAAAACTCTTCGCAGAGCTTATAATATCATAATCCAAAATTTTCTATTAGCCAAATACACAATTAACTCCAACTAAAAGTTAGAGTCTAGGAACAATAGGAAAAATCAGTCGATAATTTCAATCAATATAACTCTAAATAATAAAATTCATATCAAGATCACAACTCCAAACATCAATCATATACATCACATAATCTCATTGATTCCTCAATCTTTGGAACCATTATCACAAATTAATCACTCTCATTATTAACAAATTAATAACACTCAATGTAGAAGTTTAAAGATTGTCTTGTAACGACTTGAATAAATATAAATTCATATCCTCAAGTTAAGATACTTTTCTCTTTCTTTTACTAAACCAAAATCACTTCAAATTAAGCCATTATCCTCTTTAAATGCAAGATTGGTTCCAGCTAATAGAAAATCTTACAATATACAATTATAAATTTTATACTGACGATTTTCAATTACTGCCTAAAATCTACGTTCCCACATAACATTTCTTTGCACTTGATATTGAACCATTGATCCATATTCCATAGTTCATATGATTTCACTAGAATGAAATTCATTCCTTCACCTTCACAAGGCGGCACCTGACTCAGATATTTAATTTCATCTTCCAAATTCAAAAACTCGTGAATTCAAAGTCTTATTCATATCTCAACAAGGATAACTAACAATTCTCCTCTTAAAACGATCCACCATGTGTAAGGTGATAAGCTTCTATAAAAACTTCTCATAATTATTTATCCAATAATTGAATCAAAATGAATATGATCCACATCCTATATAACAAACATTCCAAATCTTCAATTCCCATTTTTTTCCTCGTAGTAAGATGCCAAATTCCATAGACTCCAAAAAACATGCAAAACACGTCCATTTCAATCATGATTGAGCAAATTAACTTCAATGCGATTCTGATTTTATTCAAATGACTCTTAATAACAAGATAAAAAATCTCACAACTCATCGGTTCTCAAAGCATCAAGATTCAAAATCTAACATGTTTAGCAAAATTAGGTTAGCTAACACCACCTTATCAACTATCTATCTTATCTTCACAATTTCTGTACACTACCTCGGTTGTTGGTGACTCTTTCCTTGGTGTCTTAACCTTAAGTATATAACCTAAAGTCTCGAGTTTTCTCTTCAACTTCCTAGCAAAAGTGGGTACAAGAGCATAGTAGGGTGCAAGAGCATTTGGAGAAGGAGGAAACCCTTGGTCTAGGGGTCAAAGCTCTAGATGCACCAACCCTCAGCTTCTTATTCTGCCTCCTATTCTAAAAAGACCCTCTGTGCAATATAACCTTCACATCAATAATCTAGTTAGTAATTCCAAGGAATAGTAACCAAGTCATACAATTTCTTACATTGCACTTTACACATTTTATTCCTTAATAGTCAACCATACACTGAATTTTTCAGGTAGGGAGAAAGTTACAGTCTTAGTGTACCAGTCTAGATTCACGCGATTAACAACTAGCCAATCCATTCTTAGGATCACGTCGAAGCACTCATATTCAACAAAACTAGATTTACTAACATTACTCATCTCCCACCTTAATCTCACACTTTCTACACACCTTATCAGTCCTTTGAGACTTATACATAGGTGTACTTACATGTAGAATATGATCTAAAGACAATTGTTAGACCAACATTGCTATATAATAGTGAATGTTAGGCTACTAAGAGACTTCATACACAAAAGATAAGTGTAGTTGTAACGCCTCGGAAGCGCGAAAATAAGGGTTATATTTTTCCTTAATCTTATTTATTATTTAGGCTGCATTTTTGTTCAGTGTAGGGACTTTGTTTCTTCCTTTCCTTATCATTTTTAATCATTTAATTTTGCCAAAAATTTCGACAGTGTAACCCCTTATATTATACCCTATCCTCCTGCAAGTAAATGCAGTTTATATATATTCGCAAGGCAGTTAATTGATTTCTTAACTCAATTCACTTTCCAGTTTCAAATATTCCAAAATATTCACATACTATCCATAAACCATTGATTACATCCCAAAAGTAATTATACATCTAGTATCTGTACAAAATTACATGTCTTAAAATAAACGTCCGGTGATATAACTGAGCTTTTATTAAAAGTAGGCTAGGAGGCACTAAATCCACCAACTACTTGAGTACTCTGTGACAACTGAGACATCTTACTGCAGGTATTCTGAAATAGAGAGAAAGGGGGGTGAGCTTCTGATAAAGCTCAATAAGAAATGTATTTAAAATAATTCTAACAATATAAGACAAGTGGGAAATCGTGTAAATACACTTTCGTACATTTATACTTATGAAAAACGATTCACACGTTCACTTTGAAACATAACATTTAAACGTACACATATACTTTATTTCGTACGTAAAACATCCTTACATGGAAACATCTTATACATATACATATAATTTCTTGTTTATCATCATACATATCTTTTCGTATGAAAACATCAAACATACTTTCTTTCATTAAATCATCATACATATCTTTTCGTATGAAAACATCAAACACATTTTCTTTCATTAAATCATCATACATATCTTTTCGTATGAAAACGTCGAACATACTTTCTTTCATTAAATCATCATACATATCTTTTCGTATGAAAACATTAAACATACTTTCTTTCATTAAATCATCATACATATCTTTTCATAAGAAAACATCAAATATGTTTTTCTTTTGTTAAATCATCATACATCAGAACATGGAGACTAGCTATGGCTGAGTAGCTAACATGCATCATACGTCATCCTCCGTAGAGGGTATATCATATCGATGGCCATGGTGGGGGGCTGTAGATTGGATCAAGGTCATACAACAAAGATAATCATGTGTAGTATCTGAATAAACTTTACTCTAGCACACAAGTAGGGCATGGGCACCAAAGGTACTCGCCGTGCGAGAGACATACATGTGTGCTGCGCGGGCACAAGTACTACGAGAATCACATACCACGAGTAGCGAAGGCAACCACCATAAAGGTGAAGTCAAGCACTACCCAGGTCCAACATATCGTGTACCACGAGTGGCGGAGCCGGAGCATCACAAGTAGTGGGCAAGCTAATTGGATACCTTCTAGTCTCAAAATCTCTTTTCCTTCCTTACTTTCAAAATCATCAAAAAATCTTTTGAAACATAAATATAAAGTCATATAGATAACTATAAAATATCCATGTGTTAAAACTTGTGTATAATGGCTAAAAACCCGGTTTATCATTATTTATTTTCTTTTTGAAAGTTCTTCATACTTCATATGTCATTTTATGAACATAAATAAGTATAGTTAGTCAGAACTATGCTAAATTACATCCCTTACCTCTACTGGGCTAAAGCGACGTTATTTCACCGAGGTCCGATATTACCTCGTTAAACGTGCTATTTACCCTAACTGCCCAAAACAATATCAACTCATCAAATATTGCTCAATTTCATCTCAACATATCCAAATATGTATTTATCTTCTCAAAGTTTGATCGATTTTGACTTTTTTGTCAACTTTTCTACTTTTTCGATCGGTTTAAGCAAATTTCGCCAATTTTATTGCTTTAATCTTGAATTCATTATCTCAATAACCTAAACATTCTCTTAAGTTCACAATTCAAGCTTATCACCTTTTCGATTTCTTACTTTCAACACTTTTCGGTTTTTCGACTAAATCGAACTTTAAATCAGACTTTCTCGGTATTAATCTAACAATTTATGACCTCAAACATCACCAAACTTCATCCTTTTCTTACAAACCCTAGGCTTACCAAAACCATACCTCTTCCTAAAAATTATTTCATCAATTTTTGCTTAACTAAAAATCATCCAACAACATCAAATAATCACATTTATCAAGTTCATCATCATCCATCAAGTTTACCTCAACTTTGACCAAGGTTGACCAAGCTTTTGATCCTCCAAACTACTCCTCAACTGTAAATCAACATGTATATAGCTTAAGATCATCAAAAACTACAAGAAAAATCAACCAAACACTATCAAGATTGAAACTTTCTCTCACCTCAAAATAGGCCAGTTCTGCCTCCTATTCTTCTATCTAAGATTTCACCTAGAAAATGGACTCCTTTTGTGACAGCCATAAAGCGCGGAAAGTAGGGTAATTTTAAAAATTTTTCTCAAAATAAAACTACCAACTCTGGGTGCATTCCTGTACAGTGTTATTTAGTCACTTATGCTTATAAACAATTGTTATCCCCAAGATCACACGACTCATACTTAATGAATTTAAAGATATAATATCCAAAAAGATCAACTACAAATCTCAATTCGTTTCTTTCATAGCATCCTAATTACATCCCAAAATACTTATCACAAATGTCTGTATTACATCACTGTTTGGATACAAAATGAACTAAATTTATACCTTACTGCGTGTACAAGCGATAACTTGGGGAGGTCTTATCCACCAGCCTATTACATGTACGCGGCAGGCTTTAGCTCGCTCACTGTAAGAAATCTGGAGGGGGAAGGAAAAAGGGTGAGCTCTCAAAACGCTCAATAAGGAGGATAAAGGAGGTTCATAAAATCATCACAAACACAATTTGATGGAAATATTTGAGCATGTAAAACATTATGTAAATAACGATAGTAACAATGACATCAATTTGCATCAGCTTAAATTTACGTGATAAGGATCACAATTCATCAATCGTCAAATCTCAACACGTGATAGAAATCACAGTTATAAAATACTTCATTCATCAAGGTAATCGAGACTAGGCATTTAATAAAACTCAGATAAAATCAACGTCATAGGCACATCACATCAAATCAAATCGTCCCCTAGGCAGACATCTTTAAAGAAGGAAAATGTCAACCTCAATACACATGGCCATGATATCGCTATAGCCTTGATCAGAGTCGTACAACTGCGGTCTTACATGCTATCCAAGCAAGGCCCGATCTTACATGATATCAAAGCAAGGCCACCCATCGCTACCAGAGCGGGGTCGTCTCACGTTACCAGAACGGAGGTATCAGTCTTATATGCTACTACAGCAAGGCCCCTCAACGCTATTTAGCGGAGTATCGATGTGCATCTCATGACAAGCCTTAGTCTCAGTAAAAACATGCCATTGTTATATTAAAACCGTTTTGGCTTCACGTAGAGCTCATAGTGGTTATCACAAAACTCATTTTGGTTATAAAACCTTATATTCACAGTTACACAAAACTCATCAAAATCGAGCTCAAACCAACAAAACACTCACTCATTCATCAAAGCATCAAATCATCTCATTTCTCATAAACATGCTCATTTCATTAAATCTTTTTCATGCTATCAAAACGTTTTTAATCATTAGAAAACCCATAAGCACAAACGGTTTATTTCCCTTACCTCTTGCACCCTGAGTAGTGCAATGTCCCCTGGTTCTCAGATCAGCCTCGTTTCCCGTGTCGAATTTTTGAGTTGTCCAAACATCATCAAGTCATCAATATACATCATTCTCATTGTCCATTTCTTTCTCTTACTCATTCTAATTCAACATTTCCCTTTTTACCTCATTTACACCTATACTACATCCAAGCTATAATCTTAAACACATACATTGTCTCAACACTTTAGCTAGTTCATGACCATCACAAAACATCCATATTCCATCTTCCAACTAAACCCATTTGTTGGTTTCCTCATGACTTAAAAATTTCTAGCCAAATATATGTATGTATACTTATTCACCAATATATAAAATGACAATGCTCAAGAACAAGGGTCTTGTGAGCTCACCTAGCTTGTCTTCTCTTGAGCAACTTGTAAAATGCTTGTTCCTTCCCTTTTGTTCAAATCGCCCTTTGATTTTCTAGTATGTTGTTCTCTTTACCAAGAGGAACAACTTTGTCTCTTACCACTTTTTCTAACCCTGTCCATAATGTGGTGAATCTTAGAGAGAAAAGCTTGATTTGGGTAAAAATGGTGAATGTTGAGGTTTGTAGGTGAGAGAGGCTCGGTTTCTAGGCAAAATCCCATGATTCTTATATAGGCAGAGGCTATGAGATCGATCTAGCCTTGGTGGAGATCGATCTCTGCTTGATTTCAACTGCTCCAACTGTTCAATTACCAACTACAAGATCGATCTAGGAGAGGGTAGAGATCGATCTGTTTGGAGGTAGAGATCGATCTGCTAGAAGGTGGAGATCGATTTGGCGTTGGATAGGGATCGATATGCTCTTTGCAAAACTAAGTGGAGATCGATTTGTAAGGGGTGGAGATCGATCTACTCTTCACAGAACCAATTGGAGATCGATCTCTTCCAGGCCAAGACTTAAGGAGATCGATCTGCCCTTGTGATAAATCGATCTTGCTAGGCAGAGGCAGTAGGAGATCGATTTGCTATCCCTATGAGATCTATCTGTTCCCTTATGAGATCGATCTGTCTGCCCGTAATTGCACACTCATTGCATTCTGGAGTCATGAGATCGATCTGTCATCCCTATGAGATCGATATGACCTTCATAAATTCTACTGTTACTGCATGAATTTGCAGGGAACTCAAGGCCAAACTTACCACAATCTACCCCATAGGTCATATTTAAATCTGTACACATTTAAGACTTAAAAACTTCATCTTCTTATATTTTATTGGATTTAAAACTTGCGTGTACATCAACATACCATAATTACATTCACTAATTATAATTTCTCACATTGGAATCTCACAATCCAAGGTACATAAAATTTACAGTTCTCACATCCTCCCCACCTTTAGGGAATTTAGTCCTCCAAATTTAACTCAATCCATTAAATAGTTGAGGGTACTTCTCCTTCATAAGGCTCTTTAGTTCCCAAGTTGCTTCCTCCATCGAATGATGTTTCTAAAGAACTTTAACCAATGGAATCTTTTTCGTTCGAAGTACCTTTTCCTTCCTGTCGAGTATTCGGATGGGTTCTTCCACATAACTCATATCCCCCTGAATATCCAATACTTCATACTCAATGACATGGGAGGGATCTGGATTATATCTCCTCAACATGGAGACATGAAAGACATTGTGGGTTCTGAAAAACTGTGGAGGTAAAGCCAACCGATAGGGAACGTCTCCCACTCTCTCCAAAATCTCAAACGGTCCTATATATTAAGGACTCAATTTTCCTTTCTTCCCAAAATGCATGATACCCTTACTTGGAGATATCTTAAGGAATACAGAATCTCCAACTCGAAACTCGAGTGGCCGTCTACGCACATCTGCGTAACTTTTCTGTTGACTCTGAGTAGCTTGTAATCTATCACAAATGATCTTTACATTCTTAACTGCCTGTTTAACAAGTTTGGGAGTAATTACTTTCCTGTCGTCGACTTCTTCCCACGCTATAGGGGATCTACACCTCCTTCTATATAGAGCCTCATAAGGTGTCATACCAATACTCGCATGATAGTTATTGTTGTACGTAAATTCAACAAGGGGCAGGTGATCATCCTATGATCCCTTAAAGTCCATCGTACATGCCCTCAACATGTCCTCAAAGGTATGTATAGTCCGCTCGGATTGATCATCCATCTGAGGATGGTAGGCGGTACTAAAATTCAATCGAGATCCCATGGCCTCCTGAAAATGAGTTCAAAACCTGGAGGTGAACTGAGAATCACTATTGAACGTAACACTCACTGGAGCCCCATGCAGTCTAGTTATCTCTCTAACATATAGCTCGACTAAGGTACTTTAGTGTATCTGTGCTCTTGATGGCAAGGAAGTGGGCACTTTTTATTAATCTATCTAATATCACCCATATTACATCATGACCTCTTCGGGTCCTCGATAATCCCATGATAAAGTCCATGGTAATATGCTCTCATTGCCACTTAGGCACTGGTAAGGATTTTAGTAATCCTCCGGGCTTTTGGTGCTCAGCTTTCACTTGTTGGCATACCAAACATTTGGCCACAAATTCTGCCACTTCCCGCTTCATACCACTCCACCAATACACTTTACGTAGGTCTTGGTACATCTTAGCACTACCTGGTGTAACAGGAACAGTGAGACTCTCTCAGTATTTGTTGCTTCAGGGTATCATCATTCGAAATACAAATTCGACCCTTAAATCTCAATAATCCTTCGTCGTTGACCACGAAATCTGACTGTGAGGTCTGTTCAGCTTGGCTAACCATATCTAATAGCCTTTGATAATTTCGTTGCCCCGTTCTAATCTGATCCATAATGCTAGGTTCTATCCATAGGCTAGCCATAAATTCGGTCTCTGTTTCCTCAACTCTGATCCCGAGTTCGACGAACTGTTCTAACAAGTCCCATTCCCTGATCATCATAGCAGATACCATACTCTTCTTGCTTAGGGCATCAACAACTACGTTCGCCTTTCCCGGATGATATAGTATCTCGCAATCATAATCTTTAAGGAGTTCTATCCATCTCCTTTGTCTCATATTTAACTCCTTTTGATCGAATATATGCCTCAGGCTCTTATGATCAGTAAATATCTGGAATCTTTCCCTATATAAATAATGCCGCCAGATCTTTAATATCATTACTATCGCAGCTAATTCCAAATCATGTGTGGGGTAGTTTCGCTCATGATCCTTCAGCTGTCGTGAACCATAAGCGACTACTCTTCCATGCTGCATGAGCACACAACCCAATCCTTGTTGAGAGGCATCACTGTACACTGCGAAGCCTCTTGGTCCATTTGGAATAGTCAACATAGGTGCCGTCGTTAATCTCCTCTTTAATTCTTGAAAACTTTGCTCGCACTGCTCAGACCATATAAAAGGAGTCTCCTTACGTGTGAGTTTGGTCAAAAGAGTTGCAATCTTGGAAAATCCTTCAACAAACCTTCTATAATACCCTAAAAGTCCTAAAAAACTCTGAATCTTTGTAACTGTCCCCGGTCTCTCCTAATTAAGTACAGCTTCTATCTTAGATTGATCAACTGACACCCCGTCTTTAGATACAATATGACCAAGAAAAGGTATTCGATCTAGCCAAAATTCACTTTTACTGATCTTTCCATAAAGCTGCTTATCTCTGAGTATTTGCAACATAATCTCCAAATGTTGTGCAAGTTCCTCATGAGACCGAGAATACACAAGGATATAATCGATGAAGACTATCACAAACTGATCCAGATAGTCTCTAAATACCTCATTCATTAAACTCATAAAAGCAGCAGAGGCATTCATCAACTAAAGGGCATCACTAAGAACTCATAGTGGCCATACCTAGTTCTGAAGGCCATTTTTAGAATATCCTCTTTCTTGATTCTTAACTTGTGATAGCCCGATCTTAAGTCAATCTTAGAAAAGACAGAAGCCCCTCTCAGCTGGTCAAACAAATCATCTATTCTTGGCAGGGGATACTTGTTCTTCACCGTAGCCTTGTTCAGCAATCTGTAATCTATACATAATCTAAGGCTACCATCCTTCTTCTTTACAAACAACACCGGAGCTCCCCATGGTGACACACTAGGCCTAATAAAATCCTGGTCAAGAGTCCTTGCAAATGTTTCTTTAACTCTTCCAACTCAACCAACGCCATCCTATAGGGAGGTTTAGAGTTCGACTGGGTATCTGGAACTAAATCGATAGTGAACTCCAGCTCTCTCTCCGGTGGTAAGCTAGGCAATTCATTAGGAAATACATCCGAAAAATTACATACTACTGGTATGTCCTCTATCCTCGGATGTTCCCGACTCATATCAGAGATGAGTGCGATGTAACTTTCACATTAATAATTTAATTAGTGTTTTATAGTGATATAACCATATCTTAAAATTTTGAGAATAAACTTCACACGTCTTCATTCCTTAACATTCAAACATACACTAAACTTTTCAGGTAGGGAGAAGGTTACAGTCTTAGTGTAGTAGTCTAGACTCACACGGTTGGCCGCTAACCAATTCATCCCTAAGATCACATCAAAATCACACATGTTTAATAACACTAGATCTACTAACATCACCCTATCTCCCACCTTTATCTCACACCTTCTACACACCATATCGGTCCTCTGGGACTCACGCATAGGAGTATTGACATGTAAAATGTAATCTAAGGATTCATGCTTTAAACTCAGTTTACATGCAAAATGTACATCAATAAAAGAATGTATGGATCCCGAGTTAAATAACACATGAGCCTCATGATTACAGACAAGAAGTGTACCTTGTATGGTCTCAGACGAAGTGTCTGCGGTCTCTTTATCCAAAGTAAACACACGTCCTTCCGTGATTGGCTTCTTACCCTTGTCAGCAACCGTAGCCCATCTCTGGGGAATCATCCTCTGAGGCTGCTGTTTGGGAGGCTCTTAAGAATGTGGCTTTTGCGGCTGTGGGTAATTTCTCACTCTATGGACCATGTCCCCACATCTAAAGCATCCTTGTATGGTTTTAGAACAACTTTCCTCATGTGGTCAGCCACAATCTCTGTAAATTCTAACCTCTGGCCTGGCACCTCGAGGGGTCTCCATAGTAATGAGAGGAACCCTGGGTCTGTCCACTCTTCCTATCGGTCCCTCAAACTATCTCCTTTTAAAAGAACTTCTTTGAAAGTCTGCGTGGGAGGTCACGAGTCGCTTACTCTTATCTCTAGTCA
Organism: Firmiana major; assembly: GCA_033439115.1. Classification (NCBI taxonomy): domain Eukaryota; kingdom Viridiplantae; phylum Streptophyta; class Magnoliopsida; order Malvales; family Malvaceae; genus Firmiana; species Firmiana major. The sequence goes on along the minus strand of CM065898.1, from coordinate 79,870,408 downwards.
AAATTTGAAACTCAGTCTAAGACTGTACCAACTCGAGTCCCCTATCTACTTTTTGTGCTCGTCTCAGAGCATCCTTAAACTCAGTGATACAGAGCCCTATCAACTGGTCTCTAATGACAGGACTTAGTCCATACACGAACCGCTCTATACGAAGCTCCTCATCCCTAAAAGTCTCCAAGTCATACTTCAATAGGGTGGTGAATCGACTCTCGTACCCATCTACTGTCATATTGCCCTAAGTCAAATTTAGAAATTCAGCTTGTATTCTCCTCTGGGCAGCTCTTGGTACATACTAAGTTCTAAATGCTGACTGAAATACCTCCCACCTAATCACCTCATGGCTAGTCGCCATTATACTCTGAGTAGTGCTCCACCAATTTTGGGCTTGTCCCTTTAACATGTAAGCACCCATACTGACCCTCTCCGTGTTGGTGCATCCCAAAAAGTTAAAAATAACTCGTAACTTTGTCAGCCACTCCTCAGCTTTTGCGAGATCTTTCACCCCTTCTAAAAGTCGGTGGGTTCATATTTAGAAAGTCCCTCAATCGGCCTTTATTTTTGTCCTCAGGTTGGGTTTGTACCGTAGGCTGTATGGCAGGAGGCACCGGGTCAGCCTGTAATGGGTTGCGGTTGATCCTTGTGGTGGTGGAGGAGTCGAAATGGGTGTAGTACCTGAGACATTAGCCCCAAAATGTTGCGCGAATAGCGCTGCCATCTGCTCGAATCCTTGCCGCACATTGTGCTTTAGGCGATTCATTCGAGAGTTAGGACTCTCGGGCTATGGTTCAGGTGGTGAAGGTGGTTATGCCTGCCTCCCAAAACGTCCTCTTCTCCCCCTCATATCTTATCTCTTATCTGCCTACACGTATTCATTAAACATCGATCATAATTTTACCCGTTAAATTCAATTTCTTGCCAGACAATACAGACACTTGGGATGTAATCTATTTCCACTTGATCGACACTGACAGTACTAGACACCTTTTCCTTTGATATCAAGAAAATCTGTCACAGCTCGCAAGCGCTAAAAATAGGGTAATTTTAAAAAATTTTCTTAAAATAAAGCTACCAACTCTAGGTGCATTCTTGTACAGTGTTATTTAGTCACTTACGCTTATAAACAGTTGTTATCCCCAAGATCACATGACTCATACTTAATGAATTTAAGGATATAATATCCAAAAAGGTCAACTACAAATCTCAATTCGTTTCTATCATAGCATCCTAATTACATCCCAAAATACTTATCACAAATGTCTGTATTACATCACCGTCTGGATACAAAATGAACTGAATTTATACCTTACGGCGTGTACAACCGATAGCCTGGGGAGGTCTCGTCCACCAGCCTATTACCTGTACGTGACAGACTTTATCTCGCTCACTGTAAGAAATCTGAAGGGGGAAGGAAAAAGGGTGAGCTCTCAAAACGCTCAGAAAGGAGGATAAATGAGGTTCATAAAATGGTGGGGGCTGTAGATTGGATCAGGGTCGTACAACACTTTCATAAAACATAGGTAGTATCTATTTTTCTTACTTTCTCTGGCACTTAGCTAGGGCACGGGCACCAAAGGCACTCTCCGCGCGGGAAACATTCATGTGTGCTGCGCGAGCACGAGATACTACCAAAACATCATCATCATTAACCACAAGTAGCAAGACATCTACCACACAGGTAGAGTCAAGTGCTACAGGGGCCCTACGTACCGACACTCAAGTGGTGGAGCCGGTGCACCACAAGAAATAGTCATGCATGAAGCCTATAGTCTCAAAAATTCTTTTCCCTATTTTTTTTAAATACTTTTGAAAATGTCAATAGTATCTTCCAAAGCATAAATATAGGATTTCAAACCATCATAAAACTCCCATGCATTTTCATACTTTAGGAAATTCATTTCATAAACATAGATGTACTTAGTGAACATTTCATAAACAGAAATCATGTTTTGTAAATCATTCCATAAGTATGAAAACAATCATAAATCATTTCAAAACATACATTGCTTCATAAAAATCATTTTATCAATGCAATGAGTGTTCATTATCAGAACTAAATTAAATTATACCCCTTACCTAGGTATATGTCGATAGTGCTATTAGCCCAGTACCTCTGATCAGTCATTCCTCTGAGTCCCAATTCAGTCCTCTGGAGTTGTAATTAATCACAAATCGCTTATTCTTATTTCTTATAAATACATATGCAGTCTAATTTCACTTCAGATAAAATTTTGAACCCAATTATTTTTATTGGGCTTTATAGTCCCTTAATGTTCCTACCTCTATCCTAAGCCCGTTTCAACTCCTTTATTCAATCCTTAAAATCCATTTAACTATTTAGGCTCAATTACAATTTATGGGCCGTCTATTAGGTTATTAACGAGTTTAAGCCGATTGTTACTATCACCATCGCATCATTTTTTAAACCTTTTTTAATTTCTTTGGATAGTACATAATATCATTTGCGATAGTCGATTTTTCAATTCTAATTATAACGTAATTTATATGAAATTAATCCAAAAATTATGCGATTAATTTCTAACTCGTATAATTATACAAGTGGTAGCAAGTGAGATTCGCTTACCCAAGATTTCTTGATGGTACGTAAATCGAGGCTATATCGATCTCTCGTTCGTCGCCCATTGTCATGTTACACACACATATTTCTAAACCGGGTCAATTTCGTTCAGATATAAATTTAAATAATTTTTCTAAAAATTTAAACGGTCAATTTCGACCGCTTAGCGGTCTACCGTCAAACCGAAGCATCTCCGAAATTTTCCTCTTCCTTTTCCCCTTTTTTTTTCCTCTTTTTCTTTTTCACTTTTTTTTTTTCGTTTTTTTCTTCTTCTTTTTTCATCTTTCTGGGCTGAACCGGTTTGAACCGGTTCAGACCACCCATCCACTAAACCGGTTCGAACCGGTTCAGGGGCCATCTCACCGTTCAATGACTTTTTCGACCGATTCCTCGCCGGCTTTCACTCTCAACCGCTATGTTTGACCGCGCGACGCATGGATTTGGTGGTGGTTACACTTAGGCTCACCGGACAGTGGCCGGTTCAGCCTCTTTCCCATTCGGCATCGCTGCTTCTCTTTCTTCCGTTGATCTGCGCCTTCCGTCGGCCTTTTTCTGGTTGATCGGTGCCGACTCCCTCGGGTCAGCGTCCTCCACCTTACGCTCGACCTCACTCTCTTTTCCCTTATCTTCTTCTCCTTCGGCCTCTCCTTCTTCTTTCTCTCGGGCTCGCCTTCTCTCCCTCTCACCGGCCATCGTTCTCACCGGATTCCATTTGGATCACTACCAGCAGTGGCTCACGCTCCCCCTCTCGTCCTCTCGCCGGGGTCTCCTCGTCGGGGGAGAGAAAGATTTTGGGAGGATCAGGTTTTTCCCGATCTCCTTTCCCTTTCTCTGTCGCGCTCTTTTTTATATATATACTGTATTTTATTATTTTTTTAAATACATTTTCAATTTAACAATATATATATATATATTCTTGTAATATATCTTCATTTAATTTACCTTACCTTGTAGTGAAAATATTTTTATTTTTATTTTTATTTTTATTGTCTAATTAAGTACATAAAATTTTGCGGTGTTTACACATCATCATTGACTTTTTTAAGCAAATTTTGCAGGATGATGAGGTGTTCCTGTGGCACCCCACCCCTCACCTTTTACTTCTTTATTTTATTTTTATTTTTATTTTATTACTTTTATACATAAAATGGTAGGAACCAAAATGTCATGTGGCATTGTAAAATTTTGTTGTCTCGGTTTATGATGGTATACACGAAAATAAACAGCGGATCAGAAAACAACAATTCCAAAACCACCAAGATTATGCAACAAAATTACTTTCGGAATAGAAACTTAACTTTTCAATGTTGCTCGTGTAGGGAGATTTAACATTTGAATTTGGCAGGTCATGAACAGTTTTCAGTTTATCGTTAACTCAAAACTCCTAACTGAGAGAAGCCCTCTAACTGTGAAACCCAAATTTTTTCCACTTTAATTCTTATTTGGAAAACTGAGAAGTAATTAAGAACTTAGATTAATGTTATGCAAGCTCAGAACTACTAAAGTACTCGGGTTAATGGCGCGGGGCCCATGCGACATGCAAATCGAGGTAAGGCTTTGAGGTCGAGAATCAATTAAGAATTACATGCATAAGCATGAAATGATATTTATAAGTGAAAACTAAGGTATTGAAATTGAAAAAATTAGTAAAGCTCGGGTTTTACACTAAATCGAGAAATTGGGCCTAGTAAGAGAAATAAATTCGGAATAAATCCTAAAAATTCACGAAAATTATTCTGAGGCCATATAAAATTAGTATAAGGTGAAATTGACTTGGGGGATTAAAATCAAGTGGAAATAATGAGGTTTCGAGGATCAAATTAATTTTTAAAGTTAACCAAAAACCTTAAGCCATTTTGCTCGGTACTGACCAAATCACGCAAAATGAGCTCAATAGGGGAACCTTTCTTAAACAAGTGACCCCCAAAATTTTATGAGACACAATATAGACATAGTATAACACTTGAGAAGTGAATATTTGAAGGAAATTGGAATAGAAATTATTTTTAAGAATTTTCCAAAACAAAACATAAATTTCCCCTACTTCAGAAAACATACTAGCCAATAGAACTTGTTAAATTTGGAGACCTTTTGGAAATTTTTTGGCCTTGATATTTTTCAAATCAAAAGTGGACTTAATAAGCTTTTTGGAAAGATAAGAACCAACCCCAACCAATCTTGGATGAGAGAGAAACACCTCTCCCTTTCTGCCATGCGCGTCTTCCCCAAGCCTTCATTATGCAATTTTTTCGACTCCTTTATGACCACCGTTAGACTCCGGCCAAGAAGGATAAATTCTTCCCCCTTCAAGTCTCTATAACATATACAAAAATCCAGCCAAAAAGAAGTCTATTTACTAGGTGAAAACTTAGAGAGAAGAACAGGGGCAGAATCTGCCCTGTTCTAAGTTAAGAGAAAGATGAATTTTTGAAAGTTTTTGGTTGGGTTTCTTGGTAGTTTTTTATGATTCTAGACTATATACATGTTTATTTATAGTTGAGGATCAATTTGGAGGAAGAAAAACTTGGTCAACCTTGGTCAAAGTTGAGGTAAACTTGGTGAATGATGATAAACATGAGATATGTTCATATTTGATGTTTTTAAAGGATTTTTAGTTAAGTAGAATTGAAAGAATTTATTTCTAAAGATGAGAGTAGGTTCAGCCAGCATAGGGTTAACGTGTTTGTGATGAGATTTGATTATGTTTGAGGTTGTTAAGAGTTAAATTTATACCGTAAAATTTTGATTTATAGCTTAGCTCGGTGAAAAACTAAAAAGTGTAAGAATTGGCAATTTGGCATGTTGACAAACATGATTTATGAACTTGAATAAGTTTTGAAGTTATTGAAGCAATGAATACGAAGTTGAAAGACCAAAATTGGCTAAATTAGCTTAAACCGGCACTTAAATCGATAAAATCAAGAAAATAGAAAAAGTTAATTAAAAAGTCAAAATTGGTCAACATTTATGAAGCTAAATACATGTTTGAGTAAGTTGAGATGAAATTGATCATGATTTGATGAATTGGTATTATTTTGGGTAGCTAGAGAAATTGGCACGTAAATCGAGGTGAACCTAGGACTCGACGATTTAGTGTTGCCCCAAGGGTTAAGAGGTAATGAATGTGTTTTAAAGTAGTATAGGTATCCTAATATCTTGTTTGATATGTAAACATGTTTAAGTATGCATGTTTTTATGAAAAGCCTTCACGAAAATTGAAAAAAGGTATTATTCATGTTAAACCGAAAGGCCCTATTTTTCGAGCTCTTCAAACGTACTTTTTAGTGCCTATGAGATGTTTTAAAACGCACATTACTACATGAAAATGAAAGTTTATGAAATAATGATTTTATAAATGAAATGAAAACAAAAAGTATGGTTTCTACGAGTTTACGGGTTAATAGACCCGAATTATGCTTTAAAAGTTCTGTTTTGAGACTAAGGCCACATGTAGTCTACGTGATCTATCATGTATGGCCCGTGTGGAGTCTGAACCTTAGTGGCACGTGCCATATGCCACATTGTGTACGCTCAGTCCTTTGTGGCGCATGCTTAGCCACGTTGGGTATTTGTGCTACTCGGTGCCTTGTTTTCGCCATCTATTTAAGTGGCGTAGGGCGTTGTACGACCCTAATCCAGTCTACAGTCCCCTTACCATGGCCATAGGTACTTTGTCTACGTGAACTATCTAGGTGAATTGCCTACGTGAAATGCCTACGCGAACATGATTTCTATTGCTATGTGTCTTTGCCTAGTCTTCATGAAAAGTGTTAAGCTACGTGATATAAGCTACGTGTTTTATAAGTTACATGTTATTTTACGTGTTATGAGATTTACATGCTACGTGCTACGTGATATATGCTACGTGAATGTTTTCAACTAGATTTTTGAAATAAGCTACGCGATATTTAAGCTACGCATTATATGCTACGTGATATATGCTACGCGAAATATAAACCTATGTGATATTTGCTTCGCGATTTATATGCTATGTGATTTATATGCTACGTAATTTATATACTACGTGGTTTATAAGTTATATGATATTTGAAAACAAAATGAGCTATGCGATTTATATGCTACGTGACTTATAAATTTACATGTTACAAGTTTTGAAATCGAGCATGTTTTTTTTTGTGATTTTCGAAACTAAAAACGTTTTGACTTATATACATGTATATGTTAAGCTACGCGATTTAAATGTTTTACTGTTAAGACTGCTTTAAACGCATGCCTTACTAGGCTTGAAGATCTCACCCATTTGCTTCCACTCTTGCAGACTATCTTAAGTGATTCGTTGCCGATACCTGCCGTACAGTAGTAGTGGACGGGTGGACTCGACCCCTCCCCAGGCTATCTTCAGCACAAGTAAGGTATACTTTTACTTTATATGCCAGACTTCCTGTAAAGTATAGACAATTGTTGTAAAGAACGTTTTGGGATGTAAGTTAGGTAAGTTTGAATGTAAATAAAGTTGTAAACATGTAGTTTGTGTAATGATGTATATTTCAGGAATGTTAAAGTCTTGCAATGAGAATGAAATGTACGGTTAAGTAGAAAAAGAGATTAAAATCAACTGCTTGCGAATATAAACAACATTTTGTCTACCCCCTATTCCATGAGAGGACTCATGAAAAAAAAAAAACCACCTTCCATTCATCTTGACATACAAGTTCTTTTGGATGAATACCAGGATGTTTTTGCATTTCCTCCGTCATTACCTTCGCGATGTCCCATTGATCATCATATACATCAACGACCAAGAGTTAAGCCAGTAAATGTTAGGACCTATTGTTACCCTTATTTTCAAAAAGCTGAGATTGAAAAGTTGGTGAAAGAAATGTTGCAATCTAGTGTTATCTAACCCAGTCGGAGCCCATTTTCTTCTCTAGTTCTTTTAGTTAAAAAGAAAGATGGAACTTGGCGTTTTTATGTCGATTACCGAGCTTTGAATCAAATCACCATTCCTAACCAATTTCCTATCCCTATTGTAGATGAGAGTTTGGATGAACTTCATAGAGCAACTTTCTTTCCCAAATTGGATTTTCGTACGGGTTATCACCAAATCCGTATGGTTAAAGAAGACATATGCAAAGCCACCTTCTACACACATGATGGTTAATTCGAAGTCATCATCATGCCATTCGGCCTCCCTAATGCAGCAGCCACATATCAAGAAACCATGAACCAGATGTTACACCATTTTCTTAGACAATTTGCTTTGGCTTTCTTTAATGATGTGCTGACTTCTAGCAAGTCGATCCTGAAGCACACCAATAAGTTATATGCTAAAATCAGCAAATGTGCATTCGGCCAATTACAAATCGAACACCTGGGACATGTGGTAATGCATACAGGAGTGGAACTAAACCCTAAGGAGGTTGAGGCGATAGTTACTTACACTCCTCCTATGAACGTGAAACAACTTTATGCCTTTTTAGGCTTATTGGGATATTATCGACGATTTATTTACAACTATGCTTGCATCAATACTCCTCTTACCAATCTCTTGCAACAGAATGCCTTTATACAGACACTTGAGGCTGATCAAGCCTTTGCTGCTTTAAAACGTGCTTTAATAGCAGCCCTAGTCCGCCCTTTTTATTTTTCAAAGACTTTTATCGTTGAGACAGATGCCTCTGAGCTGGTAGTTGGTGCTGTTTTACTTTAGGACTCTCATCTTTTAGCTTTCTTCAACAAGTAACTTAGTTTAAGAATGCAATCAGCTTCTACATATGTCCGGGAACTGTTTGCTATCACAGAGGCAGTTGCAATATGGCAGCAATATTTGTTAGGTTCGAAATTCATCATTCGAACTAATCAAAGGAGTATGAAGAGTCGTATGCAACAAACTATTCAGACCCCAGAAAAGTAGCATTTTCTTGTCAAATTATTGGGGTTTGATCTTGACATTCAGTACAACCCAGGTGCAAGTAACAAAGTTATAGATGCTTCATCGAGGATGTTGAGATAAAAAATGATTCTTTATGTTTGTTCAAAGGTAAAGCTCTTATTTTTCTTACTTCATTTTTCGCCTTATCAGCTCCTATTTGTTCCTGTTGTGTGCAAGTGGAAGCACAAAAAACAACTATAACTACTAATTATTGAAGCAGAATTACAAATTGACAGAAAAACAAATGCTAAACAAATAATCAAATGCAAAGCGTAAAGGAAGAAAAGAAAAATCCAAGAATTTACGTGGTTCGATATAATTACCTACGTCCATGGGCGTTACTTAAAACCTTCACTAATTCCAAAGTGGAATTATTACAAAATCTGGACAAAATTGTAAAATCCAGAAACTAGTAGGAGAAAATAAAATACAAATATAGGGGTTATTTATATTTCTCCCAAGGGACATCTAAACAATTAGCCCAGACTTAAATTTATAAGCCAAAACTCTTGCTCTCTCTTTGTGGTTTTCCAATGTGGGATTCCCCACTAGACTAATGAGCCATTACTTTTAACAAATCTTCAACTTGGTGAATTAACCTTCAGTAATGCCTTCAAATGTGTCTCTCAGACTTTCAAAATATAATCAATTTCAAACAATGATTGAACTTGATTGCCGTCACCACTTTGGTCATCATATCTGCGAGATTGTCAGCAACCCTAATTTTCTGCAAAAGAATCTTCCCTTTAGTCAGAATTTCCGGCACAAAATGATATCGAATATCAATATGCTTGGTGCGAACATGGAATACTGGATTTTTTACTAAATAAATGGCACTCTGACTATCCGAATGAATAGTGATATTCTTCTGTCTCATTCCCAATTCTTTCAGTAATCTTTGTAACCAAATTGCTTCCTTTACAGCCTTTGTTAATGCCATGTACTCTGCTGCCTTTGTTGTAGACAAAGCAACTGTTGACTGTAAAGTAGACTTTCAACTTACTGGAGCTTTTGCAAGAGTGAACACATATCCAGTAGTTGACCGACGTCTATCCATATCACCAGCATAATCTGAATCAACATATCTGATTACCACCTGACCAAGTGAGTCCTCATTTTGAAATACCAATCCAATATCTACGGTTTTCAACAAATACTGTAGAATCCATTTCACGGCCTGCCAATTTCCTTTACCAGGATTATGCATATACCTGCTCACAACTCCAATTGCCTGTGAAATGTCGGGTCTCGTATACACCATAGCTTACATCAGGCTACCAACCGCATTAGCATATGGAACTCGAGACATGTATTCTCGTTCCTCATCTGTACTAGGAGATAAAGATCTACTAAGCTTCATATGAGGGGCAGTGGTGTACTTATAGGTTTTGACTATTCTAAGATGCCAAAACATTGTAATACCTTCTTCAGATATTACTTCTGATTCAAACAAATCTTACCTTTTCCTCTATCTATGCTAATCTCCATACCTAGTATCTTCTTTGCTTCACCCAAGTCTTTCAATTCAAACTTTTGATTCAACTGAGTCTTTAACTTTTCAAGTTCTTCGACATCCTTCGAAGCTATCAACATATCATCAACATACGAGAGTAGATAAATGAAAGAACCATCATGTAGCCCTTGAAAATACATACAATTGTCAAATTTGCTTCTTGTGTACCTTTGACCCATCATAAACTGATCAAATCGCTTGTACCACTGTCTCAGAGATTGTTTCAAATCATAAAGCAATTTTTTCAGTTTGCAAACCCAATTTTCTTTTCCAACAACCTTGAATCCATCTGGTTGAGTCATATAAATTTCTTCCTCCAAGTCTCCATGCAAAAATGCAGTTTTTACATCAAGTTGAACTAGTTCCAAATTCATTTGAGCTACCAAGGCCAACAAAATTCTAATGGAAGAATATTTCAAAACTGGAGAAAATACCTCATTATAGTCAATTCCTTCCCTCTGAGCGTAGCCTTTAGCCATCAACCTTACCTTGTAGCGGACGCCCTCCTTGTTAGGAAATCCATCTTTCTTCATGAACACCCATTTGCACCCAATTGCCTTCTTATCTTTTGATAATTGAGCTAGCTTCTAGGTTTCATTCTTTTGAAGAGACTGCATCTCTTCATCCATAGCATTCTTCCACTTATCTATTTCAGAACATTAGATTACTTCTCTATAAGTGGAGGGAACTTCATCATCTACAATTGGAAATGCATAGGCCATCATATCAGCAAAATGAACAGGTTCCCGTCTTGGCCTATTCTTTGCAATTGGTTCTTGTTACTGTAGAGGTTCTTGGGCGAAAACCTCTTCTTCATCTTCAATAATATCCTCTTCAACAATTTCAGCTGGATTAATTGTTGACTCAAACTCCACATGTTTTCGAGTAGACTCCACCTGCTACAGAATATCCTCAGCATTCTCTTTTGTTTTCTTTCTCAACATAGGAGATTCATTAAAAATAACATCCCTACTAAATATTATCTTCTTCGAATTTGGATATAAAAGACGGTATCCTTTCACCCCTGATGAAATCCCCACAAAATAGCTTTCTTGGCTCTCGAATCTAACTTAGATTCTTTTACATGATAATACGCAGTACACCCAAAGACATGTAAAGAATCATAATCATTAACAGGTTTTCCAGACCATACCTCCAATGGAGTTCTACCATCAATTGATGTTAATGGTAAACGATTGATGAGATAACACGCATAAGTCACTACCTCATCCCAAAACTCCTTGCCCAACCTAGCATTGGGCAACATACATCGAACTTTCTCTAGTAACGTTCAATTCATGCGTTCTGCCACCCCATTCTATTGCGGTGTGTGTCTGACTGTGAAATGACGTACAATACCAGCATATTGACAAACTCTCAGAAAATGATCACATCTATATTCACCTTCATTGTCTCTTCTGAGGTACTTGATCTTTCTTCCAGTCTGAGTTTCCACCATCTTTTTCTATTTAATGAAAATCTCAAGTACGTCATCCTTCGTCTTCATTGTGTACACCCAAACTCTTCTGAAAAAGTCATTAACAAATGTAACAAAATAGTGTTTACCCCCAGGGATGCTGTCCTGGTAGGTCCCCAAACATCAGAATGGACATAATCCGAAATGCTTTTGGTATTATGGATTGTAATCCTAAATTTTACTCTCGTTTGCTTTCCCAGAATACAATTGTCACATTCGCCCGTGATTTACCAAAAACCACTAAAATATTTTTTTTCTCATTTTACTTACCTTTCTCTTTACCAATGGTTGGGCTGTGATTCGATATTAGTCACCTCGACTACATTCATTTCATAGCGTCCATACATGTCAATACAATTATCTATTAATTATAAGTACTTTTTTTTTAAAAGTAAACTCATATATTAAATACAAATACATGTACATATACATCCCCGACCGTACATTCGTATATATATAATTTTGCTTTTACATTGTTTAGTACAAAACATTACGAATGTGTATACCTTTCGTGTGATGGGTGTGCAGCGGATAAAAGAATACCAGTCCTCAGCCGTGCTCAACTACTGTGAACGCTCTGTAGAGAGGGGGAAATAAAAAGGGGGTGAGCTCACAGCTTAGTAAGGAAATAAGGCAAGTAAGTAGATAACCACACTATCTACAAAATATAATGCTTATGCCTTGAAATCATTTCCTTTTCGATTCACATCTAGAGCATGTGTCTTTCTTGAAACATTTATGCAATATATATTATATAGATACAAATCATCAGTATGAACTAAAAACATGCTGGTTTAATAATCTCAGCAATTCATGCAAAACATTGCATTTCTTATGTAATAAATAGAAATCACATTATATTATGCCATTCAATTTAAATCAAAACAATATGGCATTTTATCATGTAAAAACATGGAAATCCAGGCCTCACCCATCCCTTGGATTATCCTTTTTCACATCACAAAGTCAAATGTCGAGGCACAACCCATCCCTCGGGTTTACCCAATTATAAAAACTCATGCGACAATCCAAACAAGAAATCTCAAGTGAATGAAATGTGATAGGCGACTACATGTTCTGAGATTATGATCATAACTCTTTTTTCGTGATCCCATGCTACCAGTACTCGGAGTACGGGGCCTCACATTTGCTGTAACGGGAGGTGGGTCAAATCCTCTATCGTCAGCCCATAACTCAATATCATCATGTACTCATGGTACATTGTACTCCATGTGACATACACGGTACAAAGTACTCCATGGACCCAATCCCTATAGTCGGGGTGCCTGCCATAGGTTTTAGCCATCATACCATGGATAATACTTTTCGATAGCCCTCGACCATGTCTCAAAATTGTACGTGCAAGCATATAATCGGTGCGACACACAGTCTGCACAGGCTCCCAGCACGGCTGTTTCATGCTATCTCTTTCAAAACTGGTACATGCCAGTAAACTTCCAACATGACCACATGCACTAATCACATAAATCTAGTGCGAGCAATGCTCCCAACACTATGTCATGAAAAACTAAGTACAAGTAACACTTCAGTACTCTATCATGCATCAATCAATAAAACTGAGTACAAGTAACACTCTAGTACCCTATCATGCATAAATCACATTAAAATCAAGTACGAGAATATACTCAAGTACTATGTGATGCATATCTCATAAAATCTCATGCGAGTTATGCTCTAACAAGGTGGTTTTCACACAAATCGATAGATGGCTTATTTCAAATTGAATTTCACCCAATTAAATCAAAGCGGCACTAAAATGTGTTGTTTTCACATATAACATGAAAAACATTAGTCATTCTATCTATGCAACTATCAAAACTAGTCACAAAAATGCTTCCAAAGTTTTTTATCCTTTGTGAGAACTGTAAATTTTATGTAACCTAGCTATGAGATTAGCAATGTGAGAACTTGTAATTGGTGAATGTAATTATGATATGTTGATGTACATGCAAGTTTTAAATATGATGAAGTGTATAGAGATGAAGTTTTTAAGTCTTAAATATGTATAGATTGAAATATGGCCTATGGGGTAGATTAAGATAAGTTTTACATTTAGTTTCCTGTAAATGGATGCAACAGCAGTAGGATCTGTGAAGGCCAGATCGATCTCCAAGGGAAGAGAGATCTATCTCAAGGCTCCAGAATGCAGAAAACGTGTAAAAGCAGGCAAGCAGATCGATCTCATAAGGGAGGAGATCGATCTCATAAGGGAGCAAATCGATCTCATGTTGCCTCTGCCTAGCAAGAATTGATCATCACAAGGGCAGATTGATCTCCTTAAGTCTCAGCCTGGAAGAGATCGATCCCTAATTCAATGCCAGATCGATCTCCACTTAGAAGAACATATTGATCCCCACCCTCAATCAGATCGATCTTGTAGTTTTTAATAGAGTAGTTGGAGCAGCTGAAATCAAGCAGAGATCGATCTCCATCAATGCCAGATCGATCTCCTATGCCTTACCTATATAAGAATCACAAGAGTTTTGCCTGAAACCGAGCCTCTCTCTCTCTCTGAAACACCAACCTTCGCCATTTTCACCCAAAACAAGCTTTCTCTCTCTAAGATTCACCATATTCTAGATAAAATTAGACAAAGGGGTAAGAGACAAAGTTGTTCCTCTTGGTAAGGAGAGCAACATACTAGAAAATCAAGGACTGGATTGAAGAAAGGAAAGGACAAGCACTCTACAAGTTTGGTCAAGAGGAGACAAGCTAGGTGAGCTCATAAGATCCTTGTTTTCTTAAACATTATCATTATATATGTTAGTAAATGGATATATGTGTATATATAGGTATATTTGGTTGGAAGTGTCTAAGTTATGAGGGAAACAACCAATGAGTATAGTTGGAAAATGAAATGTGGATATCTTGTGATGAATATGAGCTAGCTAAAGTGATGATAAAGATGTGAGATAAGTTTTAAGACAATGTGGATATTTAAGAATGATAACTTGGATATAGTTTAGGTATAGGTATAAATGAGGTGAAAAGAGAAATGAGAACGATGAATACTTACAATTTAATGATTTAATGATGTTTGGACAGCTCGAGAATCTGACATGGGAAACGAGGCTAGTCCGAGAGGATAGTGTACCACTAAAGGTGCAAGAGGTAAGGGCAATAAACCATTTATGCTTGTGAGTTTTCGAATAAATGAAAACGTTTTAAGAGCATGAAAAAGAGTTGATGAATGAGCATGTTTTATGAGAAATGAGATGATTTGATGTGTTGATAAATGGGTGAGTGTTTTGCCGGTTTGAGCTCGATTTTTTATGAGATTTGTGTAATTGTGAACACATATGGTTTATAACCGAAATGAGATTTGAGATAACTACTATGAGCTCTACGTGAAGGCAAAACGATTTTTATACAACAATGGCATATTTTTACTGAGACTATGGCTTGTCATGAGATACACATTGGGCCTTGCTCTGGTAGCATGTAAGACCGGGCATTGCTCTAGTAGCATGTAAGACCGATACCTCCATTCTGGTAACGTGAGATGACCCTGCTCCAGTAGCGATGGGTGGCCTTGCTTTGATAGCATTTAAGACCGAGCTGTGCTTTGATAGCATGTAAGATCGACGGCTGTACTACTCTGATGAAGTCTACAGCGAACCATGGCCATGTGTATATTGTCAACATATTCCCTCTCTTGGGGATGTCCGCATAGGGGACGATTTTTACTTGATGTGCCTATGACGACGATTTCACCTATGTTTTATAAATGCCTACTCTCAATTTCTTGATGATGATGTGATTTTACAACTGTGATTTATATCACGCATTGTGATTTGATGTAATGTGATTTGTGATTTTTATCACATGAATTATGCTGATGCCATTGTTTCTACCGTTATTTCTATAACGATTTGCATGCTCAAATATTTCTATCATATTGTGGTTGTGATGATTATTTTTATAACTTCTCTTATCCTCCTTACTGAGCGTTTTGAGAGCTCACCCTTTTTCCTCCCCCCTCCAAATTACTTGAAGTAGTGTGTTAGAGCCTGCTGCGTACGGGATATAGGCTAGTGGACAAGATCTCCCCAGGCTATCGCTTGTACACGCACATGGTATAATTCAGTTCATTTTGTATCCAGACAATGATGTAATACAAACATTTGTATTAAGTATTTTGGGATGTAATTAGGATGATAAGAGGAAAATGAATCGTGTTTTGTGGATTGATTTTCTTTGGATAATTTTGTAATTGGGTTTATGAAATAGCAATCATGTGATCTTGGGATTATGATTTATTATAAACACAAGTTGTTAAATGACATTATACATGAATACAACCTGAGTAAGGGGATTAATATAAGAAAAATTTTAAATTAGCTCTAATTTTTTGCACTTTCGGGCTGTCACAGATTTTCTTGGTATCAAAGCGAAGGTTGTCTAGTACTGTCAGTGTCGAGTAATTAAAAATAGATTACATCCCAAGTGTCTGTATTGTCTGGTAATAAATTGAATTTAATGAGTAAAATTATGATCGATGTTTAATGAATACGCGCAGACACGTAAGAGATAGAATATGAGGGGGAGAAGAGGACGTTCATGGAGGCAGACGCAGCCACCTCCGCCACTTGAACCACAATCGGAGAGTCCTAACTCTAGAATGAATTGCCTAGAGCACGATGTACGTCAGGGATTTGAGCAGATGGCAGCGCTATTGGCGTAATATTTTGGGGCTAATGCCTAGGGTACTACACCTGTTTCGACTCCTCCACCACCACAAAGATCGCCCGCACCCCCATTACAGACTAACCCGGTGCCTCCTGCCACACAGCCTTTGGTGCAGACCCAGCTTGATGACAGAAATAAGGGTCGATTGAGGGACTTTCTGAAGATGAACCCACCTGCTTTTAGAGGGGTGAAAGATCCCGCAGAGGCTGAGGAGTGGCTGACAGAGTTGCAAGTCATTTTCGACTATTTGGGATGCACCGATGCCGAGAGGGTCAGTATGGGTGCTTACATGTTAAAAGGACAAACCCGAGATTGGTGGAGCACTACGCAGAGTATAATAGCAACTAGCCATGAAGTGATTAGTTGAGAGGCTTTTCAGTCAGCTTTTAGAACTCAGTATGTGCCAAGAGCTGCCCAGAGGAGAATGCAAACTGAGTTCCTAAACTTGACTCGGGGCAATATAACGGTTGATGACTATGAGAGCCGATTTACCGCCCTGCTAAAGTACGATCCGGAGACCCTTAAGGATGAGGAACTCCGTACAGAGCAATTTGTATATGGACTGAGACCTATCATTAGGGACCGGTTGATAGGGCTCTGTATCACTGAGTTTAAGGATGCTCTGAGGCAAGCGCAAGAGGTGGAGAGGGGACTAGAGTTGGTATAGTCCCAGACTGACTCTCAAATTTTGGCCTGAGATAAGGGCAAGCGACTCGTGACTCCCCACACAATGCCCACGTTCACAATCATCCATCTCTAACCATCTCCTAGCTAATTCATCACAATGCCCACGTTCACAATCACCAACAATCACTTCAAAATCCAAGATTGAAGTTTAGAGATTAGCCAAATTTATGGAGTGCTTAACTTACACCTCGATTCGATTTGTCTTTCGATTTCCAAGTTTGTTGTTCTCCTTTGGGTGAGCAATAACTTTCCTTCTTGCCACAACTCTTGATTTGGACGAAAATAGGCGATTTGGAAGAGAGAGAAAGCTAGGGTTCGGCTGAAATGGAGGTTTGAAAGAGAGAGAAAAGATGAAATGCAGGAAAACATAGGGGTCCTTTTATAGACGGAGGGTAGGAGATCGATCTGACTCTTGATGAGATCGATCTGCATATGAATTTGGGGACGATTTGGTGTAATTTTATGCCTAGGAGATTGATCTGTCGTGGGGTAAGATCGATCTCTTAATGGCTCTATGACATCGATCTGCTCCAATTATGAGATCGATCTCTAGTTTACAGAATGCTTCATGAGATCGATCTGCTCCTTGAGGAGATCGATCTTCTCCTTAACAGAAACATTTTGAGATCGATTCCTTCCTCATGAGATCGATCTCTTCATTACAGAATCATAAGGAGATCGATCCTCTCCTATTGGAGATCGATCTACTCACTTAATTTCCCCTTCCTTGTCATTTTTAACTTACGAAATCGATCCTCTCTTCTCCAAGATCGATCTGGCCCTATAGTTTCACACTTTAACATAAAATCTCATTTCATACCAACTCAATATATGAGTACATCATATTTAGTTCAATCAATTACACTTCATGTTCTCATTACATAATTTGATATGTGTAAAATTCTCAGATCTCACATCCTCCCCACCTTAAAAAGAATTTGGTCCTCCAAATTCAACTCAACTCGTCGAATAGATGGGGGTATCTCTCCTTCATGAGACTTTCCAATTCCCACGTTACCTCTTCCATTGAGTGATGTTTCCATAAAACTTTCACTAATGGGATGCTTTTGGTTCGAAGTACCTTCTCTTTCCTATCAAGAATCTGGACGGGTTCTTCAGTGTAGCTCATGTCCTCTTGTATGTCCATCTCTTCATACTCTATGACATGAGAAGGGTCCGAGTGGTACTTCCTCAACATAGACACATGAAAGACGTAGTGTATTCTGGACATCTGTGGGGGTAATGCCAATCTGTAGGCTACCTCTCCCACTCTCTCAAGGATCTCAAATGGTTCAATATAACGAGGACTCAATTTTCCTTTTCTTCCCAAATCGCATGATACCCTTATTCGGTGATATCTTCAAAAATACTGCATCACCAACATCAAACTCGAGTGGCCATCTACGCACATCCGCGTAGCTTTTCTGTCTACTCTATGTAGCCCGTAACCTCTCACATATGAGTTTCACACTCTGTACAGCTTGCTCAACAAGCTCGGGAGCATTTATCTTTCTGTCACCGACTTCTTCCAAAGCTACAGGGGATCTACACCTCCTACCATATAGAGCCTCAAAAGGTCCCATTCCAATACTCGCATGATAGCTGTTATTGTAAACTCTGCTAGGGGCAGGTGATCATCCCATGATCCCTTAAAATCCATCGTACACATCCTCAACATATCCTCCAGGGTCTGAATAGTCCTCTCGACTGACCATCTGTCTGAGGATGATAGGCAGTACTAAAACTCAATCGAGATCCCATGGACTCCTGAAACTGGGTCCTAAATCTGGAAGTAAATCAAGAATCTCTGTCAGAAGTAATACTCACTGGAGCCCCATGTAATCTAGCTATCTCGTTGACATACAACTCAGCTAAGGCATCCACAGTATCTGTGCTCTTGATGGCAAGGAAGTTGGCACTCTTGGTCAATCTATCCACTATGACCCATATCGCATCATGACCCATTTAGGTCCTCGATAAACCCATAATAAAGTCCATGGTGACATGCTCTCATTTCCACATAAGTACAGGTAAAGGCTGTAGTAGTCCTCTGGGCTTTCAATGCTCAGCTTTCACTTGCTGGCATACTAAACATCTGGCCACATACTCTACCGCGTCTCGCTTCATACCACTCCACCAGTACACCTTTCTCAAATCTCAGTACATCTTAGTACTCCCTGGGTGCATAGTGTATGGCGAGCAGTGGGATTCTCTCAGTATCTGTCTCTTTAGGGTATCATCATCCGGTTCACAAATCCGTCCTCTAAATCTCAACAATCCATCCTCACTGATTGTGAGATCTGACTGCGAAGTCTGTTCAGCTTGGCTAACCATATCTATCAACTCTAATCACTGTGCTGCCCAGTTCTAATCTGATCCATGATCCTGGGCATTATTCGCAGGCTAGCCAAAAATCCAATCTCTACCTCTTTAACTCTGATCCAGAGTTCAGTGAACTGCTCCAACAAATCCCATTCCCTGATCATCATAGCAGATATCATACTCTTCCTGCTCAGGGCATCAGCAACTATATTCGCCTTACCCGGATGGTATAGAATCTCACAGTCATAATCCTTAAGGAGTTCCATCCATCTCCTTTATCTCATGTTTAACTCCTTCTGATCAAAGAGATATCTCAAACTCTTGTAATCAGTGAAGATCTGGAATCTTTCTCCATATAAGTAGTGTCGCCAGATCTTCAAGGCAAACACCACAGCGGCTAACTCCAAATCATGCGTGGGGTAATTCCGTTCATGATCTTTCAACTGTCGCGATCCATATGCGACCACTCTTCCATGCTGCATGAGCGCACACCCTAATCTATGATGGGATGCATCACTGTAAACTGAAAATCCTCCTGATCCTTCAGGAATAGTCAACACAGGTGTCGCTATCAATCTCCTCTTCAATTCTTAAAAATTGAGCTCACACTGATCAGTCCATATAAATGGAGTCTCTTTGAGCGTGAGCTTAGTCAAAGGAGCGGCAATCCTGAAAAATCCTTCCACAAATCTTCTGTAATACCCTACCAAACTAAGGAAGCTTCGTACTTCTGTAACTATCCTCGATCTTTCCCAATTAAGCACAGCCTCTACTTTAATTGGATCCACTGACACTCCTTCCTCTAAGACTATATGGCCAAGGAAAACTATCTGATCCAGCCAAAACTCACCCTTACTAAGCTTTCCATATAATTGTTTATCTCGGAGTATCTGAAGTACTAACCACAAATGCTGTGTATGTTCCTCATATGACCGATAGTATACTAGGATATCATCAATAAAGACTATCAGAAATTTATCTAAATAGTCTCTAAACACCTCATTCATTAATCTCATAAAGGCTACAGGGGCGTTCGTCAATCCAAAGGACATCACTAGAAATTCATAATGGCCATACCTTGTCCTGAAGGTCGTCTTTAGAACATCCTCTTCCTTGATCCTCAATTGGTGATAGCCCGATCTCAAATCAATCTTGGAAAAGACTGATACCCCTCTCAGCTGATCAAGTAGATCATCAATCCTGGGTAATGGGTATTTATTCTTCACCGTGGCTTTATTTAATAATCGGTAGTCTACATATAATCTGAGACTACCATCCTTCTTCTTAACAAATAAAACTGGTGCTCCCCACGGTGAAACACTGGGTCTAATAAACCCTTGATCCAATAACTCCTGTAGTTATTTCTTCAATTCCTCACAATCCACTAATGCCATCCTGTATGGAGGTCTAGAGATCGGCTGAATATCTGGTACCAAATCAATGGTAAACTCTAGCTCTCTCTCTCTCTGGTGGTAAACCTAGTAACTCATCTGGGAAAACATCCAGAAATTCACACACCACAGGTATATCCTCAATCCTCGGATGTTCCCGATCATCATCTGAGATGAGTGTTTCATAACCTTCACATAAACAATCATATGTAGTACTCTCAAGAGCAACATCAAAATTTCAAAATGCTTACAAAATTTCTATACGTTTACTCAATATTTCAAATGCACACTATAAAGTTCAGGTAGGGAGAAAGTTACAATCTTAGTGTAGCAGTCTAAACTCACGATTGGTTGCCAGCCAATCCATTCCCAAAATTACATCAAACCTATGTATATTTAACATGATTAGATATGCTAACATCACTCTATCTCCCACCTTTATTTCACACCCTCTACAGATTGACTCAGTTCTCTGGGATTCACGCATAGGGGTATTTACATGTAGTATATACTCTATGGGTTTAAACTTCAAGTTTAATCTACATGCAAAATGCTCAGAAATAAACGAATGCGTGGATCCTGGATCAATCAACACATGAACCTTATGATTACAGACAGAGAGTGTACCTCTTATAGTTTCTGCAGAAGTGTCTGCAGTTTCCTTATCCAAGGTAAACACACGTCCCTGTGCAATCTCTGCAGCAGTGGCCCGTCTATGGGGATTCACTCTCTGAGGCTGTTGTCTAGTAGGCTTCGGAGCATGTGGTATCTGAGGTTGAGGACAGTCCTTCACTTGTGACCCATGTCACCACATCTAAAACATCTACGGATCAACCCAGTACAACTCCCCTTATGCAGTCGGCCACAATCTCTGTAAACCCTCATCTCAGGCCTAACATATCGAGGGGTCTCCTTGATAATAGGATAAGCTCTGGGTCTCTCCAATCTGTCCTTCTGTACCTCAATCCTTCCTCTTCTGAAGGAACCTCTCCGAACATCTTCCTAGGACATCGCTGGCCTCTTGCCCTTGTCCTTAGTCACTGCTCCGAACTCATTCTGGGATTGTAAAATTTTAATTCCCCTCTCAATCTCTTGTGCTCGTCTCAGAGCAGCTCCAAACTTGGTAATACATAGCCCTATCAATCGATCTCTGATGATGGGTTTAAATCCATATACAAATCTCTCAGTACGGAGCTTTTCATTCTTAAAGGTCTCTGGGTCATATCTCAGCAGAGCGGTAAATCGGCTCTTGTAATCATCCACAGACATGTCGCCTTGTACCAAACTCAAAAACTCTACTTGCCTCCTTCTCTGGGCAGCTCGTGGTACGTATTGGGCTCTGAAGGCTGTCTGAAACTCTTTCCAACCAATCACATCCTGGTGGGACATCAGAACACCCTGGGTAGTACCCCACAAATTTCAAGCTCTCCCTTTCAACATATAGGCACTCATACTGACCCTCTCAGTATCTGTGTACCCTAGATAGTCAAATATAACTCTCAACTCCTTCAGCCACTCCTCAGCCTCTGTAGGATCCTTCCTTCCCCTAAATGCGGGTGGATTCATTTTCAAAAAGTCCTTCAGTCGGACCATACTTCTGTCATCAGGCTGAGTGACGGGAGGCACCAGGTCCATCTGTACTGGGGGTATAGGAGGTCCTTGTGGTGGTGTAGGAGTAGTACCCGAGGCATTAACTTCAAAGTGTTATGCGAATAGCGCTGCCATTTTCTTAAAACCTTACCTCACATTGGTCTCAATCCGGTTAAATCGAGAGTTAGGACTCTCAGGTTGTGGGGCAGGTGGCAGAAGGGACTCTGCCTGCCTCCTTGAAAGACCTCGTCGTCCACTCATTTTCAATCTCAAGTCGTTTCCTGCGCATACATATCAAAATCTATTGAAATCTCAATCCTCATCTTCAATTCATGACCAGACTTATACAGACACTTGGGATGTATTCTAATACACTTAACCGACACTGACAATACTAAACACCCTAAGCTTTGATACCAAGAAAACTATGTGACGCCCCGAAAACACGAAAAATATAGCAAATTTAAAACTTTTTACTCATTAAATCACAATTAAGGGTGCATTCCTGTGCAGTGTCATACATCATCACACTTATCATGCCTCAGGATCTCATCATAAAATAGTATATATCGTATCATATACATTACTCAATTCCAAGTTAATTAATCCTAATACATCTCATACATCATTGTACAACAAGTGTTTGTAATTACAACTTTAGTTTGGATACATGAAAAGATAAATTATACCTGAATACAATATGTGGCCTGGAGCTCAAGTCCTCCACTAGCTACTACTCCGTACGTTGCAGGGAAAACTCTCTTCACTTGAAGAAATCTGGGGGGAGAGAAAACAGGGTGAGTTTTCAAATCGCTCAGTAAGGGGGTAAGGGACTCCTCAATAAAACAATGATTTGCACAGCACAATCATTTTAACTCATAGTTGAAAACTCGTTAGAAAATGTAGCATGACTTAATAAACCACCATTCTCATCTCATTCTCTAAAATCATGTGAAAATATGAGAGTACATAACTCAGTATAACCACAGTTACAAGCATGTGAAAATCATGATGCGATAATGGCTTTTTCTCATTAAAATGTGATAAAAATCACCGCGATAAAATGCACGTGGCACATCCACAAAACATAACTCATGTGTTTAAAAAGGAGACTAGGCAATAAAACTCATGTAAAATTTGTCATGGCACATCAATAATATATCTCCTCTGAGTGCGCATCCCAGGCATCCTCATAAGAGGGAACGTTGACATATGGTCGTGTACATGGTATATTGGACTTACACGTTACCAGAATAAGGTCTCGCCTTACATGCTACCGGAGCAATTCCTCTTCTCATGCACACTATCATGTGGTCCCTAGGTCGGTTCCCAGGCGGCCCACTCTATCAGTCTTACATGATACCAAAGTAAGGCCCAGACTTACATGCTACCAAAGCAAAGCCACCCAGCATTACCAAAACGGGGGTCATCTCACATTAGCAAAATAGAGGCATCTCTCGTTACCAAAACAGAGGAATATCAGACTTACATGCTACCAGAGCAAGGCCCAGACTTACATGCTACCAGAGCAAGGCCTCCCAATGCTACCAAAGCAGAGGAATAATCGGACTTACATGTTACCAGAACAAGGCCCGTACTTACATGCTACCAAAGCAAGGCTCGATGTGTATTCAACATGACACGCCTAAGTCTCAATCATTAGCCATTATCATATAAAACGTTTTACCTTCTCGTAGAACTCATAATGGTTTTCTTTCATAAATCTCATTTAAAACATTTGTGTACTCAACACAAAATATGTTAAAATCGAGTTCCAACCGACAAAACCACGCACACATTTCTCAATCTCAGTATGCCTTAACGTAGAGCCCAAATCTCTTTTTCACGTTTTAAACACAAAACGGTTGTAAAACATTTTCACATATAGTTTACAACTCGTAAAAATTGGGCCCCAACCGGCTATAAAATCGTGTGCAATCTCTCATTTACAATGCATAAAACATGCTTGTTTTCTCGATCACAATTCATGCTACAACATTTCACAATTCACATGCACAAACGAGTTTAAGTTTCCCTTACCTCTTTGCACCTCGTATAGTGCAATCGTTCCCTCGTATCACGGACTAGTCTCGTATTCCTCTCTGGAACTCCTGAGCTGTCCAAACGATGTAAAAACATCAAAACTCATTATCACATAACCTCCAAATCTCTACATCGAGCATATTGCCCATATTTTCATTAAATACCTCAATTATCCCATTTCTCATGACTCTATCAAATTCATAATCTCATCCATTACATTTCAACCTTCTACATTTCTCATGCCCAAATCACTCTATTATCTAAATTTCCAATTTATAGACAAAAATCCCAATTTACCACAATTTACTTAATATCATCATCACTCAAATAAAATCACAATTTCATCAATCTCTAACCATCTCCTAGTTAATTCGTCACATTGCCCACGTTCACAATCACCAACAATCACTTCAAAATCCAAGATTAAAGTTTAGAGATTACCTAAACTTGTGGAGTGCTCAACTCACACCTCGATTCTATTCGTCTTTCGATTTCCAAGTATGTTGTTCTCCTTTGGGTGAGCAACAACTTTCCTTCTTGCCACAACTCTTTATTTGGACAAAAATGGGCGATTTGGAAGAGAGAGAAAGCTAGGGTTCGATTGAAATGGGGGTTTGAAAGAGAGAGAAAAGATGAAATGCAGGAAAACACAGGGGTCCTTTTATATACGGAGGGTAGGAGATCGATCTGGCTCTTGATGAGATCGATCTGCATTTGAATTTGGGGACGATTTGGGATAATTTTATGCCTAGGAGATCGATCTGTCGTGGGGTAAGATCGATCTCTTAATGGCTCTATGACATCGATCTGCTCCAATTATGAGATCGATCTCTAGTTTACAGAATGCTTCATGAGATCGATCTGCTCCTTGAGGAGATCGATCTTCTCCTTAACAGAAACATTTTGAGATCGATTCCTTCCTCATGAGATCGATCTCTTCATTACAGAATCATAAGGAGATTGATCCTCTCCCATTGGAGATCGATCTGCTCACTTAATTTCCCCTACCTTGTCATTTTTAACTTACCAGATCGATCCTCTCTTCTCCAAGATCGATTTGGCCCCATAGTTTCACACTTTAACATAAAATCTCATTTCATACTGTTGAGTTAATGTATTTTGAAATGACAAAACAAGTTAATACAATAATGTTAAGATGGTATACAAACATGTTTAGAAGATATCAGGACCAGAACTTAGAGTTCTGCTGATGAGAGATCGATCTGAGGTATGAGAGATCGATCTCCTGGGTTTATACTTGATGAGAGATCGATCTCATGATTGAAGAGATCGATCTGGCAAGCCTTAAAACGGTGTAAAGGGTTTAAGGTAAAAAGAGATCGATCTTCCAGGGTTAAGAGATCGATCTCCTCTAAGTCAGAGAACTTAGGAGATCGATCTGGTAAGGAAGAGATCGATCTGCTCAAAGTCATAGAGCTTAAGAGATCGATCTGGAGTATTGAGAGATCGATCTTGCCTCAAACAGAGAGGATAGGAGATCGATCTGCCTATTCGACAGATCGATCTGCCTCTGCCTATTCAAACTAACAGATCGATCTGGTAATGTATGAGATCGATCTTCCTGTGTATTTGTGCTTTGTCATTGCAGGATTTAAAACTAGGAGATCGATCTGGCCAAGATAGGAGATCGATCTGTCTGACCACTGGAGGTTCCCAACGGCTATTTTCTTCAAATCTCAACGGGAAAAACTGCATTTAATGCTCCAACTACCCAACCTTCAGTATATAACCAAGCATTGAAGACAAAGCAGATAGAGAGACTATCACTGAATATTCCAAACATTCTCAAGCTTTAATTCTTTCATTCATTGTATCCCTATTGCTCATTTATTGAGATTTATTGTACAAGCTTAAGTACTACAAGCTTTGTTAGTCCTACCCACTGAAAAGCCTTATTCTGTATTCATCCACACCTTAAAAGAAAAGAGGATTGTTCCTCAGTGAGTGTTATTGTAAAAGGGTGAATACATTTTCTGTATTGCTAAGGGTAGAGAGGTTATTCCTTAACCTGTAAAAGGAACTTTGTAAACTCTATTGAAAGAGAGAAAGAAACCACTTGACAAGAAGGTCAAGGAGAGAGGACGTAGGCAAGAGTTGGCCGAACCTCTATAAGTCGCTGTGTTTGTTTCTCTTTCCCTCTCTTTGCATTAAATTGTTATATTGCACTGTTTTATTCATTATCACTTGTGTTTAAATTACGATTAATTTAAAATCTCCCATAATTGTTAGAAAACCGATTCACCCCCCCTCTCGGTAGAGCCAACACATACCAACTCAATATATGAGTACATTATATTTAGTTCAATCAATTACACTTCATGTTCTCATTACATAATTTTATATGTGTAAAATTCTCAGATCTCACATCATGGGACTACCGAGGACCCGAAGAGGTCATGTTGTAATATGGGTGATAATAGACAGATTAACGAAGAGTTCCCGCTCTCTTGCCATCAAGAGCACGGATACCTTGAGTACCTTAGCCGAGCTGTATGTTAGAGAGATAGCTAGACTGCATGGGGCTCCAGTGAGTATTACATCTGATAGAGATTCTCGGTTCACCTCTAGATTTTGAACTCATTTTCAGGAGGCTATAGGATCTCGGTTGAGTTTTAGTATCGCCTATCATCCTCAGACTGATGGTTAGTTCGAGCGGACTATACAGAACTTGGAGGACATGTTGAGGGCATGTACAATGGATTTTAAGGGATAATGGGATGATCATATGCCCCTTGCCGAGTTTGCATATAATAACAGCTATCATGCGAATATTAGTATGGCATCTTACAAGGCTCTATATGGTAGTAGGTGTAGATCCCCTACAGCTTTGGAAGAAGCAGGTGACAGAAAGGTAATTGCTCTCGACCTAGTTGAGCAGGCAGTTCAGAGTGTCAAAATCATATGTGAAAGGTTACAGGCTGCTCAGAGTCGATAGAAGAGTTATGCGGATGTGCGTAGACGGCCACTAGAGTTTCAATCTGGTGATTTTGTGTTTCTTACAGTATCTCCAAGTAAGGGTATCATGCGTTTCGGGAAGAAGGGGAAATTGAGTCCCCGATATATAGGACCGTTTGAGATTCTAGAGAGAGTAGGAGACATTGCCTACCGGTTAGCCTTACCTCTGCAGTTCTTCAGGATACACAATGTTTTCCACGTCTCGATGTTGAGGAAGTACAATCCAGATCCCTCCCATGTCATTGAGTATGAAGCATTGGACATTCAGGGGATATGAGTTATGTAGAAGAACCCATCCGAATACTTGATAGGAAGGAAAAAGTACTTAGAACAAAAAAGATTTCATTGGTTAAGGTTGTCTGGAAGCACCACTCAGTGGAGGAAGCAACTTGGAAACTAGAGAGCCTTATGAATGAGAAATACCCCCAACTATTTAATAGCTTGAATTAAATTTGGAGGACCAAATTCCCCATAGGTGGGGAAGATGTGAGAACTGTAAATTTTATGTAACTTAGCTATAAGATTAGCAATGTGAGAACTTGTAATTGGTGAATGTAATTATGATATGTTGATGTACATGCAAGTTTTAAATATGATGAAGTGTATGGAGATGAAGTTTCTAAGTCTTAAATATGTATGGATTGAAATATGGCCTATGAGGTAGATTAAAATAAGTTTTACATTGAGTTTCATGTAAATGGATGCAGTAGCAGTAGGATCTGAGAAGGCCATATTGATCTCCAAGGGAAGAGAGATCGATTTCAAACCTCCAGAATGAAGAAAATGTGTAAAAGCAGGCAAGCAGATCGATCTCATAAGGGAGCAAATCGATCTCATACTGCCTCTGACTAGCAAGAATCGATCCTGTCACAATGGCAGATCAATCTCCTTAAGTCTTGGCCTGGAAAAGATCGATCCCTAATTCAATGCCAGATCGATCTCCACTTAGAAGAACAGATCGATCCCCACCCTTAATCAGATCGATCTTGTAGTTGTTAATGGAGTAGTTGGAGCAGCTGAAATCAAGCAGAGATCGATCTCCATCAATACCAGATCGATCTCCTACACCCTGCCTATATAAGAATCACGGGATTTTTGCCTGAAACTGAGCCTCTCTCTCTCTGAAACACCAACCTTCACCATTTTCACCCAAAATAAGCTTTCTCTCTCTAAGATTTCCTTTATTCTAGACAAAATTAGACAAAGGGGTAAGAGACAAAGTTGTTCCTCTTAATAAGGAGAGCAACATACTAGAAAATCAAGGATTGGATTGAAGAAAGGAAAGGACAAGCACTCTACAAGTTTGGTCAAGAGGAGACAAGTTATGTGAGCTCATAAGATCCTTGTTTTCTTAAATATTATTGATACGAACTACGCCCACTCTAAGTGACCTAGACGTGTATCTGCAAGTGCACGGGTCGTACAAGTAATAATGGGATTTGAGTCCCGGATTATCGTCCCACAGAGAAGTTGAATTGCCTAATTACGTACCGATTAATCTTACCCTAAGTATATTCTAGCAAATTATGAATTTTATAATGGGTGATCTACAAGGCTAACCATACTGAAAATAATAAAAACTATAAAATAAAGAAAATCAAACAGAGCTAAAATTACTTACAGTGTTTCAAGCAATTAAAAGCAAATACCTACAAAAGATAATTAAAACAGTTAAAAATTAATTAATGCAAATAAACTAAATTGCAATAAAGAAACAAATTAATTAAACTAAAATTAAACAAGCCTAAAATAAAATATGCATGTAGTTAAACTACTTAATAAAAATGCAAATTAAGCTAACCTAAAGTCTAATAAAATTAAAACTTCTATTAACCTAATTAAGAAAATAATTTCCTATAAAATGATCCTAAATTAAATCTAATTCTAACTAATTACAATTAATAAAACAAAATCTAAATAATGCATGGGAAATATTTTTTTTATTTTTCAATTAAAAACTAAATTATGAACTAATTTTATCTCTAAATTAATTCTAAATGCAACACATGCGTTTCTTAAAAAAATAAAATTACCACCCTAATGTAATTAAAAATTAACTATTATCCTAATTAAAACTAATCACTAATTTAACAAACAATGAAACTCTATTTTTCCTAACTTAACAAATAATGTAAATGGCATAAAAAGATCTAAAACATGCTAAACCACTTATAACAGTAAAATGAAATGGCCAAACGTGGCCTTAACCAAAACTCCCAGCTAGCTTGCGATCCCTTGTAAGTACTGCTCACATCCTGCTCCAGGCGGCTGCTCCAGACGTTATCCTGTACCAACCATGCTCCAGTACTGCTCCAGGTGTTGCTCTCGGCACCAGCCTTCTACTCCATGCGCTGTCTTGGTTCTGATTTGTGCTGCTGTCCAGGTGCTGATTTGTGCTGCTCCTGTTCCCGGTTCTGCACTGTTTTACTGCACACTACCATGGTGCTGAAGCATTCGAGTTTCTGCTCTAAACCACCTCATCATGCCATCATTCCTGCACTCAACAGTGATGGAAAAACATGATATTACCACAACATAGTAGATGATTAACACAAACAAATATTAAACTAGACTAATAAATTGTTACTTGAGGAATTAATGCAGTAAAGACAAACATAAAAATGTAGAGTATGCTGAAAACAAAGGCTAATGAAAAGGAGGCTGATGAACAGTAAGCGACTCTTTAAACAGAGTAGAACAGAGCAATTTCTTTGCTACTGCTGCTGTCGATCCTAGCAACTCATCATCCTCATCCGATACTGCACCGTGAAGCAACTCCTGTATTGCACCGAATAGAAGCAATAGCAACCTATTACCCAGCACCCCTCTGCAACCGTGAGGCAGCTTATACTGCACTAAATGGAAGCCATCCCGCCAGCTTCAGCACCAGCCAACACTGCCACCCTTCAGCTCCTCGGTACCACGCAACCATGCTAGTAAGCAAGTAGAAATCGAATAAAAAATGTAGAAGATGCTCTTAAAATGCAAGAAACATTATGGGTTAAAAAAATGCAAAAATGCTAAACCAAAAGCTCGGAAACGTAAGCTTAACTAAGTGTAAAATATTTTTTTCTAAGAAAATGTAAATGGAACAGTGACAATGGGTTGAGCATTATGGCTTCTGTCACAAGCCCCTCACACCTCATCGCAACAGTAACCATGACAGCAAAACAATGAAATGAAATAGCGAAAAAGAAAAAGAAATTCGACTTTTGTAAACTTAAAACTTGCAAAAACTCATACTCATGGAGGCTAGCAACGTGAACTACCAAAGAAATACAAAAGGAAATGAAGCTTTTCTTGAAAATAAGCATAATAATTGCTTTGAACAGTAGCTAGCTAGGTAGAGTAAGATAAAAATGGTGACTAAAACAAACTTAATCGGAAAGCTTAAAGAAAACTAAAGGAAATAAAAATTTAACCTAAAACTATTCTAAAACTACCCTAAATTAAAACTACTCCTAAATTACTCTACACTACTCCTACCCTAAAATTACACTAAAAACTATCCTAAAAACTACTCCCTTTTCAATTGCTCATCATGTTCTATTTATACACAAACATAGGGGTACAATGGTAATTTTTCATCCTAGATGAGTTGGCACTGTTTGGCCACTTGTCTTCATTTTATTTGCTGCAAAGTTGATATATCCACGTCACTTGTCAATTTGTCCACTTGGTTGTGCGATGTGGCCCGGCGTGTGTCTTCCAGAAGGTTGGCACGATGTCCGTCAATCTTATCGTTTCGGAGCGAATAAAATAAATACACCTGGCATCACGCGTGTCCAGATGACTGGTGACTCGGTCTGCAAATTGGAAGTGGTCCAGTCTCCTTTAGCCTATTTTCAGCCCAATTTTGACTGAAACGATTGAGTTCATCCGAATTTATTTTATCTGCACATTAAAAAATTTAATTAAATTAAGGGGATAATTAATAAAATAATATGGGGATTAAAATAATAATTAGAAAATTAAGCACAAATAATTCTATTAAAAATAGAATTATCAATTATCATTATATATGTTGGTAAATGGATATATGTGTATATGTATATTTGGTTGGAAGTGTCTAAGTTATGAGGGAAACAACCAATAAGTATAGTTGGGAAATGAAATGTGGATATCTTGTGATGATTATGAGCTAGCTAAAGTGATGATAAAGATGTGGGATAAGTCTTAAGACAATGTGGGTATTTAAGAATGATAACTTGGATATAGTTTAGGTATAGGTATAAATGAGGAGAAAAGAGAAATGAGAACGATGAATACTTACAATTTGATGATTTAATGATGTTTGGACAGCTCAAGAATTCGACACGAGAAACGAGGCTAGTCCGAGAGGATAGTGTACCACTCAAGGTGCTCGTAAGGAAAATAAACCATTTGTGCTTATGAGTTTTCGAATGAATGAAAACGTTTTAAGAGCATGAAAAAGAGTTTATGAATGAGCATATTTTATAAGAAATGAGATGATTTGATGTGTTGATAAATGTGTGAGTGTTTTACCGGTTTGAGCTCGATTTTTAATGAGATTTGTGTAATTGTGAACACATGGTTTATAACCGAAATGAGATTTGTGATAACCACTATGAGCTCTACGTGAAGGCAAAATGATTTTTATACAACAATGACATATTTTTACTAAGACTATGGCTTGTAATGAGATGCACATCGGGCCTTACTCTGGTAGCATGTAAGACCGGGCATTGCTCTAGTAGCATGTAAGACCGATACCTCCGTTCCGGTAACGTGAGATGACCCCACTCCGGTAGTGATAGGTGACCTTGCTTTGATAGCATGTAAGACCAGGCTGTGCTTTGATAGCATGTAAGACCGACGACTGTACAACTCTGATGAAGTCTACAGCGAACCATAGCCATGTGTATATTATCGACGTATTCCCTCTCTTGGGGATGTCCGCCTAGGGGACGATTTTTACTTGATGTGCCTATGAAGATATTTCACCTAAGTTTTATAAATGCCTAGTCTCGATTTCTTAATGATGATGTGATTTTACAACTGTGATTTATATCACGCATTGTGATTTGATGTAATGTGATTTGTGATTGTTATCACGTGAATTATGCTGATGCCATTGTTTCTACCGTTATTTCTATAATGATTTGCATGCTCAAATATTTCCATCATATTATGGTTGTGATGATGATTTTTATAACTTCCTTTATCCTCCTTACAGAGCGTTTTGAGAGCTCACCCTTTTTCCTCCCCCCTACAGATTACTTGAAATAGCGTGTTAGAGCCTGCCGCGTACGAGATATAGGCTGGTAGACAAGATCTCCCCAGGCTATCGCTTGTACATGCACAAGATATAATTCAGTTCATTTTGTATCCAGACAATGATGTAATACATACATTTGTATTAAGTATTTTGGGAAGTAATTAGGACGATAAGAGGAAAATGAATCGTGTTTTGTGGATTGATTTTCTTTGGATAATTTTGTAATTGGGTTTATGAAATAGAAATCATGTGATCTTGGGATTATGATTTATTATAAATACAAGTGGTTAAATGACATTGTACAGGAATGCAACCTGAGTAAGGGGATTAATATAAGAAAAATTTTAAATTAGCTCTAATTTTTCGCACTTTCGGGCTATCACATCCTTAAATTTGGATAAAACCACAATTCTACCATATCGATTTCTACCAAAACTTTTCTATACTCGGGAATTTCATATACAATATACATACTCGAAATTCTATTCGAACTACGTGTAGCTACCTCTAGCTACTCACAAAATTTCCTTACCTCGGATTACGTCACGTGACCTCACTTCCTCGGTGCTGCTCACTCTCGCAGTTCGATCAGCTTCCAATATACACTCTGAAGCTGTAAAGAATCATTCACATCAGTATACCTTAATATACTTAGTTTTCACTTGCATAATTCTCAATTCAATGCATTAGGCCCTTTTTACACTCATTTTGCCTTATTACTTCTCATTGGACCTTATTCTCTCTTAAGTCTATTTCGATTATTCAAATCATCTCTTGAAGACTTATTAGACCCGTTCAAGTCTACTGATTCGAATTAAACCAGCATAAATCTTCCAATGCCTCAAGTTCATCATTTTCACCCACTATGGTATATCACCATATCTCTCATATACCTATTTTCATTCCTTATCTGTTTCAATACATGTATTTCACAAAACTATCTTACAATTATATATGCATGCTTAAATCATCATCAAATCCATGCCTACTCCATTTTCTCCCATTTTCCCAAACTAAGCTCATTTTCCAGGTCATGGAGATTTAACATGTTCAAAATATTTTCAGCTATCAAAACATACACCAATCAACTCACCAAGATACATATTTGAAGTTGGTGTATTGAATCTTACCTAGCTTGAATTTTCCTCTTTTTGCCAAATTTGGGGGAATCCACTTTGCTCCTTAAATCCAAGGTTTCAACTTCTAGTTTCCAACTATGTTGTTCTTCTCTTCACTAGGAACAACTTCGCTGAAATGAATCTCACTCAAAACTGATTGAAAGGTGATGAACTTTAGATTGCAAAGGTTAGGTTTCACTTTGTTTCAATAGAGGATTTGATTGTTTCTCGGGGAATGAAGGTGCAACAGTCCAGTATATATAGAATTGCCCTTGGAGATCGATCTGCTAACCATGAGAGATCGATCTACCCTGTGTTTATCTCTTCAGAATTCGATTCTAACAAGTTGAGATCAATTTGTTCCTTAGTATGAGATCGATCTGTTATGTGTCATTACTCTTCCAGATTTCAACATTGAAAAGGTGAGATCGATCTGCTCCTTAGTATGAGATCGATCTGGCTAACACAGAATCACTTGGAGATCGATTCGCCTCACCAGAATGCATCAAATATCGATCTGCTATCGAATGAGAGATCGATCTGCCTAATTTAAGGGATCGATATGTTCCTTACAGAATGCCTTGGCAGTGTGTTTTCAAGCCATAATATCGATCTCCCTTTGCTAATGAGATTGATCTACTCCTCTTCTACAACAGTTCTGCTGTAATTTTCCCATAAATTCAATGTT
The DNA here is from genome assembly GCA_033439115.1 of Firmiana major. Taxonomy (NCBI): domain Eukaryota; kingdom Viridiplantae; phylum Streptophyta; class Magnoliopsida; order Malvales; family Malvaceae; genus Firmiana; species Firmiana major. The sequence goes on along the minus strand of CM065898.1, from coordinate 79,836,186 downwards.
AACTTCATATCCAATTTGATTCACTACCTGTTTTGCATTTCATACACATTTATACCTTAAAAACATTCATTTCTTATAATTCATATTAAATGTGACTTGTCCGTACATCACGAAATCATAAATGGTACATATGAATTTACAGGCTTTACAACAATACTCACAAAAATCTAGCTTGCAGGTCTTTCCTCCTTTCAACAAGTCTTGGTTCACCAAACTGCATAAGGCTTTCTTGTAAGACCCGATTTTAATTAAAACACGAAATGAGAAACGATCAAATGAAGGATTGAAATGAAATTTCTGAACACGTTGAAGGGTAAAATGATCAAAAGATCGAAACCCGATATAAAGTCGATAAGAAAATTTAATTAAAAATATGGATTTGAGAAATCTTGATCAATAACGAAGAAATAATTAAATTTCGGATTAAATTGATCAAGATATGAATTTATTGGAATTAATCAAAAATTTCACATCGAAAAATTACCCCGAAAGTATTCGAAAAACTATCCCGAAAGACGAAATGAGACCAATAAATTCATTTATAGATTAAATGAATTAAATAAGAATTTTTTTGGGATATTTTGATTTTTAATAATAAAATAATGAATAAAATAATAATAAAAATAAATTATAAATAAACAAATAAATCAAATAAAAAAAATTACAAAATCGCAATTTGGAAGAAAGGAAATGGCGAAAACGAAGAAGGCAAACCGAGGGTGTCGGTTTCCCTTCAGCCGACGGCCACCGGCAAGAGAGAAGCCCAGGCGAGGGCTGGCAAAGGCAGCCTGACACTGGGAGACCCACCAACGGCCGCGACGCGTCGTGGATCCCGCCAGAATCGACAGATCGAAAGAGGAGAGGTCGCGGGAGAGAAGCCTGGATTAGCGGCCATCGGCGCTGTTTCGATCCAACCCGAGGCCCGATAATGAATGTCCAGGTGTAGCCGAGCCAAACGGCATCGGAATCACGCTGAGAACTGACCGGACAACGCCGAAACGGCGAAATGAAGCCTAAACCGGTACGGTCGGTTCGACGCAGTGAGGGTATGCTGAATCAGATTGGACCGGTTCAACCAAAAAGGAAAGGAAAAGAAAAAGAGGAAAAATTAGGGAAAAATTTAGTGATGCAATCGAGCTACGGGTAAGTCGGTAAGCGGTCGAAATTGATCGATTTAAATTTTGGAATATTTAAATTGATTAATATTCGACTGAAAGTTGACCCGAAAAAATATGTAATGGTGTAGCTCGACAATTGACATAGAACGAGAGCTTGAGACAGTCTCGATTTACGTCTATCATGGAATCTCAGGTAAGTAACTCTTATTTATGACAATTTGCATCGTTATGCGTGTTAGAAATTTACCGCATAAATTACGGATTTAATTTTCGCATTTAATGAATTATATTTTAGAATTTAAGATAAATTATCGTAAATAATTAATTGAGTTACCGAGAGTATAGAACGAGGCTCAATAAATACTGATGGGCCCAGTGAGCCCAATAAGCCTCGATAATGTGAATAGTCAGTGAAAAACGGGTTTAAGGCCGATTAAGACCAATTACGGTACAATCGAGCCCAATATGGGTAAACGGGCCCAATGATTTAAATTAAGCCCAGAAAATATGAAATACAATTAAATATATTGCATTTGACCTGATGAATATTTATCCGCAGTTTCGGAGATTGGATTGGGAGCAAATTGGATTGCATGACGAGTCATCAGTGGAAATGTCAAACTGTACAGAAAAATGAGGTAAGGGAATTGTGTGAGTAGCTAGAGGTAGCTACACGTATTTTAATAGTTTTTTTATATACACTGAATATGTATTTATACACTGAATATGTATAAAGGTCCTAGAAATGGTTTAAAGATTTTAAGGACTCGAAATAGGTAAAAAGGCTATTTTACCCCTATTGAGGGAATTCACCTAAGGATGGTGAAAGCATGACATGCATGAAATGCATGATTTAAGGAATTTTCTGATTTAAGGAATTTTCTTAGTTTTTAAGCAAAGAAAATCGATAGATTAGCCAGTAATTGCATAAATTTCACAATATAACACTACGTAAGTGTTATTAAGATTTAAATAAAATTCTTTGAAAAACGGGCCAACTATCAAGTTTATAACGAAACAGATAGTGCTGGCGCACAGCTCGCACTATATCTGAGTTTGTGAGTGTACATAAAATGTGCTTGAGCGGTTGCTCGCATCGATTTGTGTGACATCATATGCATGAAATGTGCTAGAGCAGTTGCTCGCACTGATTTTTATTATTGTGAAATACATGAGAGGTGCTGGAGCCTAGCTCGCACTCTGTTTTGACTGTTTTGACTTGTTTTGATTTGATATGCATAAAAAGGTGCTGGAGCGATTGCTCGTACTAGTTTTAATGATTTGACATGCTTGAGAGATGCTGGAGCCTAGCTCGCATCCACTTTTGATATTTAATTGCATAAAGCCATACTGGAGCCTTGCTCGTATGTGATTTAATCGATTTAATTTCATAAAGCCGTGCTGGAGTGTAACTCGCACGAGTTTTGATTTACTTGAACATTCATTTGTGCTGGAGCATTGCTTGCACGAGGCTTTGATGGATTTTATGCATGAAACCATGCTTGAGCATTGCTCGCACATGATTTTATATAGATTTATAACTATTTTAAAGTCATACTGGAGTGCTACTCATACGCAGATTTTCATTATTAACTGGGCGTGTGGTTTGCTCATCCCCCTTATTTTTCCATCTTTTCAAAGCACTCGCAGTAGTTAGTAAGCGGCTGAGGGCTTGCATTTTTGGTATCCATTACTTCCCATCGAGAGTCAGGTATACACATTTGTATAATTTTGTATCTGAACATGTAAATGCACAGTACTGTAACGTAATTGGTCAGGGATGTAAGGTTACGTAAATACCATTGTGTATGTATTTAGTTAAAGTTAAAGGATAGTAAATCCTGATATGTGAATGTGATTATGGAAATGGAATGGTAAATAGGTGAGAGGTGACTAACACCGAATCATAGCCCAACTGTTTGTAGGATGGTCACGATGAGAGAAATGTAAGAATTAAATAATAAATGAAAAAGCGAAAATTTACTCTGATTTTTAGGTAATTTGGGTCGTGACAATTTTTGGTATCAAAGCTAAGTTGGCCTGATATGAGTAGGTGTTAGTGGTTAAGGAAGTTACATCCCCATGTACTGTGCATTGTTTAGATACAATTGTGTATATCGAGATGGAAGTGTAGCTAAGAATTTGGTTTCAAATGCAAGAATATAGACTCATTAATTGATAGCCGCTATGGTAGATAGGCGAGTACACGAGCTCGAGGCCGTGAAGGTAGGCCTGAGAGTTATACTGAGTCACCACATGAGACTCAAGATGAGATTGAAGTGGTGGCTGATGTTGAGCATGCCTCACAGAGTCCGACAGAGAGATCAGACAGTATTGATACACGTTTCGCGAGGTTGGAGCGGAGTGTGGAGAATATTTTGGGAGCTAATTGCTCAGGGTATGCATGGGATTTAAGGGTGAGTCGGAGCATTGGTGGAAGTCCGCTCGACCCATCTTAAGAGTTAGACATCCAGAATAGACTTGAAAAATAATTCTAGATGTATTCCGGTGACAGAATATCCCGGACACTACTTAAAGAAAAATTACAGATAAGATTCTTTACTCTGACCTAGAGGAACTAGTTGATTAACGAGTATGAATCTCAGTTTATATACCTGCCCATATATGACCCCAACACTATAAACAGTGAGAGTCGAAATGTCTGAAAGTTCATGAAAGGGCTCAGATTGTCGATTAGAGTTCGATTGGTCCCATTAAGTATCACTACCTATGCCGAGGCAGTATACAGACTACAGTTGTGTGAATAAGATCATGAGTTGCACACCTCTGAGATTGGGAAAGGTAGTAAGGGCTGAATGAGAGACAGAAGAGAATAGAGAATGACGGAGATGTCAGAACGGGAAAAGGTAGTTTGGTAAGAAATTAGAGCTGATGAGTCACGGGGTAAGATGATTGGTAAGACCCCAGTATATCCAATCTCAGTACTTTTGAGGGGTATTGTAATTTGAGGACCCTGACCTGCTATAGAGCAGTGTAACAGTGTAAGCAGTGTAAGCAGTGAAGGATATGTGGGAGTTACCACGGAAATAAGATGTTGGACGAGGGCAAGTGTATGCCTTGGACCAGGATACTACTGATGTCTCATCTGATGTGGTGGAAGATACCACACTGGTTGTGAATAATGAAGTACTTATTTTAATTGATCCTGGTGCCACGCATTTATTCATACCGCCTTCAGTTGCTTATAAGCTAGTGATAGATGTGAAGCCTGTACCCTTAGGCAAGATGATGATAGTTAACTGATTATCATTAACTGAATATGGGTATAGAGATTGTAAGTTGAAAATCGAGGGAAAAAGGATATGTCAACCGATTTTATTCAATAGAATATGAATAATTTTGAAGTAGTATTTGAAAATAGATTGATTCGGCTGCAAACTATATTGTGTAGATTGCTATCCTAAGATAGTGATATTTCCACCCCTGAAAGAGTATACTGTAAGTTTTAATAAGTAATGAAAGAGTTTGTTATAAGTGATATATGGAAGGAGATAAGCTTTGAGATGTGATAGATCCTGAATACGAGATAAATTGGAATAAGAGGCATATGCAAGGTAAGAATATCTTTGATATGTAAAGTAATTTGGATTAAGCGATATGCAGTGACTATGAATTGCGACCAAGGATAAAGGGAGGATATATCCACACTCAGTCCATGTAGTCAAGTTTGAGGGTTAATAAAGGTATTTCAAAATACCTCCCCGCCAGAAGACTTGACAGCGTCTAGAAGCGCACACATAACCTATAAATTGAAATCGACAGTCATAATATATACATTTAAAATTTGGGTACCTTTACTAGTACGATAAAGAAATATAGAATTCGATTAATCATGAAGGTTTAAAAATTAAAATTTTATAAAAGCCGTTAATATAAGAAAAAGGAAATGACGCTGGTTAGTATCTTGAACGGAAGCGATTTCGAAATGACATTATACGTTTATGCGTACATAGGTCAAGGATATGGGTGATTGAAATATTTAGTGGAACTCAACTACGATGAGGTATTTAAACCTTACCTGGACCGATTAGTTGTCATCTTTAGCGATGATATTTTAATGTATTTGAAGTCCAGGGAAGAGCATGAGTAGCAACTGGAAACTGTCTTACAGACGAGGTGTTGTGAGTTTCCCGAAATGGGCTGCTCAGTTGACACGTCTCATTTGGAAAAAGATTGCATGCTAGCGGAATGATAAGTATGAAAATGGCTTCTGTGAGTTTTGGTATATTGAAGTAATAAACTTACCACCGTAATTATTTTCACCATAACCAACAGCTCAAGAGGTTTTAGTGTGTATGGATACCTCAAAATAAGTATTGGGCTGTGTATTGATGTAAAATGAAAAGATAGTCGTTTTTGGATCCATATAGTTCAAGAACCATGAGAGAAACTATCCAACCCATGATTTAGAGTTGGCAGCTGTAGCATTTACACTAAAGATATGGCGCCAGTACTTATACAGTGAGACATTTCGGGTATGCACTAATTATAAAAAAAAAAGCCTGAGTATCTGTTTTCACAGAAAGAGTCGGGTATGAGATAACAAAGATGGTTAGAGCTTCTGAGGGATTTTAAATTGTGAAAATTGTACCACCTAGGAAAGGCTAATGTAATGGTTGATGCCTTAAACATAAAGAGCCTCGGGATGGTATTACATATGATGGTCAGGGAGCGTGAGCTGCTAGAGCAGTTGTGAGCTTCAGTAGTGATGTGTTCCCTTCTGATGATGACAGTGATTCTGTGACAGCTAGCCTAAGATAAGAACCGAATTTGAGTGACCGAATTTGCCAGGCTTAGCTGATGATTGGCATGGTGTCGATAGTGGGGGTCAGATTCAGATGGGTACAGTGACAAAGTTCACAGTGAGTGATGATGACTTACAGAGGTTCAGAGACAGTATAAGTGCTCCCCAGGACCACAGTTGATGAGATAATGTTATTATCAGAAGCTCACTCTTCGAGATATACAGTGCATCTAGGAAGTAATAAATATATCAGAATTTCTGGAAAGGGTATTGGTGGTCAGACATGAAAAGAGACATTGTAGAGATTGTGGAGAAGTGTCTCGTATGTCAGCAAAGTAAGGTAGAGCAATAGAAGTCTGTAGGGTTATTGCAGCCTCTACCTATATCGACATGGAAAAGAGAACAAGTTACCATGAATTTTATGATGGGTTACAGAGGACCCAGATGAATCACGAGGCTATCTAGGTGATAGTCGATAGGTTGACTAAGTCTACCCACCTTCTGGCTATGAAAATCCCCAGATACTCTGAGTGTGTAGGCAGATTTATGTGTACAAAAAATTGTAAAACATTATGTAGCGTTCCAGTGAGCATGGTATCAGATAGGGATTCCCGCTTCACTTCCCACTTTTAGGAATATGGTTTTTGGAAGCTACGGGAACTTGATTGAGTGTTAGCACGGCTTTTCGTCCTCAGACAAATGGTCAATCAGAGAGGACTGTATAGGTTCTGGAGGATGTGATGAGAGCGTGTGCCAATGATTTGATAAGCTCCTGGGATGATCAGTTATTACTAATCGAATTGTCCAATAATGATTGTTATCATTGGAGTATCGGGATGACTTTATATGAGGCATTGTATGGCCGTAGGGGTTGTTCCCCGACTGGGATAAGAAGTGGGTGACAGGTAGAGAATTGTTTTCGAATTGACAAGATAAACCTCTAAGGATGTTCAGTTGAATTGTGAGAGATTAAGAACACCACAGAGCAGACAGAAAAGTTATGCTGACAAGAGACAGAAACCATTGGAATTCACCGAGGGTGAATTAGTATTGTTGGAAGTTACTTGTCCTAAGGGCATAAGGACATAACGAGATTCAGAAAGAAGGCAAATTGAGTTTCGTTAGATTGAATCCTTTGAGAGATTGGACAAAGTGGAAGGTAAGGCCTGTAGGTTGGCGTTACCACTTGAATAAGCAGGCATCCACAATGTGTCTCATCTTTTGATGCTTCGAAAATATTATCCGGACCCAGCATATGTGATCGGATATGAGCTCCAACAGCTTAGCTCAATGAAAATATAACGTATGAAAAAAAATCGATTCAGGTATTAGACCGAAAGAGAAAGTGTTAAGGTTTAAGATAATCTCCCTAGTTAAGTATGTTTGTAGTATTACACTCCGAAAAAAGTCACACGAGAATTAAAGAGTATGATGCGATAGACGTACCCGGAGTTATTTATGGATCCATTTGACTTGGTTCTAATTTGGAGGACAAAATTTCTTAAGTGGGGGAGATTATGTAAGACTCGATTTTAATTAAAACACGAAATGAGAAAAAATCAAATGAATGATTGAAATGGAATTCCCGAACACGTTGAAGGGTAAAACGGTCAAAAGATCGAAACCCGATATAAAGTTGATAAGAAAATTTAATTAAAAATATGGATTTGAGAAATCTTGATCAATAACGAAGAAATAATTAAATTTCGGATTAAATTGATCAAGATATGAATTTATTGAAATTAATTGAAAATTTCACATCGAAAAATTATCCCGAAAGTATTCAGAAAATTATTTCGAAAGACAAAATAAGACCGATAAATTCATTTATAGATTAAATGAATTAAATAAGAATTTTTTTGGGATATTTTAATTTTTAATAATAAAATAATGAATAAAATAATAATAAAAATAAATTATAAATAAATAAATAAAAAAAATCGAAAAATTGCGATTTGGAAGAAAGGAAATAGCGAAAACGAAGAAGGCAAATCGAGGGTGTCGGTTTCCCTTCAGCCGACGGCCATCGGCGAGAGAGAAGCCTAGGCGAGGGCCGACGAAAGCAGCCTAACACCAGGCGACCCACCAGCGGCCACGACGCGCCATGGATCCTACCGGAATCGATAGATCGGAATAGGAGAGGCCACGGGAGAGAAGCGTGGATTGGTGGCTATCGGCGCCGTTTCGATCCAACCCGAGGCCCGATAATGAACGCCCAGGCACAACCGAGCCGAACGACACCGAAATCACGTCGGGAACCGATCGGACGGCGCCGGAACAACGAAATGAAGCCTGAACCGGTACGATCGATTCAGCGCAGTGAGGGTATGCTGAACTGGACCGGACCGGATCGGTTCAGCCAAAAAGAAAAGGAAAAGAAGAAAAAATGGAAAAAGAGAAAGAGAAAAAATTGGAGAAAAATTCAGTGATGCAATCGAGCTACGAGTAAGTCGGTAAGCGGTCGAAATTGACCGATTTAAATTTTGAAATATTTAAATTGATTAATATTCGACTGAAAGTTGACCCGAAAAATATGTAATTGTGTAGCTCGACAATTGACATAGAACGAGAGCTCGAGACAGTCTCGATTTATGTACTACCATGGAATCTCGAGTAAGTAACCCTTATTTACGACAATTTACATCGTTATACGTGTTATAAATTTACCGCATAAATTATGGATTTAATTTCTGCATTTAATGAATTATATTCTGGAATTTAAGATAAATTGTCATAAATAATTAATTGAGTTATCCGAGAGTATAGAACGAGGCTCAATAAATACTGATGGGCCCAGTGAGCCCAATAGGCCTCGATAATGTGAATAGTCAGTGGAAAACGGGCTTAAAGCCGATTAAGGCCCATTATGGTACAATCAGGCCCAATATGGGTAAACGGGCCCAATGATTTAAATTAAGCCCAGAAAATATGAAATACAATTAAATATATTGTATTTGACCTGATGAATATTTATCCTCAGTTCCGGAGATTGGATTGGGAGCAAATCGGACTGCGTGACGAGTCATCAGTGGAAAGGTCATACTGTATAGAAAAATGAGGCAAGAGAATTGTGTGAATAGCTAGAGGTAGCTACGCGTATTTCAATAGCTTTTTGTATACACTGAATATGTATGTATACACTGAATATGTATAAAGGTCCTAGAAACAGTTTAAAGATTTTAAGGACTCGAAATAGATAAAAAGGCTATTTTACCCATATTGAGGGAATTCGCCTAAGGATTGTGAAAGCATGACATGCATGAAATGCATGATTTAAAGAATTTTCTGATTTAAGGAATTTTCTTGGTTTTTAAGCAAAGCAAATCGGTAGATTGGCCAGTAATTGTATAAATTTCACAATATAACACTACGTAAGTGTTATTAAGATTTAAATAAAATTCTTTGGAAAACGGGCCAACTATCAAGTTTATAAGGAAACAAATAGTGCTGGTGCACAGCTCGCACTATATCTGAGTTTGTGAGTGTGTATAAAATGTGCTTGAGCGGTTGCTCGCACCGATTTGTGTAACATCATATGCATGAAATGTGCTAGAGCAGTTGCTCGTACTGATTTTTATTATTGTGAAATACATGAGAGGTGCTAGAGCCTAGCTCGCACTCTGTTTTGACTGTTTTGACTTGTTTTGATTTGATATGCATAAAAAGGTGCTGGAGCGATTGCTCGCACTAGTTTTAATGATTTGACATGCATGAGAGATGCTGGAGCCTAGCTCGCATCCAGTTTTGATATTTAATTGCATAAAGCCGTATTGGAGCCTTGCTCGTACGTGATTTAATCGATTTAATTTCATAAAGTCATGCTGGAGTGTAACTAGTACGAGTTTTGATTTACTTGAACATTCATTCTTGCTGGAGCATTGCTCGTACGAGGCTTTGAGGAATTTTATGCATGAAACCGTGCTGGAGCATTGCTCGCACATGATTTTATATGGATTTATAACTATTTTAAAGTCGTACTTGAGTGCTACTCGTATGCAGATTTTATTGATTTTTATGAAACCGTGCTAGAGTTTCACTCGCACGAGATTTTTTGATATCATGAATATGCATGGAGCTGTGCTAGAGTTTCGCTCACACAGGGATTTATATTATATGCATATAGCTGTGTTGGAACCTCCTATTAACTGTGTGTCATAGTGAGATGATATGCCACACGTGCATACTGAGACAAAGATAGTATGGGTGGATAAGACCTATTGCAGGCACTCGCTGACTGAGATTGGGTCCACGAAGTACGTTGTACCGTGTATATCACACGGAGTACGCTGTACCATAGGGATTGTTGCAGTGGAGTGGCATTAGCCACGAGGCAGCAAGCCTTGCCCTCGCAATCCTGATGTTATATTGTTCTGGCGGTAGGATTGACCCACCTCCGTTTCAGGTGTGATACCCCGCACACTAGGTACCGTGTAGCCGGGGATCACTAGGTTATGGCCATAGTCCTCGTTGTTACTGATATATTCACCTACATGTCTCACATGGTATAACTTGTAGTCTCGATAAACCAGGGTAGACTCGAGGGAGGGGTCAGGCCCCCAATTTTATGAATTTTTCTGAAATGTGATTGTTAACCGAATTTTATAACGAATTGTTTTATGAGTTTGAAATTGAATTATGAGATTGATTTATGAGATGCTTAACCCTTCGGGTTATTTTATACTGCAGCTTTAATGAAATGATTTAAATGGAGTAGCATGAGGAGTTTTCCATGCTTTAATTACAAACTCATGATTTGTCTTACATGGGATGAACTAATGCATGATCTTGATTTAATTCATGCGAATTATGATGTTACATAAAATGCCTTTTGTCGCGACCCAAATTCTCAAAAATCACTACAAATTTTTCGTGAACTTACCACATGTCAATTGTTGGGCTGTGAGTCAATATCCATCACTCAGTTTCATATGTTATATATATACAAAACAGGCAATGCTTTCGTCCCAGGCACTAACATTCGCGGAAGCTCATAAAGTTATCATTTTAGAATTTAAAATTCGTTTACATTGCCTAACATATACATCCCCCATATAACGTGACTACATCACTGTACACTATTATTCAGATACAAAAAGTACATGTGTGTATACCTCGATGCTGCTGGATAGCTGTGTGTAAAAGATATGAAAGCAGGTAGAGGTTGGAAAAATAAAGGGATGAGCATAACGCGCTCAGTAAGAAATATATGAAAGCAGGTAGATAACCACACTATCTACGATACTCATAATGCATGTTTTATCATCTCGTAAAACAAATGTATTTACTTTTCAAAACACTCGCATTAATATATGAAAGCAAGTAGATAATCAAACTATCCACGATGCTCATGATGCATGGTTTATGCCGAAAAACCCATGGCATTCACAAAACCATTATAGTAAAACACATAGCAATTTACTGCCAAAAAGCGAATATCAAAACTCATTCAGAGTAAAATATTTCTGTGTTCAGTATTGAAATTCACATTTAAATCATATTATCATTTCAAATGGTTTCATCACAGAAATCAAATCACAATTAGTTTCATCACCGAAACCAATAAAACATATGAGACTAGGCAGGGATTTCCACACAAATCCAAGGGACAATTGGCCAAAGTCTGAGACCCACAAGCTATCACGTATTAGGTGTGCCAGGGTGTCTCTGAGTCCGAGGAGGGGATTAGTCTATCCATCAGCTCCTATCTAAGGACTATCACAAAACAGAGCAATGACAAAGCATGCCCGAGTCCAAAGACGCAATCCTCACATCCCATAGTTGCATGGTACAGTGTACTCCATGTTGTCTACACGGTAAAACGTACTCCGTGAACCACAGTACAATTATCACACAGTTGTAGGTGCCTGAGTCAAAAGCTCACCACCCCAACCAAATAAATTATCAACCATAGCCTATCGTCTCAGATCTAATGCGAGCAAGTCAGTGTGACACACAGTCAACACGAGGGCTCCAGCACGATCTCAATCACAAATCACAACAGAATCCAGTGTGAGCAGTGCTCCAGCACGGTCTGTACATATACAATATCAAAATCAATTGGGAACGGATCTGGATAAATCCACAGATCTCATCATAGCTCCAGCACGATTTCACACACATAAAATAGACAGCTAGCTCTATTTCCCACCACAGTGGTACTCAAAACCGAGTGCGATATGCAAAACAATACAAAACAGAGTGAGAGGGTAACATCCCATCAAATCACTCGTCAATCAAATCACACTTTAGAAAAACATGCAAGGTAATGCATACAGTCAAATCATGAGCCAGTCTATCATTTCAGCTTCACAAAAAATCTCTTTTTCACAGAGAAAACATGGATTGCATGCACTTTATGCATTTCCAAAATTTCTGAGTCTAAGGGTATTTTTGTAATTTTCTCATATTTGGGTACTATCCAGAAATTTCATATCTATACTCTATACGAAATTTAATTGACTGTAAACGACGATGAAAATACGTACAGCTATCTCTAATAGCTCGCATAGATCCCTTACCTCGGATCATGTAGTGTGACCTCTCTTCCTCTGTGTTGTCCAAATCTCGCAGTCCGGTCAACTCTCAATATGACTCTGGAGCCGAGATTATGCGATGGTGCGTGAATCGAAGTTCGATTGGGCTTTCGTTCGAAATTAATCGTCGAACTGCACAATTTTGTATTTTTAACTTCGGGTCAATTTCGATTAAATATAATTTAAATAAATTTATCAAAAATTAAATCGGTCACTTTTGACCTCATATCGACTTACCCGAAGTTCGATGAAATCCCAAAATTTTTTTTCTCTCTCTTTTTTCTCTCTCCTCCCGAACCGATTCGGACCGGTTCGCCCCTTTTCACACTGAACCGGTTCAGTGGAAATTTTGCCATCGCCGGTGCTGTCGACTGGTTCCCGACGCAATTCCACTGCCGTTCGAAGCGTCTTGGCCTGGGGAAGCTTCGGCTGGGTTGGCTAGGGCCAAATCGACGGTGGCGCCACCGAATCTTCCTCTTCTCCCCGCGGCCTTCTCCTCCTCCGATCTCTCCATCGTCTGCGATCTGGGGAGCGTGGTGGCGCTGAGACGGTCCCTCGGTGCCGATCAACCCTTATCCGGTCACCCCTCGAGCCATCTCCGCCTGTGTTGCAGCCGGTGAAGGAAAATAGGGAAGGATCGATTTTTTTCAACCCTTCCTTCCCCTGTTTTCGCGTTTCGTTTCTTTTTTTTTTTCAATTCATTTTTCAGTTTTTTTATTATTTATAATATATTTTTATTATTATTTTATTCTTAAAATAATAATAAAAATCTTAAAATATCCCAAAAATATCCCAAAAATTTATATTAAATTCATTTAGTCCGTAAATGAATTTATCAGTCCGATTTTACCTTTTCGGTATATTTTTCTACTATTTTTGAGCTCATTTTTCGAGACAAAAATTTTAAAAATATTAAATAAATTCATATCTTGATCAATTGGACTTAAAAGTTAATTATTTCTTCTTTATTGATCAAGATTACATAAATTCAAGTTTACAAATAACAATTTCTTAAAAATGACACCGAATTTTAGGGTCTTACACCTTTGATGCATGAATTACATGATTTCTATATGCACAAATAGTTTTTATAAACTATGTCATTGATGTATGCATGATTTTGTGCTTGAGATTTTAATGAAAAGAAATAGATTTTAAGGGCACAACATTATGAGCATGTAGATAGTGAAGCTATCTACTTACTTGCATAATTGCCTTACTGAGCGTGTGGTTTGCTCATCTCCCTTATTTTCTCATCTTTTCAGAGCACTCGCAGTAGTTAGTGAGCGGCTGAGGGCTTGCATTTTTTGTATCCGCTGTTTCCCATCGAGAGTCAGGTATACACATTTGTATAATTTTGTATCTGAACATGTAAATGCACAGTACTGTAACGTAATTGATGTCGGGGATGTAAGGTTATGTAAATATCATTGTGTATGTATTTAGTTAAAGTTAAAGGATAGTAAATCCTGATATGTGAATGTGATTATGGAAATTGAATGGTAAATAGGTGAGAGGTGACTAACATCGAATCATAACCCAACTGTTTGTAGGATGGTCACGATGAGAGAAATGTAAGAATTAAATAATAAATGAAAAAGCGAAAAATTTACTCTGATTTTTAGGTAATTTGGGTCGTGACATTTCTCACCTGCATGTCCCAAGCGCATATGCCATAGTATCATTAAATCTGAATCAACATCCTTTCTAAAGCTATTGTCGTTGATCCAGTAACTGTACTACCATAGTAGTACTACAAGTTGTTCTTCCTTGTGCCTTTCATAGTCACCAAAGCATCAAACACAACTTTCAAAACTCCATCTCAAGTAATTACCCCATAACCTTTAGATTCTAAGACTCTCAATAAGATGAGATTCTTATTCAACTCTAGTACATACTGAACTTCTGTCAAAACTCAGGTTGATCTATCTTCATTCTTTAACCGGATTGAACATATCCCCAAAGTTTTGCATGAGTTATCATTACCCATGAAAACAACTCCACCATCTAGCTCTTTGAAGTTGAAGAACCACCCCTTATGTGGACACATATGATAAGTACAATCTGAATCGAAAATTCACTCATTTCTTCCAGATGTGGATAGTTGAATCATGATTAACATGTTCGATTACATACACATCAGAAGTAGCTTTGCCCTTGCCCCTACCTTTCTTTTGTAGCTTCGGACAATCTTTCTTCCAATGCCCTTTCTCAAGACAAAAGGCACATTCATCTTTATCAGGTCTTTTCTTCGAATGAGATCTTCCCTTACTTTCTTGTCTTTGGGTTTGTCTTCGTCACCTAACTCTGAGCGCCTCTGCTGATTCGTCCCCTCTTTCTGATCCTTCTTTCGAATTTCATAATTAAACAAAGGTGCAAATACTTCTTCAAAGGATAATTTTTCCTTTTCATGAATAAATGTAATGCACAAATGATCTAACTCATCAGGAAGAGATGTTATTAGCAGCATAGCCTTTTGCTCATCTTTGAAGGTTTCATCCAAATTCAACAAATCGGCTAATAAAATGTTGAATTCATCAATGTGATCACTGATATTCATACCCTATTTTAACTGAAGATGATATAGCCTCTTCAACAAATAAAGTTGATTCTCGTTGCTTTTCTTCATGTATTTATTCTCCAACACCTCTCATAATATTTTGGCAGAAGTTTCCTTCATGAATGGATACTTCTGTTTTCTGCAGAGACATGAACGAATCAACCCAAATGCTTTTACATTCAGTCTCTCCTAATTTTTTTCTTTGATCTCATCTGGTTTCTTTTCTTCTAGAGTAATGTCTAAATATTGTTGACACAGGACATCCTTAACTTCGCTTTGCCACAAGCCAAAATTATTTCGATCATCAAATTTCTCCACTTCAATTTTTGTGTTTATTGACGATATCATCTTTGATGGTGATGGTAATGATGATGATGATGCTGTCATTTCTGCTTCAAATTACTCTCCCAAATGTGTACGTAAATAGTAACCGTATACCGAAACAAGCGACACTTTAATTAATACCGTATACTATAATAGAGAACGCAACCTACGTGAACAGTACACCAGGTCAGCTCCCAGGAAAGAGAGGTGGGTCACCAGGACACACTTAAATACCAATTCTTTCCTTAGCCAGAGCCTTCCTAGACATGCATTTCCACTTTATCTCACTTCTGACATACACGGTGCAAATAGAGTACAACAAATTGTGTAAAAATAGAGTACAACAAATTGCATACAAATAGAGTACAACAAATTGCTCTTAATCAAATAACTTAGGAACAATTCTTTTTTGATGTGGAAGATCAGACAACGCTAAAACCACAGAGCGTACTACGACAACCAAGAGATCCGATACCAATTGTTGTGCGTAAGTGGAAGCACAAAACACAACTATAACTACTAATTATTGAAGCATAATTACAAATTGGCAGAAAAACAAATGCTAAACAAATAATCAAATGCAAAGCGTAAAGAAAGAAAAGAAAAAACCAAGAATTTACGTGGTTCGGTATAATTACCTACGTCCACGGGTGTTGTTGAATACCTTCACTAATTCCAAAGTGGAATTATTACAAAATCTGGATAAAATTGCAAAATCCATAAACTAATGGGAGAAAACAAAATACAAATATAAGGGCTATTTATATTTCTCCCAAGGGACATCTAAACAATTAGCTAAGTCTTAAATTTATAAGCCAAAACTCTTCCTCTCTCTTTGTGGTTTTTCAATGTGGGATTTCATACTAGATTAATGAACCACTAATTTCAATATTTCCTTGCTTGAGGAGATTCTTCGCGAGATGGCTTAGCTTCCTAATTTAACGCAATTGGCCGGTAACATTGAGACCATTCCATCTAAGTTTCCTTCGTTCCTGGTCAAGGATAGTTTAATATTTCTTAACAATTGTATTGTTTTGAGTTCTCAGTCCAAACGTAAATTTCCACGTATTCGTGAATTTCATTCTACATCGATAGCAAGGCATGGAGGATTTAAACGTACCATAGCTCGATTTGCTTCCCAATTCTACTGGTCTAAGCTGAAGGATGATGTCTGCCAATTTGTACCAAGTTGTCCTGTTTGCTATCATGTCAAATATGAAACGAAGTGCCCTATTGGTCTGTTGCAGTGATTACACATTCCATCCATTGTTTGGGAAGATATTTCTTTCGATTATGTGGTTAGGCTGTCAGTATCAAGTTGGAAAACCTTCATTCTAGTGGTTGTTGATTGTTTTTCCAAATATGCACACTTTTGTGCATTACCAGTCCATTTCATAGCAGCCTCCATTGCCCAGGTTTATGCTTCACAGATCGCCAGATTGCATGATTTTCCTAACTCAATTGTTAGCGATCATGATCTGATATTCCTGAGTGCTTTTTGGAAAGAATTATTCAGGTTAAATGAAACTCAACTCAATTTTAGCAGTTCCTCTCACCCTCAGTTCGATGGACAAACTGAAGTCACAAATAGAACTCTTGAGCAGTATATGCAGTGTTTTGTAATGGATACACATTCTCAATGGTCTTTTTATCTGCAATAGGCTGAATTATCTTGTAATACCTCATTACATTCGGCTTCTCAGTTTACTCCTTTTGAGATAGTATATAGCGTCCACCTCCTCTATTTCTAGAGGTGCGAAAGGCAACAGCACTGAAAGCTGTTGAGACTACTATACAACACGTGTTCAATTACTTCAACAGTTAGTCATGATTTGTTGGCCACTCGTAACCGTATGAAGCAAATGACTGATCGGCATTTTAGGGGGTTGGAGTTTCAGATTGGTTAGATAGTCTTTGTTCACCTTCAACCATATCGCCAACTTTCATTGTCTTAGCGATCGTATTCTAAACTGATTAAGCGATACCACGGTCCTTTTTGCATTCTACAACATATTGGACCTGTTGCTTATCATTTAGATTTGCCTGACATTACTTGCATACATCCGATGTTCCATGTTTTATAGCTCAAACTTTTCCATGCTAACCCACTTTCTCACCCTTCTGTTTTTCCAGTTGAGTTTACTGAAGGGCATCCACTAGTCTAACCTCTTGCTATTTTACAACAACGTTGTGCTTTTTGTAAAGGCAAGCTTACATTACAAAATTTGGTGCAGTGGAAGGGTCTGCAACTTGAAGATGCTACATGGGTGTCTTTTTTTGAGTTTTGCTAAACATTTCCTCATTTTGACCTTAAGGACAAGCTCAACTGCAAGGGTGGGAGAATGATAGGAGTCCATGTCAGCAACTACAGAGGAGATCTGCAATGCCATGTAACTGTCCATGCTGGCAAATAGATTATATGATGGGAGTTTTGGGAAAGCAGCTGGCATGACGTTTCAAGTAGCATGTGAAGGATGTTATAGTCTGTTTTTAAGTTTCAAGTCAGTTTCAAGTTAGTTGAGTTAGTTAATGATTTGTTAAAACTTTGACAGTTGTCCTTGTAACGCCCCAGAAGCGCGAAAAAATCGGGCTAATTTAAACTTTTCTAAGCTTTTACTTATGTTGCATTCCTATCAATGTCGAATACTTACCAATTTATTTTACAAAAAATTTGCCAGCATAACGGCGTATTTTGGACTTTACCCACCTGCAAAGTGTAAACACAGTTTAAATTTGCAATCCAGTTGCTTTTAATCTCTTTTCTTAATCATCAACACATCTCATCATCATAGCAATACTCAACAATATCAAGTTACATACATATCATTAAAACAACGTAGTTACAAGTCTGTTCATCAACATTTATACCTAACTTACATCCCAAAATTATCCTTTACAATAACTGTCTATGCTTTACATAATGTCTGGAAAGTAAGTATAATATACCTTGCTTATACAAAAGCAATCCAAAATAGGGTCGGGTTTGCTCGTCCACGACTGTTATGCTCAATTGTAGATGCAATCACTGAAAGTACTCTAAAAGGGGGAAAGAAAAGGGGGATGAGCTCATCTAGCTCAGTAAGCAATGCATCATAAGCAGCATAAGTTGTAGTATCAGAAAACAAAAAGCTTTGTCAAATACTTAATAAAATATATGAGAATACCATATACATTTCGAAAATCATACTTAATTCAAAGTCATATCAAATCAAAACGGAGTATGAAAATTATCATTCGAAATCAAGTCAGAGCAAAACATATAATAGAGTTCGAAACTTATCATTCGTATTCAAATCGGAATAATCATATGACTAAACTTAGTTTTCGAATCGAATTCAATTCAAAACAGATTTCGAACTTATCAGTTTTCTTTCGATTCAAACAAACAGATAGTGGAGACTAGGCAGTTACATGTAATAATCATAAGTCATGATCA
Organism: Firmiana major; assembly: GCA_033439115.1. NCBI lineage: Eukaryota > Viridiplantae > Streptophyta > Magnoliopsida > Malvales > Malvaceae > Firmiana > Firmiana major. The sequence goes on along the minus strand of CM065898.1, from coordinate 79,817,450 downwards.
TTCAAACAATTAGAGTATCGATGACCATGGTAAGGGGATTGCAGACTGAATCTAGGTCGTGCAACGCCCTACGCCACTGGATAATTTTATCTAGATCAGAAACTAGCGGAATAACGCACCGAGTGGCACAAAATTACCTGACGTGGTCAGATATGCACCACAAGGGACCAATTATACACTAAGTGGTATAAGGCATGCTCCATGGCGGTCCAGACTCCACTCGGGCCATACATGACAGATGTCCAAAGATTACAAATTGCCATAGTCTTAAAACAGAACTTTCGAAATTCTTTCTCGGGCTTATTAGCCCATTAAACCATAAAATCAAGTTTGTCTCAAAGTATCATATAATTGGAAATTCCTTCATAAAAGTATTTTCATATAATCGATATCCTTTTCAAACGTTTATATACGTAACATATATCATTTCCAAACATTTATATACAAAATGGATATCATTTTTCGAACTTTATTTACAAAACGGGTATCATTTTCAAACATTTATATACAAAACTAATATCATTTTCAAACATATGAAAGTGTCAGAAAGAACACTAAAATATGCTCGGAGAGATCAATGGAAGGGTTTTTCTTCTGTTTAACAGGAAAATAGCTTTTGGGGTTCGAAAATTCACTTTTTCTAAAATCGCAAGCATGCCAAACATTTTCATAAGTCGCATGAAGCATTTGAAATATCGACACTACTCATTACACATCCCTTACCTCTTCCACTTTGAGGTGGCACACTATCGTCGGGTCTTGGGGTCACCTCGATTTACGTGCCGGATCCCTGAGCTGCCCAAAATAATACCAATTCATCATATATTGATCAATTACACTTTAACATATCTAAATATACATTTACTTTCTCAATATTTGACCAATTTTGACTTTTCGATCAACTTTTCTTATTTTCTCGGTTTTACCGATTTAAGTGCCGATTAAAACTATTCTTGCCAAATTTATTACTCTAAATTCATATTCATAATCTTAATAGTCCAAATACTCATTCACAATCACCATTTATACTTGTCATCAAACCCATTTTTGCCTAATTTTTCACTTTTCGGTTTTTCGTTAAACGAAGCTATAAACCGGACTTTTTCGGTATTATTCTAACAATTATCAACCTTGAATCAAACCACATTTCACCACAATCATAAGGATATTTGGCTGGTCGAACCTACATTCATTCTTAGCAATTTATTCATCCAATTTCATTTAACTAAAAATCCTTAAAAACCATTAAACATAAACATTTCTCATCATCTTCATCATTCATCAAGTTTCTCTCACCTTTGATCAATATTGACCACTTCTTTGATTCTCCAAATTGCTCTTCAACTGTAAATCATCAAGTTTATAACTTAGATTCACTCAAAATCACAAGAAAAACTAACTAGAATCATAAAAAATTTCAACTTTTTCTTACCCATGAACAAGACAGTTCTGCCTCTCGATTTTCTTTCTCAGATTTCACCTAGTAAATGGACTTATTTTGAGCTGAATTTTTGGTATGTTATAGATGACTTGAAGGGGAAGATTTCATCCTTCTTAGCCGAAGTCTAAAGATGGATGGAAGGAGGTCGAAAAATTCAAAAAATGGAAAGTGTATAGTAACATGTGCGGCGACTTGTAGAGAGAGGTAAGGGCGCGTGAGGAAGGTTCTCTGGGTTTTCTTGGCTTCTTCAGAAAGCCTTAAGAGTCTATTTTCTAGTAAAGAAAATGGGGGGTCAATATGTGTTCAGATGGTCAACTTATGCATGAGTTTCTATCGGGTGGTCAGGTGGCTGGAACAGGACAAATAAAATCTTCAAAAATTATTTTTAATCCAATTTCTTCCAAAATTCTACTTCTCAAGTGTAATACTAGATCTCTAATATCTCTCATAAAAAATTGTGGGGTCACTTGTTTAAAAAAGTTTCCTCGATTGAACTCATTTTACTTGATTCAATTAATACCGAGCAAAACAGTCTAAGCTTTTCAACTTAATTTAAAAATTAATTCGATCTCCGAAACCTTCATATTTTCACTTAATTTTAATTTTAATTTTTCAAGTCACTTTTACCTTTTACTAATTTCCTATGTTCTCGAAATAATTTTCGTGAATTTTTAAAATTTAATCTAAATTTATTTTTTTACTAGACTCATTTTCTTCAATTTATCATAAACTCAAATTTTATCAACTTTTTCACTTTCAATAATGTAATTTTCACTCCTAGACATCATTTTATGTATGTTCATATAATTTTAGATAAATTCACAAGTTTAGAATTTTACCTCGATTTTCATAGTATCCAATCCCATTCTATGATCCGAATACTTCGATTCTTTCGAGTCTCATAATATTTGGCGGAAATTTTGGTAATTGGTTGTAAAATTCTTTTCCAGAGAAATAAATAGATGACGGTTGGGTGAGAACAGGATCCATTCAGCAACCATTTATTCAATCTCTCTTCTTTTCTCTCTTTCTTGATTTCTCTTCCTTTTAATTTTCTTCTGGAGTTGAGGCAAACTCAAATTGCGTACGTTCACCTATCATTCCTCTTCTTATACGCAGAAAACAACTTCTACTCCTCTTTTCCTCATAGTGGAGCAAGGAACAGTAAGAGCTTATCGGAGCAACGGTTATATGCAGAACCGCAGTAAGGATAGTAAGGTAATGAAGCACTTTTTTCGTCTTGTCGTGTGTTATTGTAATCTTGCTTGTTCAACAGCTTCAATTTTCCAAGCTTTGAAAGTTAAAACAGCTCACAAGTAGTAAAACTTGCAAGCAGGTTTCGATTGTTGGTTGTGGTTGTGAACTTCTCATTGGGTTATGCTTGCTACAACCCACTAAAGAAAATTCCAATTTCAGTTTTTTTCGAACTCAGTTGCTACTTGCTGTGTACTTGCTGATAATTTCTTTGCAGAGAAGGGTTTGATGATGAATTTTGCCAATGAAAACCTGAAAGAAATTCAATCTTTCTTCTATCCTTGGCTCTTACCTAGGGTTCTCCTTTCTCCTCCGTTTTCTGTCTCCCAAAATTTCAGCAGTGGCCATTCAAAAGAAAAAAAAAAATAGGTATAATAATTTAGGAAATTTGTTTAATTACAGATCGAATCTTAGATCCGATTCTGACATAAAAAATCTGCTCTTTAAAAAAACTTGATTAGCTTTGCTTATTGATTTCCCTGAATCCCAATCTTCATTTTTTACAGATTCTCTTTTTTTTTTTTTTTTAAGTTTTTTAATTTTTTAATTTTTAATATTAACAAATAATAATATTAATAATAACAAAAATAATAAAAACCTGATTTGGGTTTAAAACCCATTCAATTACAAATCCAAACTAAAAAAAAAAAAAAACCATAACAAATTATGTGGGGACATTCCTTTTAAGTATAAGCCTAAATTTTAATCCAATCTAAAATTCAACACAGTACTCGTGCTTGCAAATCCAATTGCAAAGTCAATCTTAAACCCAAGTAAAAGTATTCAAAATCGTGATTAACATTTTAAGACCCAAATCTACTTATTAGCTCAACCCAACTTTTGAGATTTAAGATTTCGAATTCGCAATCTCTTGAAAACTAATTATCAAATTTAAACTTGAATTTATTTTAAACAGTAATGAGTTGAAAAACATTAGAATTTATCCAAACAAAATGAGGTGTCTATATCTCATAGCCTTTGGTGAGAGTGGATATTTATTTTTTAAAAGTTTCAAAGCAGAGGAATACTTTATTTTTTTTCAAAAATCTCAGAGCCTATAGTGAGAGGGGTTATTTATTTTTCAAAAATCTTATACACTTTTCAAATTATAATAACAACTCACAAAAGATTACTATAGTTGGCAAGGAAAATTTTTTTTGTCAACCAAACTTTGATAAAAGTAAAATATTCAATACATTAAATTAAGATAATATATTAAGTCCAAATAAAACTTGAAGATATTGATCTGAATGCATTATAAAACAAAAATTATAATGGAAATGGAAATCTTATGAGGTAAGATAAATACTTTAATAATTTGGTTCTTAAGTTAGAGGTACAATATGTCTTAGAACAAAAGAGACATGGCATGATGAGTTATCTTGTTTGTTCCAGATAAATCCTATATTCAATTAATCACTCTTTAACTAAACTCATCCTATACAATGTTCTATGGGATGTAAACAAACAATATATGTAAATCACAAAAAGTTGGCCAGAAAATTTATTCATATCTCCCAAGTATCGATCAACGAGATTGTCTTGGTCGGCTAGCTCATAATCATATACGAGGTCGATATCACTTTTTATTAAACTTAAATCTGAAAGCACATGAAGGTTCACACGATCACCAGCTTCTAGTTCCTCCCCAAATTTCCAACTACTCCACCAATTGATTACGGTATTTTTGGATTCAGGGATTCTGACGAAATGTTTAGCATGGCTCCACTTTGTGCCTTTGGTCTCATTCATAATTTCAACTTGTGGAAAGAAATCCAATGCTGTATCATCATCAGCATAAAGACTGATAAACGATCTTAGCCAGCTAATCTTTCCACTAGATGGGGGCACTGTAAATGAAATCTTAGACCTAGGAGCATTGCCAAAGTATTTAAATAGAATATCCTTCGATTCTTCAAATTCGGAAACTATGCCACAATCATATAGCACCTGCAGCATTGGATTAAATTATAATAAGTTATAAAAATATTCGATTAAGTCAAAAAATTAAAATAAATAAATTGTAAAAAATTTATGTTTTTTTTTTTTTTCTAAAAGCATAAATTTTAGGTCTATTTGGTTGTAATAATGTCACTAGAAAATATATTCAGTGGGTCATAAATGTCATATTTTACGGAAAAAAAACTTTTATGTCAAATTCACAAATTTTAAATTTACAAAAGTATAAAGTATATTGCGTTTTTTTATTAGAAAGTTAAATACAATGCAATGAGATATTATTATCTGATGGCTATGGTAATCTTCCATAAATTTTATGAGTTAGGGCCTTTAGGTTGAATTTTTGCTTTGCTATTTTTCTTTCTCTTCTAAATTTCTTTTTCTTCTAAAAGCAAAATATAAGATATGTGTTTAAAATACAAAGTGAATATTATTTGAATAAGAGCAAAAATTCAAGATGAGTAACCTATTAATTCTATTTGTAGAGTTTAAAAAATTTACTAGAAAAATAAATATCAATCCATTTAATAAATATGTCACGTTTCACTTTGTAATCAAATAATGTTATTTGCATTGGCCATATTTTGTACCGAAGAAAAACTTTATGATCTTTTTTTATTTTTTTATGAATTACACGTGGTAGTTGAAATTACGATTATAACCAATCAAACTTTTGTGTACATAAAAATAACCTAACAAATTAATCAAACCAACAACCAATATATTAATAATATATAATTAGATGAAAAATCACACTTGATGGGACTTTATAACCCTTTTTACATATAAATAAAAAGACATTTATAAAATATTTTGAATATTGCAAGTTATTTTCATTATAAATAAAAAACTACTTCTTTGATCTTGCTGTTTGAGTTTTTATTTAATTCCAATAGGATTAATATAAAAAGATTATAAGAACACTTACTTTCTCATATAACTTTAATTTTTCTAAGTTTGAGTGAAGTCAATTGATTCCACTATTTATTATCTAGTTAGATAGTATTTTTTTGTTTGTTTTTTAATTGTATGAAAGCAAAATTATAAATAGCAAATAGTAAAGTAAAAATATCAATAAAGCTAAACTTGGAAAAGTAAAAAAGAAGACCTTTGGGGAAGCAGCCGTTTTTGATTCCTCCAAATGATAGTAAATTTGCACTTTATGATTTCCACAAGAGCCCAGATTATTGAATAAGTCTTTGGTTAGCACCAACTCCTTGGGTCTAATTGTCACAGGCTCTTCATTTCCTAACAGACGTGATATATAGATGTCATTATCATCAATACTATTGGTCATTCATCCACCACAGTGCAAGTTAAGTTTACAAGTGCAATAAAACAGTCCTTATAAAAAAGATGTGACAAGTACTTTCTAATGGAAAAAAAATAAATAAAAAATCAATTTACAGCTTTGTACATCCGTAATCTGGGTCAAGTTCAAATAAAATTGAAACTTACAAAAATTGAAAAGTGAATGTAAGAGATTTAGTAATTTTAAATATAATATACTAACATGATAAAAATAATACGAAAAATTAGTACGAATTAAAATTTAATAAAAATTATATATGAATTTATAAAAATAAAAATATATATATATATATATGTTTTATGTTTTTGTGTCAACACAAATTTTGACATAATTTTTATACTTTATATAATAAAAACACAATTTTACGTGATATGTCAAACAAAAATCGTCAAATCTTTCAAAAAATAAGGCTAATAAAGGTTTGGTGGAACTTCATCAATTCAATTTTGGGAAAAAAATTCGTCAATGCATTGTTTTTGTTTGCAATGGAAATATTCCGTCGCTAATTGTTTTTGTAGGTGTAGATGTTTTTTTTTTGTAGTGATGTGCAGTGTTCTAAATAATTTCCCAAAATCGAACTGCAATCAAGCTGAAACATAGTGCTGCCAAGGTCTTTTTGTCTTACATTAAATCGTGCATGCCCATATATGTATATATTATATGAAAAGAATCCTGTAAGGAAACATTGACCTAATTATAAATTTGGATTGATTACTAAATTTTATAACTCCATCATATAAAGATTGGAAGAAATGGAGGACGCTGGTGTTAATGGTGGAGTTGCTCTCCCTATCAATTGGGCCTGTGTACATGGCGTCCTCTCTTTCTATTTTATTGAGGTTTCGTTTGGTTTACAATAATGAAGAAGTTGATTTTGTGATGTATGAGTGTTATGGATTGTTAGCATATTTGTAAGAGACATGGATATTTTGTGAATTGATTTTTATGATTATTGAAGTTGAAATGAATTGTGTTTAGTGATTTTATGCATGTTTGAAGTATTAAGTATAAGTTAAGGATTTGGATCTTATAAGATGTTATGGATATGTTATGTTTTGTTTAAATGTGTTTATGGACGTATTGAGGAATGCTTTTTGAGGTTAATTTGTTGATAGAAGTTAAGGGTTGAAAGTTGGGTGTTTAGAAGTTAGAACAACAAAAGAATAATGTTTCAAGTTAAGGGATCGATCCCCTACCCTAGAAGGATTGATCCTTTATTGGCAAAAGCTAAAAATGAACAATAAAGAGGTAAGGGATCAATCCCTTAGGCCAAGGGATCGATCTTTTGAAGTCGAAATTCCAAATTTCCACAGTAAGGCACGGACGGATCGATCCCTTCAACCCAGAACACGATTTTAGGGCATTTTAAAAGGTGAAGATTGATCCCCTCCCTAAATGGATCGATCCCCTAGTCTTCTGAAGTCTTAAAAGTGGGTTTTAAAATATAAGAAACCTAGAAAAATTAAAGGAAACTTGAGAGAAGGAAAGAAAAAGAGAGAAGAGAAAGGAAAAGAGAAAAAAGAGGAAAAAGGAAGAGGAAAGTCAAAGAACTCTACCTCATTCTCCATCTCTACCTTTCTTTCATCCAAAACCCATATTCTAGAATGAAATTTGAGTGAGAGAAAGTAAGAATGAAGAGAAAAAGGTAAGTTTTGGCTCTAAAAGGAGAAAACAAGGTAAGAAACTTTAATGTTGGTTTTGAATTGGTGGGTAAGCTTATTTTTGAGTATTTATGTATTTATGGTTTGAAGGTGGCTTAGTAGTGTGGAAGTTTAGAGAGAGACAAAACCTAAGGTTTTTCTCTCTACAAGGTATGGATTACTGAAATCCTAGAATTTATATATATTATGATTGGTAGTTTAATGTATTGATTTGTTTAAGTAGATTTCTAAAATAAAATTAATGGAATGATGATTTAAGGTTTAAAATTGATGAAATTGGGGGTTTATGTACAAATGGTTAGGTTGATGAATTTGATGGATGATATGATGTCAAGGATGAATGTAGGGTATGTACGGTATGGTTTATGATTATGAATAACTTGGATTAACCTAGAAGAGTATGTAAGTTAAGATTTTCTAAGTTAGGGCTTAAAGGAAATTAAGAGAAATGTTAAGATTATGAAAGATTTGATGTTAGGGAAACTTAAGAGAGTTAGAAGAGTAAAAATCTAAGTTGAATGGTTTGGCTTTTGCAGCAAAGAGGTATTTTGGGAAGAGTTGAGCAAGACAGATGCATTGTCTAACTTAAGTTTGGTGCCAAGAACCAAGGATAAGTGATGCAATTGCCTCAAGCTAAGGGATTATGTGTAAAGTCTTCGAGTTAATTTGTTTTTGATGCATGTATGCGAATTTATTATGTTTTAAGTGTGTTTATGATATAAAAACTTATGAAGAGTTATATTTGTTACTTGAGGATCGATCCCGTGAGGCAGGGGATCGATCCCTCATATGAGATTTCTAGAAATAATGCATTCGGATGTTAGAGGACTGATCCCTTGAGAAGTATGATTGATCCCCTGAGAAGCAGAATCGATCCCCTTTATCTTTTTTTTTTTTTTACCAAAGCACTATTTTTCATGCAAATTGACTCATTTTGGTTTAAAGTCAATCGATGCATGATTTATTAACACTATAATTTTATGATTTAATTATGAAATCTCACAAAATGCATTAAAGGACTTCATTTTGAAAATTTGTATGATAAAATTTGTTTTAGGTATTTAAATCAAAATTAATGCATTAAAATGGTTTCTTTAAAATGTATTTAGCATGTTTTGAAGTGAGGTCACTATGTTTAAGCAATAAAAAGGGATCATTCCATGGGATAGCCATCCCACTTACTTATATGCTATGTTTTCAAAGTTAAGCATTATGTTCTTATGTTATGGAATCATACCAACTATGATTTACGTAAGGTTTTTGAGAGATGGTAAGGCTGCCATTAGTAAGTGCTTATGGGATGAATAACGTCCATCCTCTATGTGGCATTTATGTCTTTATGTTTATGTCATGGCTATATGACTTGGACAAGTAAACAACATTCTCAATAATCACCGGTCTAGTAGAGTTGAGGAAACATTAACCATGGCCATAGGTTAACCTCCCCTTTTAAGGGATCTATGTTATGTTGCACAAGATTACTAATGGGATAAACCACCTAGTCTTTACTTATGCTTTAAGTTTATACGAATGCATATTTTAACCTATGATTTGTAAGATGCATCCAAGCATGATTTCTTCTATGCCTATGCTTTATAATACACTTATGCTATGTTTACGAATTATGTTTTATGAAATTAAGAACTAAGTATGTTAGCAACTAAAGCTGCCTTATACGTTTTAAATGAAGTACGCATGTTTGTTTTGTCACCCCTTCTGCATGTACTCTTGTTGAGCGTTAAGCTCACCACTTTGTCCTTCTTCCACAAATTACTTGCACTAGGTATGAGAGTGCACCTTCTTTTGGGGCAGGTTAGGAGAGCGATGTCGTGCCACCCGATTATATTCTATATACACAGCTATATATCTTAGTTTATATGTCAGACATATTCATGCATAGTCTATATAAATTTTTTTTAGATGTAACAATAGGTTATAATAAATATCAAATGTAGTCTTAGGGTTATATTAGATATTGATTATGACTTATAAATGATGTATGATGAAACAATTAAGCTAATTATTGTTGTATTCTTCTTAGAAGAACCATCAATGGATGATGCCTTTCTACGGTTTTATGATATCTTATATAATGGAATGTATGGTAATCACATCACGCACTATGAATGAGACCAAAACTAAAGAAATTATAAATGGAGTTGATTTTTAAGATCGACAAGAGCTTCTAGGTGCTACACTAATTGTTGACAAACATAGGTAAGAAAAAGAAAAAATTTAGTCCATTTTCTGCTGAAATGAGATGTTACATTCACTGGTAACTTTAAAAAATGATTTCTAAAAAATGTTTTCATTTTTTGAAAACTAAAGATTTTCCGTTATTTAGATGAGTCAATAAAAAATATTTTTTGATGTTTGATTTTTTTGGAAAAAAGTTCTTCATTCAAACGATATTTATTAACTAATAAATATTAAAAAATGTTTATTATTATTAATTAATTTATTAATATTAAAAATAATTATATTTTGAAAATAATATTTAATATTAAAATATTATATTATTAAACATTTAAAAAAACTATTTATTATTACTTACAGTAATATTATTAAAAAGTTGAAGTAATATTAATATTTTAATATTAATATTACTTTGGTAATTCAAACACAAAAACTATTTCAGTTACACTAATTTGGTAATTCAAAGTGATCTCTCTCTCTCCAGATTTCAATCACTGGTTTGTTAAGCAGAGTAGTTGAAACATATTTAATGCAACGTCTCTGACAATTTTTTCTATGATGCCAAGATGACGTCTTCAAGTTTAGCTTGCATGTTAGTTTCTTTGATGTTTTGTAGTGTTTATTTAATAATATAGAGGTGCTTTGTTGAATTATTTCTGCTCTATTAAGTTTGTTGCCTTTAAGGTTGCTCTTAATTAAATTATGTTTTTCTTTCTTTTTGCTTCTTTTAATCTTCTTTGATATTTGATTTCAAGTTATCCTTACATCATGTTCTTCTACCAGTACCAGTAATATTTACAACAGCTCTTTCATACTTGGATTTAGTAGATGTTTTCCAATAAAAGTAACATGATATATATATATATATATATATATATATATATATATATATATATATATATATATATATATATATATATATATTCAATTAAGTGTTGTCCCTTGCAGCTAATTATCTTGATGTTATTTTCAAGTTTAAACTAAGCATATGCAGCCCTCATCTTACTTGACTATTGAAGTTAGTTGACAGAGAATTGTAGAGATGTAATTTGCTTTACTTGGAAATTGAGTTTTGTGTAAGTCGAGGCTCCATGTCTTTTAAATGAGAACTATTCGAATATTTGAAATAGTTTATAGGAAGGTCTTGTATGTGTCACAAGAAAAATTTTGACTAATGTTTAGTAACTTTTTCAATCTTATGCACCTTATTCTTAATTACTTTTGATTTAGTTCTGCTAATCTATAAGCATGACTGTTGCCATTTCTGTTGTTATAATGATGTTTAGTCCATATAGCCTATTGTTAGCATATACTTCTTTATTGCTATTAAATATTTTCTTTAGCCTAATATCCAATACTTTCACAATTGTTTTATGCATAATTTTTAAAAGCTACTTTCTAAGAACACTGTCATGGGACATATTAATTATGTCAAATATCAATACCTAACGAAGTGTGGAGATCTTTTCTAAACTGTTTTACATAGGTTTGAGAGAGAGGGAGAGAGAGAGAGATGGAAAGGGTCGATACTTTTTGATGATTAATCTGATACGCTTGAAATAATACAAAGCTTATTTTCCCTAGCTATTTAGCCTTAATAAGATTGTACTCTTAGGTAAAAAATCTCCTAGCTTTCTATATTGAAATTTGTAATACAGCTTAGATAAGGTACCCTTTCTTTCTTTTGTATAAACTAGCATGGCTGATAGCTTCCAAGAAATTGAAGGAATGCAAGTCACCTTGGATATACTCTAAAAATTGTTTGATAAGAATTGTGACGAGAATTATGTGTGTAATGTTTCAACTGTTCATACTCTATAGATTACCTCTAAAAATATGTTGCTCCCATAGAAACAATGTGGGCTCTATATACAAAGTATCTAAGCCAAATCAAAGATTGGGCTGATATTCTAGTATAACTAAATTTAATGGATGAAGATTGTGGTTCACAAGGTCACAATCGCTAGATAAATTTATTTATTTATTTTTTACTTACATGTGATACATGTTTTTATTATGCATCAAATGGCATGTGATTAGAAATTAATTAAATTATAATCATAAATTTATTATTTTACTATTATAATCGTAACATTCATATATTAAATAATTCAATTAAAAATCACAGAAAAATTAATATAAATTCTCATACCTGCAGGATAGTAGTGTCGAGAGTAAGAATTATATCTAATGTTGTATTCTGATTGATATGTAACTCCAAATTCTATTATGTTGAGATCAGAAGCCGCTACTGTGCAGCTCAGAGAATTGCCACCTTCCCATTCGAAACCAATTGTTGGCCAATGGATTAACCACAACATTGTGTTATTATTGGTTTCAGGAATTCCAATGAAACTTGAGTAATAAGTCCGCCTGATCTCCTTGGTCTCGTTAGAAATTGACAAACCTGGTAAAAATCCAAAAATCTGATCGCTAACAAGAGAAAAAACAATGCATAAGTTGAAGCAACTAATTTTTTCACCAGGATAAGATGATGTTGGCAAAGAAAAAGTGATACGAGGCCCTTGACTGCGATGCTCAAACCAAATTGGAACCTTACTTCCTTGAAGAAATGTGCTAGTTATACCACATTCATGTAATACCTAATCCATCAAAATCATGAATTAATTGCAAATATATTCATTAAGTAATATAAGAAAATAAAAACAAGGATATAAAAACTTAGATATTAGAGAAAAGACCTGTGGGGTAACAACTAATTTTGTGTCCGTAAGGTAGTTATAAAGTTGCATTTTACTGTTGTCAATGGTGTCCGTGTTGAATAAACTTTTAATCTCGTCCGTTTCATAGTTTTCAATTGGTTCCAACATGAATAAATCTTGAACCTCAATCAGCCTTTCACAACCAAAAATAACACACCGTTTGAAAGAAAACATGCATGCTAAAGTTGAGAACGCCACCCTTGTTGGAAATATTGATGAGTATACCTCAAAAAAATTCGACAACATTGGAAGCTTTGGAATCACTTGGAGCTTTGTGCAAGAAGTCAATAGAAGTTCATCAAGCTTTGTAAGGGTCTTAATGCTCTCAGGTAGGCTGCGAAGTGGATTTCTACTTAAATTTAAACATTTCAACAAAGGTAAGCTGCTAAGATCACTAGGTATAACATCATCAGATAGTCTACAGCTTTCTAGACTCAACTTTACCAAAGAGCAAGGTAAAGATGCCCAAAAGAAGCCCAATTCTTTGCCTATTTTCAGTGATAGCCAAGAAACCCAAGATATTGATTGATTTAGAGCAGTTTCATCTAAATTAAGCACCCTTAATGACTTCATATTATGCAACTCCCTAGGAACATCTTCAAGTCTTGAGCAACCAGACAAAATAAGCACTTCAATAGATACTAGCAATCCAATAGTCCTTGGAAGTTTCATAAGATTTTTGCAATCTTTAAGGCTTAAATAAGTAAGTCTCTTTAGCTCACCAATGGATCGGTCAACCTCAATTAATTGTATGCAATCTTTGAGCATCAACTTCTCAAGATTTGGGAGTCCTGAAAAGTTTGGGGTTTTGAGAAGGCAATGTGAATGATTGAGATTAAGAATCTTCAAATTTGGAAGACACTGTAGAAAAGAAAATAAATCTCTTTTTACAAATGAGTCATCACTTCAAAAAAAATAAAAGAGAAAATAGTGGTTATCATACCTTTGCATCCTTCCAAACATGTTTTAGGCGACTGTAGCGCATGTCAAGAACAACTAGCCTCTTGATATCAAAATCCGTTGGAAGAGATTGTAGAGAAAACCCATGCCAGCGTAACCATATTAAGCCTTTGGGGAAGTCTTTGAAGACTCCTTTCGGTTTTACATAATCTAGCTGAAGTAGTTTAAGTCTTTTCATCTTTGCAAATGCTTCAGTTTCTATATCGACCTCATTTGACATGACAAATCGATTTTTTGAATGCTTTGCAAAATGTGGACTTTTAGTTGCCTTTCTGAACTTATCTTCAAGCAATCCTTGAAGGTCAAGAGTGAGACACTTAATTGTTTTGGAACCCTGGAGAAAGATTTTTTTTTTTTTAAAAGGAAATTATTAAAAGATAGTGGTATGATAAAATTACGAACTAAAACAAATAGATTAGAATGAAGTTTCTCACAATTTTTTCTCTTATTACATCAAATGCGTCCCTGTGCCACAACCTGCTCCGTTTCCCAAGGTCAAGAGATTCTTGACGAATAATTTCCCTACCCATATCTCTTACAATTTGATGCATCATTAACTTGTTATTTTCATTAACAAATAAGAGAAATCTGCTTATGAGATTTTCAATTCCAACTACAGTATAGAAATCACAACCATCTAGAATTGTAGTTGTATAATCTCTATCCTTCCCAATGAACAAACAAGCTATGTCAAGGAATAAATTTTTATCATGATCATCTTGAAGGGAATCATAACTTACTCTTAGAATCTTTTGAATTTTGCTATCAGGGATTGCTTCCAACTTCTCCAGTGCACTTTTCCATACACTTATACTTTTACCAGATAGAGAAGAACCCAAAACTTGAAGAGCTAATGGAAGCCCACCACAATGTTTCACTATACTGCTTGCACACTCCATAAAAATCTCAATTGTAGAGTTATGGCAGAAGGCATACCAGTTAAAAAGTTGAAGTGATTCATTGAAAGCTAATTCTTTTACTTCAAATACTTTGCAAAGGTCTCCATAACTAGATGCTTCCAAATCAAACAGTTGACTGATAAAAGGAGCATTCAATATATATCGATGCCTACTAGTTATGATGATTTTACTTCCTGGATGAAAAGAAAGTTTGGTTCCCATCATTTTAGTTATTTTTTCTAAATCATCAACATCATCAAGAACAAGAAGAACTCTTCTACAGCATATGGCTTCTTTGATCTTATTAATTCCATCATCTGCATTATGTATTTTCTTTGTTTTCCCCTGAACAATATTTGAAATAAGTTGTCTTTGCAAACGAAGCAAGCCATTACGTTCTTCACTTGTTTCTCTAACATCGGCTAGGAAACTATAACCTTCAAATCTTTGGATGTTTTGATTATAAATGACTTTGGCAATAGTTGTCTTTCCAATCCCTCCAATTCCACATATTGATGCAATGCAAACTTTATTTGATCCATCTTCTTCTAACCACCAATTAATGCGTGTCACAAGAGAATCTATTCCAACTAAATAAGGAGAGACATATAAAGTCGTGCGATGGAGTTTATTTTGAACTAGCTTAACAATATCTAGAATGACTTGTGACTCATGTCTGCAAATTTTAAAAGATAAACATTAAATTATATATCTGAAATATAACACAATTAAAAATTGAATAACAAAATCATTAATATGTTTGTCATTTTCTTGCATAATTTTGACCTTTTTTTATGAGATTATATGTTCAAGTAAAAATTACAATCCAATGAATTTTTCAACACATATGATAGAGTTATTAAATTAAAAAAAATTGATAAATGAACTAAATAAATCAATAAGCTAACGAAAATTTTAATGAAACTGACAACGTGAACTTTGAATCTACAAGTTTAGATTCTTCTCCTTGTGAAAGTTTAAGGAAATTAAGTTTGTAGGCTTCAATAAAATTACATCTTTTATCCTTAGTTATTATAATTTTTTTCTTCTTGTGAAATTTATTGTGACATAATATTGCATATACTAGTACCGATGTCAACTTAAAATTAAGTTTTTGAAATGAATAATAAATATGTTATTTCTACAAATAAGGTAAGTTCTATCTAGTGGGAAGTTTTAATACGAACCTAAGATGATAACTTACTAAGTATAAAGCTAAGAACCTAACCCAAAAGATAATGCAATGTCCAATAAAATCCTAGAGAATCAAAGATTTGAGAATAGTGGAAATCCCCCACATATAAGAAACCAAAACATTGTTTTAGCCTAAAAGCCCAAAGTATAGAGAACAAGAGTTGAACAATATTTTCATTCGACTTGAAAAACCATCCAAATTAAAGTAAACAAAAGGCAAAATTAGGATAACTTTAGACTATTTGGTACCATTTTCGCATGGACATTATGGGGGTGCAAATCCTTTCCCACATGTAATTGTACTCCCAACCTTAGGATTTTCGAATGTAAACCAAGCCTTATCCTTATATGAGAATAGGTAACCAATCACACTTAGGTTTGAACAGTTTGTGGTAACTCCTTAGTTTGTGTCTAGCGAGTTAGGATCTAAGTCCCAACACGTTACAACAGATTTTAGTGACACTTTAGCATATTTTTATCTCAGAACTAATTGAAGAATGATATATAAGAATATTCCTAAAATGATTAGAGACTTAGTACAACAATAATAAGCATGCGATTGAGTGATAATTATGTCATTGCTTGTTTAGTGTTTTCAATGTTGATTTGGATTAAGGAATGCATGCTTAACTTAGCCAAAATTGTTTTTTATATCCAAGGTATCGATACTCGTGGTAAAGGTACTGATACCTTTATTTGAATTTTTGTTGTGAAAATGGATAGTATCGATACCCCTATTGTTACCATCAAACAGAAGCAAACTGCTTTTTTTTGGAAGAAATTCATTAAATGCTCATTAACCATTAGAAATTGATTAAGGGGTATAAAAGCAAGCATTCAAGAGGTTCAACAATATGATCTTCAACTTCCAATATTCTAGTAGTGATCATTTATTTTTTCAAACCTTTTAAGAGGTAAAAATTCTTGTATTCATTTATTGTACCCATCTTTTACTCAATTAGTGTGCCAAACTTGTAATCATTTACCTTTGTTAGAGGTTAAAAAGATTACCATCTTGTACCCAAAAACATTTATTCTAAGCTAGGGGGAGTGAAACCTTAGAGTGACAATTTGTATAAGGATTTGGGTAGCACCACTTAATGAGGTGAGAAAGGTTTTTCCTTAGCTTTGAGAAAAAAAAGGCAGTAAAGGTTACTCTTGAGCCTTGCAAAAGAAGGTTATAAACAAATTCAAGTAGTAAATTTGGGAACTCCTTAAGGAAAAACTCAAATGTGATGACGTAGGCACGAGAGAGGATAAACCCTTATAAATCGATTGTGTGTATTTCTCTTTCTTTAAATCTTTTATTTTAAAGTTCGTTTTATATATATATATATATATATATATATATATATTTGATTAAATTGAAATTGTGGTAGGTTTTAAAGCTGATTATTAAATTAAGTTAGAAAATGCAAAAAAGATTAGAAACCGATTCACCACTTCTCGGTTTATTTTGAACCAGTAATTAGTATTAGAGCTAGAGCTCTTGATTTTAAGGTTCAATAACCTAATAGCATAAATGATCTTAAATGGCTTAAAGTAACATAGAAAGATCTCTAGAATTATAATGCCATTCTATCGTTAAGCCCCCGTTGTTTAACAGTGAGAATTATTCTTATTGAAAAAAATAGGACGAGGTTATTCATACAAGCCAATGATTATGAAGCTTAAAGAATTATAGTCAAGCGTTCTTTAAGAAAATAATAGGAATTGTAGAGTTTGTGAAAAATGAAGATGAATGGTATATAAACGATTTGAAAATGACGTAATTAAATGCCAAGGTCATGCAGACTTTGTTTTGTGCTTTAGGGTCTAATGAATATGATAGAACTCATTGTGTGATAATGCCAAAGATATATGGGATAAACTAACTATCTAATATGAGGAAATTGAAAAAGTAAATTAGAGAATCCTTACCTCATGGCATTTGAAGATCCAAAATAAGTCTCTAGCTCTTGCACAAGAATTGACTATTTATTTGTTGAGCTACAAGAGGCTTTTGATGACCTAGCTAGTGTATTTGAGAATGTGAATATAAAATGTAGGAAAATGCTAGCTAAACAAAAATTAGAAAATGAGGCTTTAGCAAACATCAAATCAAAACTTGAAAAGAGAATAAATGGTCTCCATCTAAAAGCGGTGAACTTAATAAGAAAAATATCAATTTACATAACTCATTCTCTAGGTTCTATATTGGAGAAAATAAACTAGACCATATGTTAGAGAAATAAAGAGCCTTTTTCGATAAAGATGGTCTAGGATATAAGGAACATGAAAAAGAAACCCTTTTAAAGAACTTTCAAGTGAATAAACATGATGTATGCAATAATTCTTTCATGTGTACATTATGCCATAAGAAAGGTCACTCCTTAGATGTATGCACTTATAAAAGAAAATCCTTGAAAGGAAAACTAGTTAAAAAAATATGGATTCCAAATAATGCTTTGAACTCACAAGATGACTTTTTGAAATAGATCCCAAAGGGAACCAAGATTTTATTGACTAACTCTCAAGGACTCAAGAAAATTTGGGTACCTAAAATAAAATTTTGATTATTATGATTATTGGTGAAAGAGCATTACCACAAGGGAATTGCAATGGAACCATGGTATTATGATAGTGGTTTCTCTAGACACATGATGGAAGATAAAAGCCAATTCAAGACCTTGAAGCCCAAGAATGGAGATGTCATTTTTGGAGACAACTTAGAAAAGACAAATTAAAGGGATTGACTCTTTAGGTAATACTTTTACTAATATTTAAAATGTTTTGCTTGTTAGATTCTTAAATTATAATATTCTTAGCATTAGTTAACTTTGTGATAGAGGTAAGGTTTTTTTCCCCCTTTAAGTTGTAAATACCGTAAAATTTACGTGTACTTGGCTTGGCAGTGAATAACGATTTAACCTCTGGTAATATGAAGAACCGAGAGGGAGTTTAATTAATCAAATGTTTCAAGTAGAGAATGTAGGCATGCACATGTAAAATACATGCATGAGTGCAATTATGCATATTTTAGGTATATGTTTATAATTGTACGCACGAGTATAAAGGTAGACGTGTATAAAAAAGGATACACATACAAAAGTATATAATAGAGGATATGCGAAAGACACAAGTATGTATATTTATCAATAAATAACAATTAAGCCATTAAGATTAAAAATGTGTTCATTGGTCAAAAAATTCAAATTAAATTGTATTTTTTTTATTGTGAGACTTGGAGAAGTTAGATAAATAAAATACTATAGCTTTAAGAATAAATGACTATATATATATATATATATACACGTGTATATGTATATTTATACATGTATATATATATATATATATATATATATATAGTAAAGCTACATGGTCGAGAGCCCCATTAAGCATACATATATAAATATATGTATATGTATATATAAGAATATGTTTATATATATATATATATATATATATATATAAATCGACAAGAGGGCTTAAAAAATGAAATGAAAATTGAATGAAAGAATGGGGCATGGGGTTCGGTAAAATAGGAAGGAATAAAAGAATAGCATGAAGCTTGGGAAATGGGTGCAATGAAAGTGATAGCTTGACTTCATTACCGAGAACTATTGCCTCAGTAGCTACAGCAGAAACGTGAAAAAGGAAAGAAGGAAGGAATGGTGGGTTACGGTGCAAACAAGGAAATAAGGAATATATATATATGCAGAAACGTGAAAAAGGAAAGAAGGAAGGAATGGTGGGTTACGGTGCAAACAGGGAAATAAGGAATATATATGAAAAAGGAAAGAAGGAAGGAATGGTGGGTTACGGTGCAAACAGGGAAATAAGGAATATATATATATATATATATTCCTTATTTCCCTGTTTGCACCGTAACCCACCATTCCTTCCTTCTTTCCTTTTTCACGTTTCTGCTGTAGCTACTGAGGCAATAGTTCTCGGTAATGAAGTCAAGCTATCACTTTCATTGCACCCATTTCCCAAGCTTATATATTCCTTATTTCCCTGTTTGCACCGTAACCCACCATTCCTTCCTTCTTTCCTTTTTCACGTTTCTGCTGTAGCTACTGAGGCAATAGTTCTCGGTAATGAAGTCAAGCTATCACTTTCATTGCACCCATTTCCCAAGCTTCATGCTATTCTTTATTTATTCCTTTTATATATATATATATATATAAAATAAGAAGGAATAAAAGAATAGCATGAAGCTTGGGAAATGGGTGCAATGAAAGTGATAGCTTGACTTCATTACCGAGAACTATTGCCTCAGTAGCTACAGCAGAAACGTGAAAAAGGAAAGAAGGAAGGAATGGTGGGTTACGGTGCAAACAGGGAAATAAGGAATATATATTCATTGCACCCATTTCCCAAGCTTCATGCTATTCTTTTATTCCTTCTTATTTTATATATATATATATATATAAACTAGGATGGGTAGCTAGAGTAGAAGGATGAAGAAAATGGGGAAAATCTGAAGCAATCTGAAATATGACAAGAGAAGGGAAGAAACCGAAGCAGGTGAAGACTAGAACCTACGGTGTACAACAGCAAAGGTAATGCTAACCTCTGTCCTGTCAGTATAACTGAACCAAATTTAATGGAAAACAAAGATGTGTCATGTTGCTACAGTATAAGGCTCGAAAGTGAGCTGAAATAGTTGCTGGAAATGAGGATAAAAACTGTGGGATAAAAGCTTGAACCGAAGCCAACCGAAGCTATTGTACAGGCTGATTTCAAGCAAGAATAGAAAAGGAAACAAATTCATCTGTTTCCCTGCACCTTTTCCTTAGTCCCATCGTCTTCAAGACAGCCCTCCACCCATGTTTTCTTTACTCATCACCAACCCACTATTGCAACTAACCGATTTGCATCCTTGAAAAAAAAACCATAGTTACTGTCATTTATCCCCAAACAACACCACCATTCCGCGTAGTCAACTTGGATACTGCCTCCGTGCATAGTTTATTACTGCTTTACTTCGGTTACACAGTGAAAGGAAAGGAGAAAAGAAAACTCATTTGGAATGTCCCATACTAAACAGTGGTGATGGTGCTTGGTGAGGGGAGAGAAACGTGAAACATGATGAAGGGTGGTAGAGACAAGAAAACAAAGGAAATGAAATGAGCATGAAAGTGAATCTAGTTCGGAAGACTGAAACTGTGAAATGCTGAACAGAAGGTGAGGCGTGAAGCAGAGGTGAGGGCTCTCAGCTAGTTGTTGCCAAAAATAGAGGTGAACAAGGGGTGGCAAGGGCTGGCAAGGTGGGAGGTGGTGAAGAAGAAAACATTGCCGAGAGAGGGATGTGTGACAGAGGAATTCGAAGAGTTTCTATAAATTAGAAAAAAAGGAGAGTTGAAACAAGAGAAGAGTAGAACCGGAGATGGGAGATAGAGAACAACTGAGAGCTGCTGAAAACAAGGAATCGAAGCAGGAGGCCGAGAAAGGTGGTGGAACGGTGGCGGCTAGAACGATAGCCTGGACGTGAAGATGATGATGATGATGATGGTGGTGGAAACAGGAAGAAAGGGAGGGGAAAATGGCAA
Organism: Firmiana major; assembly: GCA_033439115.1. Classification (NCBI taxonomy): domain Eukaryota; kingdom Viridiplantae; phylum Streptophyta; class Magnoliopsida; order Malvales; family Malvaceae; genus Firmiana; species Firmiana major. The sequence goes on along the minus strand of CM065898.1, from coordinate 79,796,314 downwards.
GCGGAGAGGGTGGAAGAACGATGAACAGAAACAAAATGCGAAACAGGGTGGCGGTAGCTTAATCGGACGCCGGGGGGAAACGGTGGCGAACGGAGGAGACCAAACGTGGCCACAGGATGAGGAGCTGAAGGAGGAACCAGCAACACCGTGAGCTAGTGAATGGCGTGGTGAATAGGAACCACGAGTAGCAAAAACGAAGAAGAAAGAAGAAAAAGAATTTGGCGGGAAGCCAAATTCAAAAAAAAAAGTAATATTTTTATATATATAAAAATGTATATATATTTGGAGGAAGGAAAGAAGACATCGAGAATTTGAGAAAACCCAGGGAAAGATAATTCAGAAATAATTATTATAAAATATCAGTTCGAAATTTCGAAAATATTGGTACGAAATTTTGGGAAAATTAACCGAGTAAACCAGACCCGCTGAACCACACCACTAATGGATAGAGGACTACTGACAAGGCACCAAGGTGAGGGGTATAATTTAATTTAGTTCTGATAATGAACACATTGCATTGTTAAAAAGATTTTTGTATGAAGCAATGTTATGTTTTGAAATGATTTATGATTGTTTTCATACTTATGGAACGATTTACAAAACATGATTTCGTTTTAGGAAATGATCTCCAAGTACATCTATGTTTATGAAATGAATTTCCTGAAATATAAAAATGCATGGAAGTTTTATAATGGTTTGAAATACTATTTTTATGCTTTGGAAGAAACTTTTGACTTTTTTCAAAAGTATTTAAGAAAAGGGAAAAGAATTTTATTTGAGACTATGGGCTTCATGCATGACTACTTCTTATGGTACACTAGCTCCACCACTTGAGTGCCGGTACGTAAGGCCCCTGTAGCACTTGACTATACCTGTGTGGTAGATGTCTTGATACTTGTGGTTAATGATGATGATGTTTTGGTAGTATCTCGTGCCCGCGCAGCACGTATGAATGTTTTTCGCGCGGAGAGTGTCTTTGGTGTCTGTGACCTAGCTAAGTGCTAGAGAAAATAAGAAATATAGATACTACCCATATTTTATGAAAGTGTTGTACGACCTTGATCCAGTCTACAGCCCCCACCATGGCCATAGGTATGATGATGACCCTCTACGGAGGATGACACGTATCACATGACTTAGTTATAACCTAGTCTCCACGATTATGATTATGATTATGATTATGATTATGATTATGATGAATGACTATGTTTTTATGAGATTATGATGAAATGTTTACGAATAATTATGATTTATAACGAAATGTTTAAGAATGACGATGATTTTATGAAATTATCCATGAACGATAAAGATCTTATGAAACGGTTTAAGCATGCTATTTGATTTAAAGAACTCATGCTTTATATTTTCTTATGATGACTATGCACGTAATGAAAGTTTTACATATCTTCTAAATGTTAGTTTCCAAAAGAAACTTATGATCAGTTTTTCTGAAGCAAAATTTGTTTCATGAATGATTCTTGCATGCTTTTACATATCAGAACTACTTTAAATGTATTTTCTTACTGGGCTTTTTTTTTCGAAAGCTCACCCCTCCCCCTCTCAGATTGTTTGCAGTGAACTACAGTTGATAATTGTTGCGTAGATGACGTAGGCTATTGGATACGAGCTTCCTCAAACTACCTTTTGTACATGCGTGAGGTGTATATTTTTATCTCTTTACCAAACCATTTGTATGCATAAACATCTATTGAAAGTAATGTGTCGGGATGTAATCTGTATAAGGATAAATGAAATGAAATATTTTTAAGGATTGATTTTTTTTGGAGTAACTAGACTTGTTTGAAATATGTAGAATGATTTGATGATATGACTTGAAAAACATGTCTGATAGTTGTGGATAGCTAAAGTTGATATTGTGAGAATTTACAGGTGGGTAGGATTATATATTAGTCGCTATGCTGCCTAAATTTTTATCGGCCATATAAATCCAAATGTTAAACTTAAATATAATTACGGATAAAAAGTAAGAAAGAGGATTGACACCGAACAGAAATACAGCCTAAGTGAATAAAGGATTAAGTTGCAAGCCGAAGTTTCAAAAAAAAAAATTTCCCCGAATTTTTATAGGTCACAGGTCGTTACAAAGTTGACATGTAATTGATGCTAAGACAAATAGGATTTTGTTCATGGGACATTAAAAGGCAACGTTTATGTGGTGCATTTAAAAAATCTAACAAATCATAAAATACGTTTCATGGCTAATAAAATTGATAATTTTGAGTTGTGGTATAAGAAGCTAAGACATACTAGCATGCATGTTATTTCAAAATAAGTAGAAATGATCTTGTAGTTAGCTTGCCAAATTAAATTTTAAGAATGATAAGGTGTGTGATGTATGTGCTAAAACAAAACACAGGAAAAGCTCATTTAAGCATAAGAAATATGTTTCTATCTCTAGGCCACTTCAAATGCTTTATTTATATCTTTTTAAACCAACTAACACTACTAGCATAGGACGAAAATGTTATGACTTTGTTATTGTAGATGACTTTATTAGGTTCACATGGGAGATTTTCTTAAGGACTAAAAATGAAGCTTTAGAGAAATTTATCATGCAAACAAATTAAAAAGGAAAAAATTACTCCATCACTAGCATTAGGAGTGATCAAGGAAAAGAATTTGAAAACCTTGGTTTTAATAATATTGCAATGATTTTGGTATTAATCATAACTTTTTTGCTCTTGGAACTTTTCAACAAAATGAGGTAGTTAAGAGGAGAAATAGAAACTTGGAGGAAATGACAAACTATGATTTGTGAAATTAATTTGCCAAAGTATTTTTGGGTAGAAGCTATAAACACTTTATACTTTATAATAAGTAAAGTTTTGGTCGGGGCCATTTTATAGAATACCCTATGTGAGCTTTACAAAGAAAGAACGCCTAAAATAAGGTATTTTATCCCTTTAGTTACACATATTTTATTCTAAATAATGGTAAAGAAAACTTTAGGAAATCTAATGCAAAAAGTGATGTGGGAATTTTTATTCGATATTCTATGCATTATAAAGCATATATAGTTTTCCACAAAAGAACACTTGTTGTAGATGAGTCAATCAAAGTGATCTTTGATGACTCAAATACTTCTCATATAGAAGATGAATATGTAGAAATATTTAATGAAAATATTGAGGAGACACCTTTAGATAAGAAAATTGTTGAAGAAAAGGTAAGGCTTGATGAAGGCAAAAAAGAAAAGATATTAGAACAACAAACTTTAGGAAGAGAACCTAGATATCCTACAGATAGATATGTTAAAGTTGGAGATCCAACTTTAGGGATTAGAACTAGGTCCTCCATTGGGAATATGTGTGAATTCGTAGCATTTATCTCTCAATTAGAACCCAAAAATGTTAGTAAAGTATTAGAAGATGATAGTTGGATCTCAACTATGAAAGAAAGGCTTAACCAATTTGAAAGAAGTAAGGATTGGACTTTAGTTCCTAAGCCTAATGATAATCTACTCATAGGAACTAAATGGGTATTTAAGAACAAATTAGAAGAGCATAGAAATATAGTAAGAAATAAGGCTAAATTAGTGGCTAAGTGGTATAGGCAAGAAGAAAAGATATATTAAGATGAGACATATGCCTTCATAGCTAGGGTAGAAGACATTAGAACGTTATAGACTTTTGAATGTTTTAAGGGACTCTAAGTTATATCAAATGGATGTCAAGAGTGCCTTTTTGAATAGATATATAAAAAAGAGGTATATGTAGAATAACCTCATGGATTTAAGAACCCATATTTTCCCAATCATGTCTTTAAATTGTTAAAAGCCTTGATGGTATAGCTTCTAGAGCTTAGCCTAGTATTTGTTACCTCTATTTAAGAGAGATTAGGTCTAAAGTTTGAATCTCTTTCCCCTCTTGTACCTTCCTATGAATTAAAAAAAAAAAAAAAAGAGCTTGGTATGAAAGGCTTTATAAGTTTTATATTAAGAAATGATTTTCTAGAGGAAAAGTCACAATCTTATTTTTTTAATCCATGGGGAAAGATATTTTAATAGTTCAAATTTATGTAGATGATATCATTTTTGGTTCTGTAAATGAGTCTTTGTGTAAAGAATTTTCTAAATAAGTGCAAGGAAAATTTGAGATGAGTATGATGAGAGAGTTCACTTACTTCTTAGGACTTCAAGTAAAACAATCTAAAGAAGGGATGATATAAATCAAGCCAAATATACTAAAGTCTTGGTCACAAGGTTTGGTATGGAGAACTCGAAACCTTATTCCACACCTATGAGCACATCACTCAAGCTCGACAAAGATGAACGTGGTAAGTGTATAAACGCTAGGTAATATAGGTTTATGATAAGGTCATTACTTTACCTGACTACTAGTAAAACTGACGTCATGTTTAAAGTATGTTTATGTGCTGGGTTTCAATTTTCACCTTTGGAGTCACACTTACTTGCCGTAAACAGAATTTTTAGGTACCTAAAAGATACACGAAATCTAGGACTATGGTACCCTAAAGGTGCATATTTGACTCTCTATGCATTCTCGTATGCGGATTTTGAATGCTGTAAAAGAGATAGGAAAAACACCTCTGACACATGTCAATTCCTTGGAATTATGTTAATTTCTTGGTTTTCCAAGAAACAAAATAGTTGTGCCCAATCCACCACCAAGGCAGAATAAGTAGCCTTCAGTAGTTGTTATGCCCAAATTCTATGAATTAAGCAACAATTAGAGGATTTTGGAATAGATATGAACAAAATTCCTTTTAAGTTTGATAACACTAGTGCCTTCAACCTCACAGAAAATCTCATCTAACCACATAGAGATTAGACATCACTTTATTAGAAATCATGCTAAAAGGTGATATAGTCATTGAATAGGTAGATTATTTGCATCAATTGGCTAACATATTTACAAAGCCCCTCGACCTAGATAGAGATAGATTTCGCACAATTAGGGGTGAACTAGGATTAATGAATGCACCTTAGATGTTTTAACTAAATATGTGTTAGTTTTGGTGTAAATATGGTTTCATTTATATTTGAACAAGTTTGGAATGCAAGAAAAAATATCTTTGAACTTGTGTCAAATATGATTTGTGATGTGAAAATGTTTAGATGAATATTTGAGTTCTTAAAAAGCTTACTTGGATATATTTTTACACTAAAATGAAAATTCTCATTTACTTGATTATTTGGCATTGTATTGAATGATTTATTGTTCATGCAAGTCAAACATGTCATATTTTGATTGATAATAATGCTTATTATGTTGAAGTGCATAAAAACAAGTTTAGGCTTTGAAACTTGCACTTTTTGCAGTTATGGGATTGATGCCTTCAAACGGTGTTAATACCTTATTCAATAAGTATCGATACCGGATGAACAAGTATCGATACCCTTCACTTAGGTATCGATATCTCATGAGTCAAAATTGTAAAAAGTTAGGCCAGGGTTTAAGAAAATCACTTTCTTCTCATTTTTTCACCCTATACACACTTTTTTTTTCTCACACTTCTTCTAAAATTCACTCCAAACCCAACATGACTACACTTTTAACTCTTCACCATGGGCAAATTTTATGTAGTATATGTTGGGTATAAACCTGATGTCTATGATGTTGGCCTGAAACTCAACAATAAGTTCATAGGTATATAAGAGCTTTTAATGAATCCTGCCCCCAATCGAACCTAAGCAAATCAAGCATTCCTAAATTTTTGAGGCACGAACGATCCTTTTGCTAGTGATCCGCTAGCTATTGAGCCTATTAGAAACCAAGAACCAGAGTTGAACCAAGAACTGGAATTTCATGATGCACTTCCTCACAACCCTACTAAAGGTCTCATGTTTCATTGTTGTTACCTTCTCATTGCCTCCTTTGTTGGAGTGCTCCTCACATCTTTGTGTTAGTCATAGGAAATTGAGTACTTGTTATGTAAATTTAAGTATTTAGGATAAATTTATTACTCTAGCAAGTTTGTGGGCTTCAAACATTCTAACATATAGTTTTACTAAATTTCTTTGAATGTATTTGTATGTACTTTAGTCACCTTGTACCAATTCATCTACTTGGCACCTTATGTTGTGTATGTGACTATTGAATCATATGTATGTTGACTATGTTTTCCATGACAATCATTTCTTGGTATTGTGCTTACAATTGATAATGACTATTTCTATTGTGGTTATTGATTATCTCTCCATATGAACATTGATAGTTGATTGAATTCTCTTTAAATATATGTTGACAAAAAGTATGCTTACACAATAATATCAATAACTTAATCATACATATGGTCCCCCATGTCATTATTACTTCAAAATACAGATCTATCTTACTATGACAAAAAAATGGGGAAGAAGAAAATTGATGAATTATACGTACGCCTTCATGCAAAATCTTGTTAAAATTTGATGCACACATTTAGGAAAGCATGATTTTACAAAAAAAATAGATGATTATTAGATCGAGGTGAAGATTGTTAGCTTCAAAGTGCATAAGATTTTGATATGACATGGAAAACTTAAGTGATTAGATTTTAGTGTCACTACAGTATATTTCTATCTTAGAGCTAATTAAGAATTATATATAGAAAAATTGTTAAATTGACTAGAGACTTATTAAAACACTAATTTGCATGTGATTTAATGATAAATTATGCCATTGCTTGGTTAGTGATTTCAATGTTGCCTTGGATGAATGAATGCATGCTTAACTGGCCAAAATTGTATGTTTTATATCTAAAGTATCGGTAGTCTCATTTGAATTTTGGCTATGAAAATGGACAGTATCGATACCCCTATCGTTACCATTAAACGAGCACAAAATATTTTTCTTTTTGTATTGATACCTTAAAGTTATGGTATTGATACCTTTTGTGTTTGAGTGTAGGTTTTCTTCATGAGGCATCGATATACCAAGGTAAGTTATCAATATCCTTCGAGTTAACGACTAGTTTTTGAGAGCCAACAAGAAGAAATTCATTAAATGCTCACTTATCGCCAGAAATTGTTTGAAGGGTATAAAAGTAAGCATTTAAGAGGTTCAACATTTAAGAGCTTCAACTCCCAATATTCTATTAATGATCATTTATTTCTCCAATCCTTTCAAGAGGCAAAAATTCTTATATTTATTTATTATACCCATCATTAACTCAATTAGTGTGCCAAACTTGTAATCATTTACCTTTGTTAGAGGTAAAAAAGATTACTATCTTGTACCCAAAATATTTATTGTGAGCTAGGGCGATTGAAACCTTAGAGTGACCATTTGTATAAGGATTTGGGTAACACCGCTTAACGATGTGAGAAAGGTTTCTCCTTAGCCTAAGTAAAAGGAGGGTTGTAAAGGTTTCTTTTAAGACATGAAATAAAATTTGTAAGCAAATTCAAATAGTGAATTTGGAAACTCTTTAAAGGGAAACTCAAGGGAGATGGCGTAAGCATGAGAGAGGTCGAGCCTCTATAGATGAATTATGTGTGTTTCTCTTTCTTTAACTATTTTATTTTAGAGTTTGTTTTATATTTATTTTGCTTAAATTGAAATTGTGGTATGTTTTAGAGCCCATTGTTAAATTAAATTATATTAGAAAATCGATTCATCCCCTCTCGGCTCATTTTGAGTCAATAAATTTATGAAATTTGGATATGAAAGTACAAGTCTGGAAGATTTTTTAAAAAAATATCTTTCTTAATTAATAAATAATATTTTTATTAAGAAATAATTTATACCTATATTCAATATTTTACTTAATTTGTAAGGGAATAAGTTTTGATTTTTGTAAAATTCTATTAGTTGATGAATTATTAGTAATCAAGTTTATTTAATTGATATATAAACTTAATTGGCATGGATTCTTGGTAAATAACATTTTTGCTAATCAAGCAGTGGACTTTATAAATATGAAGTAGGTTTTAACCAATAGAATTTAGATAGATGGAAATCTTTATGTGATCTCTAAGAGATGAGGGATTTAGAAAATTATCAAAATGTGAGAAAGAATTGAGGAAAAAGTAAGGGCCATGGATTTAAATATTAGTGAGTATGGAGATTAAGTTTGTTTTCAAACTTGGTTTTAATGGGTTTTTTTTTTATTGCTGTTTTGTATTCTTTATAATATTTACGATGAATTTTCTATTGGTGGATATAGACAATGGAAGCTAAATTAACCACTTTAAAAATTGAATTTTCTTTATTTAATTTATTTTATGTTGTCGATCTCATCGTAAAAAAAAATTATATTGGAAAATTACAACAACATATTAGTTAAATTTTACTTATAAAATGTATTTTAAGTATTAAAATATTAATATAAAATCAGAGTTAAATGGCAGGGCTTAGATTTTGACTTTTAAAGAGAGAGACTTTTAAATGAACAAAATACCTTTACCTATAAATAAAGAATTAAATTCAATATGTTCTTTTTCTAATACTACATTGGTTGTAAGGGAAAAAAAATATATTTTGAACTTCAACCTCAGTTGGAGAAATAATAATTTGAACTGTAATATTTTGTTTAAGTCTAATTTTTTTTTCTTTCCTTACTCCTTTATCAACCAAACCAATGTGTTAGTGGGACAAGATACAAAGAAGACAAACATATAGCTAGAGACACATGCACACACGTACCACCCGCCCACTTAGAGTATTAAGCATAAAGAATTTTAAAATGTGTGATAAAATGATTAATTATATGATAAATTTCATCTAGGTCTTAAAGTTTGATTATAATTCAATTTTAATCCATTAGTATAAAAAATTGATACTCCGCCTCAAACTTTTCTATATTGCAAGACAAATTAATCTTTACGTTAGTCAACAGTTAAGTCAACGGTTAAAAACTTAATTTTAAAACTATTTTACCCTTTAAGTCATTTGGAGCTCTTTAAATACTCAAGTCAATCAATAATGATAAGAAAATACTAAGAGTTATTATGCTTTGAAAGGTTGATTTTTTTAAATTTATTTTTTGTTTATTTATTTACTTATTATTTATTGTTAATTATTTTCTTTATTATTTTTATTTATTATTTATTATTTATCAACTACTTTACTACATAGCAAATTGTACTAACTAACCAATAATATTTCTACGGATAAAAAACAACAATGTACTACTTAGTTCAATATTTAATAAATAAAAAAAATAAATAATAAACAATAAATAATAAGTAAAAAACAAAAAATAAATAAAAAATAAAAAATAAAACTAACTTTTCAAAACCTAATAACTCATAGTATTTTTTTCATTCATTATTGATTGACTTGAGTATTCAAAGCCTCCAAATGATTTGAAGGGTAAAATGATTTCAAAAGTAAGTTTTTAACGGTTGACTAACAAAAAGACTAACATATCTTGCAATGTGAAAAAGTTTGGGCAAAATTTTTATTTTTTATATTAATGGATTAAAGTTTAATTAAGGTCATACCTTAATATCATACATGGAATTTAACCCTTAATTATATTAAACAATCTATACAAATAATATAATGTAAATAGTAGAATTAGTATTGAAGCTTTAAAGGCATCAACCTAGTTAATTAATTGGTAAAATCAAAAATTTTAAATAAAATAATAAAATTATGACATATTAAAATGGATATGTTAGTACTATTTTACGTTTCCAAAAGATTGGGATTATATTCAAGTAATATACATATATAGATGATAAAACTAATACCTAGAAATAATGGGAATTGAGCAAGTAAAGTTAGCAATTTTTAGGAAGAGATAGATACAGAAGAGTTTGGAACTTGATTAATTATAAATATACGTACCTATCTTGTAGAACTATGCCTCCCGAATCCGCAACTTCTTTTAAAGCAGCCCTCCATCTTTGTACAATGTCCATTTCGCACTTGAAGCTCTCCTTGTGCTTGGCAAACGCTTCTGCATAACTCCCTGTCTGTTTCTTGACTTGGCTTGGATCAACATGATAGAAAACTGGAAAGACAATGTGTTGAGAGGCTTTCTTATGTTCAAGTATCTTCACAAGTTCGTTAAGGCACCATGTTGACGAAGCATAATCCTTTGACAAGATAATGATAGAAAATTTTGATTCATGCAGTATTGCATTTTCAATTTCATCTTTTATATTCTTCCCCCTCTCAATCTGTTCATCATCTCTAAATGTGTGAATCCCTGCTTGCACCAATGCTGTGTAAAGGTGATCCGTGAAATTTTTACGCGTATCTGCACCTCTAAAACTCAAGAATACATCATAAGAACATTGAGAAATTAACGTGGAAGCTTCATGGACCTTTGAAACGGCCATTGAAGAAAAATTCTAAAAGAGAATCTAGTTTTATCTAAATTAGAAGAGAATCAAAGCAAAGAGTCTGAAGTCCTATTATATATTTATATACAACAAAGTCTGAGTATATATATATATATTTAATGAACTGTTTACTTTATTAATTATAAGGAAATAAAACTCGAAAATAAGAAATCAAATAAAAAGAAAATTCCAACCTCAGACCTAGACTTTTGCCCTTGGTGTTCAATATTCAATTCTCAGACAATGACTTGGCTTTTCTTTTTCTTGACCAGAGCATCAATCTTTTGCCCGTCTTTTCCTCCACACCGATATTTTTTGTTTTTGCTTTTTTTTTTTTTTTTTTTTTTCTCTTTAGGTTTTTTTCTTTTCTTTTCTTTTTTACTTGTTTAAGTTTATCAACAATTAACAATCCTTACACTTTACTTATTTACTAATATCTAGTATATTTTATTTATATATTTATAGTATATAATTATCATATCAAATTCCGGGCTCAAATCTTAAATATTAAGATCAAAGTCCAAATACAAATTTTATATATTAAAGTAGATTTTTGTTCAAATTCATTCAAAAAAAACTTCCCTTCTCACTTATCTAATGTTAAGACTTAACTATATAACTAAAAATGACTTCATTTTTAAAGAAAAATATCTCGAAAATAGAATAAATGATATAAAAATAAACAAATTTCATCTAAATCCTTGAGTTTTGTACCTAATTCAACTTTAGTTCAAAAGTATAAAAAAAACTTCATCCCAAATTTTTTAATTTCATAATATAAGTAAGTCCTTTCGGTAATCAATCGTTAAAAATTTAAATTTAAAATTATTTTACTATTAAATCATTTGAAATATTTGAAATATTCAAAATCAATGAAGAATGAAAGAGGAAAATCTTAAAATTATTTGGATTTTGAAAAGTTTATTTTTTTTACTTCTAATTTATTTTTATTTATTTATTTTTATTATTAATTTAATTTTTATTTATTCACTTCTAATAGAAATGTACGTAAATGACTTAATTTAAAATAACATTACATAAAAATATAAAATATTTATATGTAAAATCATTCAAAATCAAAATAATTTAAAACCTGAAAAATTTAAAATATTATCAAAATTATTAAAATTTTAATAAAATATAATTTTATTTTTAATAATTAATAAGATTAAATCTAATACATTTGAGAAGAAAATTATAGATTGAACAATGCTCTTGAAAAATTGTAATAAAAAAATTATGAAAAAAGGTAAAGAATCATATAAGATAGAATAAAAATAGAAGAGAGAAGAATTATTTATACTGAAAAGTTTAACATTGAATAATTTTATAATTTTTCAGATTTTATTAACTTTTATTAATGGTATTAAGTCATTTGGAGTGAAGTATTTTTAATATTAATAATTTAAAGTTAAATAATATTTAAATTTTAAAAATTTAGATGAAATTTACGTTATAAAAATTTTTCCAATCGCATGCCCGGACTTAAGTTTTCCTGGAATTCACACCAAGACTTTGCCCCTCGTTTTCCTGACCCGATGAAAATGACTGGACTAGAATCCAAATTCTATTTTTTTCCGTCTATCACGCCGCATCAATTTATACGGAAAAGAAAATCGACCAATACATTTCCAATCTATGGCGGGTCAATCTCTCCACTCGTCCACGCCAATTGATCACGCAACCGGGAGTTTGGCACAAGAAAATTAAAACAAATTTATTTTCCAGATGTCCACCTTTTTTTTTAATAGAAAATCAGTAAATTCATTTCTAAACATCTACGGACAAAGTAATGATCAACGTTAAGATCCCAAAGTACAGTTATCCTTGCCACAATGTGCATCTTAGAATGCTACTAATCTAATTTTAAGTTATTTAAAGTATGTCATTTATTTTGTATAAATAGCAAATAATTAAAAATTTAAAACATTCTTTAGGTCTCCTTCACCATAAAAAGTATTTAAATACAATAAAATCCTTCTAAATCAATATTCTTGAAACTTTTAATTGAATATTAATTTCAAGGAGCTATTAACTTAGAGTGTTTTAACTTATAAATTATTATTTTAATTAAAAATAGATCAATTTAATTTTCAATCATCTAACTATTCTATTATATTTAATTTTTTTAATTCTCACTTTAGTTGATAAACTCTTTAAAAATCTCTTGAAATACTAAATTTAGTTTGATTTTTTTGGCTACAATAAAAAGGTGTTTATAATAATTTTTTAAGGACAATTCTAAAAAATCTCAAACGCAGTACCTTTTGCAAACTAACATCTACTTTTTTTAGTTCTTGAATATTATATAATATCTCTTGTACTTTTAAAAAATTATTAATTTATGCGATAATTTGGGATTAAAATTTTACACTAAGTCTTAAAATAAAATTGCTAATTATTATGATAGAGGGGTTTATTAAATTTTTCATTGGTCCGAGTCATAACCATGATTTTTTATTAATTTAGAAAAATTATTAGTTTAGAGGATATTAATTTATAAGGGTTTTACTATAGTTTTATCTAACTTTCTTGAAAAGGCTCCATTAAATGCCTTATGAGAGAGTTAATTTTTTTTTTTTTTATTCACTACCCATTTCTATGCTTTTTTTTTTCTTTTAATTCATCTCTTTGTTTAGTTTAATTTTGATTTTATCATCTTAAACACTTTTTAAGTAAAGTCTAAAGAAATTTCTCACATAGGAAATTTGGATGTTACGTTTATGCTATCCCCCAAGAGTTTCATCAATTAGAATAATCTCTATCCATCTACTTTAATTTATTTATAACTTTTATTTTTTATTTTTTAATGTTCTGTTTTATCTATTTTCTTTCTTTATTAAAGTTGGTAATTTTCAAAACTTCCCTTTTAAATCTTCCATCTTACTTAAAAGGTTTTTAGGTGCTAAATCATCCTAAGAATTTCAGATAACCTTCATTTATATTATTTTATTAATAATTTATTGAATTTTAAATACTAACTTAATTTACAAAAATTTATGCACTTTCCTAATTTAACTTTCAAACCTATAATTTATTATTATATTATTTATAAAAAAACTAATAATATTAATCAAACTAAATAATAAAATTAAATAACTGAATAACTTAGTGGATTAATTAAATAAATTACATAATAATCTAATTTGGAAATTGGAATGATTTATACTAAAATGATGGTTTGGATTAATGCATGGTTGCTAAAGCACACGAACCTGAGACTACAACTTCATCCAATGATAGTTTTGCCACAGCGAAACAATTAAGCATCAATATCAACTTCAACTGGTCCAAAATGATGCTAATTCATTCTTTTAGCTCACTTCTTCAAGCCATATTTCACTTCCTTAATATTGAGCAACAATATCCAGGACTGAATTCATTCCTTTTGAGTCAGCACAGAGACAAATGTCAGACATTTCAAGAATTCAGTTTTGAATTTGATTACCAGCCTGGTGATATATATGATATGATAATAACCATACAAAAATCATATATTCATATGCTTTTAAAAATGTCATAACCACACACGGGAAAATATGCAGATGAAACAACCAGTAGGAATTTTGGGCAATGAACATCAAAATCATGATTTTATAATTTTGTCCACATGAATTAAGCATTCTGAATCAATTTAAAGAACAACACAGAAAAGGGCAATAACTGGATAAATAAAGGCCTTCTTCCACAAAAAAAAGTAGTTAGGTGTCAACCTGAAATGATATGAAGATAATTTCAGAATCAAAGCATTGTGCTGAAATGATACCATAAGCTCAAGGGGTTTCATCTTGGATCCAACTTTGAGGTTTTCTAAGAATGGGATCCCAAACTTGTTCATGGAATCCCGAATACTTCTAGCTTCAGGTTCCTACCCCGCGTAATTGTAAATATGTACAGCTGCACTCATGATAAACCTATCTGGTTCAGCAGTATCCCTGATCTTCTCAAAAAAAGTTTACGCCTTCTTCCACCAATCCATAGTCAACGTAACCTCTTAGCATAGTGCGGTAACATGCCAAGTCAGGACTTAGACAAGTTGTAATTAGTTCTTTATAGACTCTCTCATCTTCCCTCGTCATCCCTACTTTTACAGAAGCATGCAATAAATTATTAAAATGAGCACAAGTTGGGAGGATGCCCATTTTTCTCATTGAACTTATAGCCTGCTCTGCTTCTGCATATTTCAAACACTCAGTATAACCCTGAACAGGGGAAGATAGGTGAGGGAGTCAGGCAAGCGACCATCTCTCTGCATGGCTTCAAGAAGTTCCTCAACTTCATCACATAGTCCTGCACTGGCGTATATATTGATCATAATATTGAAGCTTACCTGCATTTCCTCGGAAAAGGCAACAGTAAACACCAAATGTGTAGATCACTATTTCAAAAAGTAAAATTTTATCTAAAAATTGAGAATTAACAGAATCCTACAATATGACCTTAATTTATTACTCTTTTTCCATGCAATTCAATTTCAGGATTTAGAATCTTCCATCATGATTTTTTGTATTTTAGGGTACAATGGCATGATACTAACTCCAGAAAATTTCCACGCCTTGGGGTTAGTTATGTTGCTGGTTAGTTTGTACTCCTTGGTTAATCTTTTAGGGGTTTCCAAGAGTTCAAAATCATATCCTTGAAGCTCAAATTGGCTTTTGTTTTAATTTCCAATTAGGTACCCTTGTATTAGTAGGTTTAAGAGTACTAAATGGATCTAAACAACTATATATCTTCACATTTCACTAGGATTTGATCAATGAAATAATGAGAATTTTAGTTTTAAGAGACATATATACCTAGGAAAATATCCTACTCTGCTTTCTTTCAAAATTTCTCTTCTATCTCTCTCCTTCTCTCCCAATAGTGAGAACAAGTAAGGGCTTTTCCTTTTTCTTTGTTTTGAAAAAGAAAAAGGGATGCAAAAGGGGCTGAAGCTGATGAAATTATGATTGTGTAAAATGAATCTCACACTTAATTCTATAGTACACAATGGTTTATATATAGAGTATAAAGGGGGGTAAATTCAAAAATAACAAAACCAAAAAATAACAAACCAACCATCTCTATTATCAATAGGCTAACAAACTAACTGCCTAGTAGCTGAGCTATGTAGCTAGCAATAAATATAATTACTAATCTAAGTCTTATATCATATTAACCCCCCGCACGCTAGAGCATAGAGATTGTGAAAACCAAACGGAATAACCAAAGGTTGGAAAATGGCAGGAGGATGCGATTTGGTAAACGAATCAGTAAGCTGAGAAGTAGAAGCAACATGAAACAATCGAATGACTCCAGCTTGAACCTTTTGGCGAATAAGATGATAATCAATCTCGATATGCTTTGTACCCTCATGAAAGACAGGATTCTCTGCAATGGCAATAGTAGATTGATTATCACAGAAAGCCAAAGCTGGGGTTGAATGAGGTACTTGCAGATAATGTAACA
The DNA here is from genome assembly GCA_033439115.1 of Firmiana major. Taxonomy (NCBI): domain Eukaryota; kingdom Viridiplantae; phylum Streptophyta; class Magnoliopsida; order Malvales; family Malvaceae; genus Firmiana; species Firmiana major. The sequence continues at coordinate 79,780,608 of CM065898.1, read as the reverse complement.
AATATAGCAACCATTGAACTTCACATACGAGGGAAGCAAGGGCACGATCAGCTTTAGATAAAGAACGAGAAATAGCAATTTACTTCTTAGACTTCCAGGAAATCAAAGTCTCTCCAAGGAACACACAGTATCCAATCACAGACCGTCAGGTATCAGGACAACACGCCCAATCAGAGTCACTAAAACCCTTCAAGACCAAATCAGAAGCAACAGGAAAGAAAAGTCCTTAACCAGGATTACCTTTCATGTACCGAAGCACTCTCTGTAGAGCCTTTAAATGCAAGTCAGCAGGATGCTCTGTGAACTGGGATAAATGTTGAATGGCTAAAAAAAAAAGATCAAGCCTAGTGGTGGTAAGATAAAGTGGCTTGCTAATGAGCTGTCGATATGGTAAAGTATTTGACAGAGGAACACTGAAAGCTTTATAAAGGTTGAGAGAAGCAACCATTGGAGTAGGAGCAGGCTTGGAATGCAAAAAACCAGTGTCATGCAGAAGTTCCAAAGCATACTTTCGTTGTGACAAATTAATGCTAGTTAAAAACCAAGCTAGTTCTAGCCCTAAAAAGAACTTTAAAACACCCAGGTCTTTAATTTTGAAAGTAACATCTAAATGATCCTTAATACTTTGAATAAGAGAGGTATAATTCCTTGCTAATATCACATCATCAACATATATCAATAATGCAATAAAAGAAGTGGCAGAATGCTTAATAAACAAACTCGAATCAGAGGATGCTTGTGTGAAACCTTGATTAAGTAGAGCAGTAGTAAGCTCAGAGTACCACTGTCAACTAGTTTGCTTCAAGCTATATGAGGACTTGAGGAGTCTACAAACTTTACCTGTAGAAGCAAGAGAATGTCCATGAGGGAGCTGCATATATACCTCCTCCTACAAATCACCATGGAGGAAGGCATTATTTATGTCTAACTGATGGAGATGCCACCCTTTAGCAGCAGAAACAGTAAGCAAAGTTCGAATAGTAGACATTTTGGCTACAGAAGAAAAAGTATAAATGTAGTCCAAACCATGCTACTGGGTGTAGCCTTTAACTACAAGCCTGGCTTTCAAATGTTCAATACTACCATCAGCTTTGTGTTTGATTTTATGTAAGGCATCCAATTCAGCTTTCATAGTTCGCCTCCAACAGTCATGTTTAACAGCCTGACTATAAGTTTTAGGCTCAACTACACTTGCAATTCCAATGGAAAATGTCTTATGGGAAGGAGTGCAATTGGCAGAAGAAAGAACATGAGAAAGTGGATGATAAAAGTCAGATTATGTATTAAGAGGATGTACAGAAGAAGTAAAATTAGATGCAGCTAAAGCATAATGATAATCTTGTAAATAAGTAGGTGATTTTCTAATTCTTATAGATCTTCTAACAGGTAGAGAAGACTATTGCAAAAGGAGAAGTACTATTATGAGATTAAAAAGTTGAATCAAAAGAGGTAGAGGGACTGATGACAGGTAAAATAGGCTGATCTGTGTCAGATGAAACAGTGGAAGAAAAAGCAAAAGGGAAAACATTTTCATAAAACACAACATCTTTGCATATAAACACAATTGCAGTATCTAAATTATACAACTTATAACCTTTTTGACCTAAAAGATATCCTATGAAAACACACTTGTGTACTCTGGGTTCAAATTTGCTCCTGTTATGTGTTAAGGTTGAAGCATAGCAAAGGCTACAAAAGACCTCTAAATGAGAAAAAAATGGGTTGTTTATGAAACAGTAATTCAAAAGGTGTAGATTCTTGAAGGACTGGTGTTGGATTCTGTTTATAAGGTAGACTGCGTGTGAAACACAATCTCCCAAAAAAATTCAGGCAAACAGAATTGAAATTTTAAAGCTCGAGCATTATTGAGAATGTGTTGATGTTTCCTTTCAACAAGGACATTTTGCTGAGGGGTCTGCACACAAGATGTTTGATGGATTATACCTTTAGAAGAATAGAAATCAACCATATTAAACTCTTATCCATTGTCGGTTCGAATCACTTTAATCTTAGTAGCAAATTGTGTTTCCACCAAGGTACAGAAATTTTGAACGAGTAATCTAGTTAAAGATATTTGTTTCATTAAGTATAGCCATACATACCTAGTATGATCATCAGCCATGGTCAAGAAGTAATGATGACCATATAAAAGCAAAACAAGAAGTGATGTCGGATAAGGACCCCAAATATCAATTATATAAGAGCAAAACAAGAATTAGAAGTTGAGGTACTAAAAGGAAAAGGAATGCGTTTTTGCTGAGCAAGGTGACAGATATCACAGGGAGAATGATCTTGTACAGTAATGGAAGAATCAATCTTATGATGCGAAACCTTGAGTCTATTATTTGACAAATGACCTAGGTGATAATGCCAAAGATTCGTTAGAACAATAAGATATAGAACAAGATATTGGAAATCTGAAACTAGAACAAACGGTAGAATGATCTTGAACTAAATGATAAAGACCAAACATTTGTTTAGTTGATCCAATCATCTTCAAAGTCTATGCATCCTGAATAAGACAATTATCAAGGTGAAAGGTAAGCATACAATGAATTATTTGGGTAAGTTTGTTTATTGAAATAACGTTGTGATTAAATTGTGAACCTCATGTGACTTATTTGAAAACTATGTGAATTGTTGTGGTATGACTTTCGAGCTTGTACTTGAACGACATATGTGAAATTTGACTTCGACTTCCCTAATGATCATGAGATTTGATATATTTTGAATGGTTTGAAATGCATACATCAATTTTGCAATTTCATGTGAAATACTTGTGAACTTTGTGAATATTGCGAATTGGATTTTGAGACTATATGTGACTTGATTATAAGAAATATGAATTTTACACTATGTTTTGATTATGAGAAATATAACTTTCCGCATTATGTTTTGATTTGAGATTTTCGTCTGTGAGTTTTTGAAATGCATATGTGATTTATTAAACATCATTATTTTTATAAAATGTTTTTATGCTATTAAGATTTTAAATGTATTTCTTACTGATATTTCCCCAAAACTCACTCCCTCCACCTTTAGATTGTTTGCAGTAACTAGCAAAATACATACCTTAGACTAGTGTACGCAAGGCTTCCCAAACTAGTTTTTGTACTGTGTGAAGTACATGCCTCTATTTTGTTATAACCGTGAGCAAAGATGTATGTGATTATATTTGTCTTTTGAGACCATGGAATGTAATCTTAGTTGTAGTAGGTTAGTTGCCAACTTTCATTTAAGTGATTACTTGTGATGCATGAATTAAATTGCACACTATGCTAGGAGTTGGTTACAGTTTTAAGTGCATTACAATTATTTTGATTGAGATCACAGACTAAAATAATTCATAATAAATTATTTAGGTTAGTTAAAGGAAAAATTAGATAATCTACACTATGCATAAGACAACGATATGTAAGAAAAGGAAAAAGTCCGATTTTTTTACGTTTTGGGACGTTACAAATTTGATAAATAAGAATATTTTGGACATTTTATTTAACATTAAAAAAGCATAAGAAAATGGCTAGAAAAAATATAAAGAAAATTTAACTGTTAAAGAATCTGTGTATATATAGAAAGTGCTAGCTGTAGAGCTAAGTTATAGGAGTAGATTTAGGATGAGTTAATATATATTCCTAAATTAGAATTCCTAGAGCTGTATATATATGTATGATTTCTATGAATAAAATATATAAAAGTATTATTTAACATGGTATCCAGAGCCAAGGTTTCGCTCCAGTGAGTTTTTTTTTTTTTTTTTTTTTTTTTTTTTTTCGGTTCTGCCCAGTGAGCAGAAGTTTGGAATTTCTGGGTCACCTTTGTAGTGTGATCATTTGTCAGCCTAGGGAGAAGTGCCCACTGTCGATCGGCGCCTCCCCAAAATCCGGTGACCGGAAACTGCGTGTGTGCAGTTCACGCATCACCGGAAGAATCTGTCCTGTTTCTCACGCTCCGGCAACTGGAGGTGCGGCGGCCGGAGTTTCGTTCTCCAGTCACTTTTTCTGGTATCGCACCATCCTCCCCACCAGCCTTGTGTCGTCTGTTTCTTCATCTGAGGTGCTCACGGTCATTTTTTAATTCCCTGTTCCTGCATTTTGGGTTCTTTGTTCCTGCACTATTTTTTGTTTTGCCTCGGATTCATTGGGTAATATCTGCATCTTTGTTATAATGACTGAGGCGAAGAGTTTAGTTGTTACTGATGTGATTCCGATAGGAACTAAAATCACAGAACATAAGTTATGTGGATCTAATTATTTTGAATGGTCCAAAACTGTCCGGCTCTATCTCCGAAGCATATCCAAGGATGATCATCTCACCAATACTCCGCCCACGAGTTCTGACCGACAAACATGGTTGCGGGATGATGCTCGATTATTTTTACAGATCCGAAATTCTATAGACAGTGAGGTAATAAGTCTTATTAATCACTGCGAGTTTGTTAAAGAGTTAATGGACTATTTGGAATTTTTGTATTCGGGGAAGGGCAATGTTTCTCATATTTATGATGTTTGCAAGGGATTTTATCGTGCAGAGCAGCAGGATAAATCTCTTACCACTTATTTCATGCATTTCAAGAAGTTATATGAAGAACTTAATATCTTATTACCATTTAGCCCTGATGTGAAAATTCAACAAGCTCAACGAGAACAGATGGCGGTATTAAGTTTCCTAGCTGGTCTTCATCCTCAGTTTGAGACTGCTAAATCTCAAATTCTCTCCAGTGTTGAAATTTCTTCCGTGCATGAGGTCTTTACAAGGTTACTCCGCATTGAGAACTATTCATCTATTTCTTCCTCTGCTCAGTCACATAGTGCTCTTGTTAGTCGCAATACCGGATTAGAAGCTGGGCGGTCCTTTTCTAGGAATGGGGGTATGAGCAATCGCGACGGACTTCAGGATACAAAGGGAATTGTGTGTTATTACTGTCATGAGCAAGGCCATACAAAACGTACCTGTAAGAAATTACAGAATAAATCTCAAAATCAGAAATCTCAAAATCCGAATCAGAAGTCTCACTCCGCACATGTTGCAACGACACCCAGTTCATCCTCTGAGCTCACCATCACACTTTCTGCAGATGAATTTGCTAAATTCCGTCAGTATCAAGCAGCATTCAAGTCTTCCTCTTCTTCTATCACTGCCATTGCTGAGTCAGGTAATCCAAACACCTGCCTTCTATCTTCCTCCTCCCAATGGGTCATTGATTCTGGTGCCACAGATCATATGACAGGTAATCCTAGTCTTCTTTCTAATGTTGAGTCAAATACATCCCCTTTTAGTGTTACTTTAGCAGATGGTTCTACTTCTAGTGTTCTTGGAACTGGCACAGTTGATTTAACTCCATTCTTATCTTTATCCTCTGTTCTTAGTCTACCAGATTTTTCATTTAACTTAGTGTCTGTCAGCAAACTCACTCGTGCTCTTCATTGTTGTGTCACATTTTTTCCTGATTTTTGTATTTTTCAGGATCTTATGACGAAGAAGATTATTGGTACAGGACATGAATCTGGAGGTCTCTATATTTTGGATAAACGATTGCCCAAGTCTATTGCTTGTTCTAGCATTCTCACTCCTTTTGAAGCTCATTGTAGACTGGGTCATCCATCTTTACCCACATTAAAGAGATTATTTCCACAGTTTAATAATGTGTCGTCTTTAGATTGTGAGTCTTGTCAATTTGCTAAACATCATCGTTTGCCTTTAGTCCCTCGTCTCAATAACAGAGCTAGTGTTCCTTTTGAAGTAGTTCATTCTGATGTTTGGGGTCCTTGTCCTGTCGTGTCTCAACTTGGGTTCAAGTACTTTGTTACATTTGTTGATGATTTTTCTCGTGTTACTTATCTTTACTTAATGAAAAATCGTTCTGAGTTATTTTCTCATTTTTGTTCCTTTTGTGCTGAAATCAAAACACAATTTCATGTTTCTGTGCAAACTTTGCGGAGTGATAATGCCCAAGAATATTTTTCTAACTCATTTCAAACTTATATGCTGCAAAATGGTATTCTTCACCAAACCTCTTGTGTTGACACACCTTCTCAGAATGGAGTCGCAGAACGAAAAAATAGACATTTACTTGAGACAGCCAGGGCACTCTTGTTTCAAATGCAAGTTCCTAAACAGTTTTGGGCAGATGCAGTTTCCACAGCTTGTTTTCTAATCAATAGAATGCCATCATCTGTTCTGAATGGTGAGGCTCCTTATAGTGTCCTTTTTCCTAATAGACCAGGGTTTCCTATTGAACCTAGGTTATTTGGTTGCACTTGTTTTGTTCGTGATGTTCGTCCTCAGATAACCAAATTAGATCCTAAGTCATTGAAATGTATTTTTCTGGGATACTCTCGTTTACAAAAAGGGTATCGTTGTTATTGTCCCCGTCTTAACAAATATCTCGTTTCAGTTGATGTTACTTTTCAGGAACATATTCCGTTCTTTCCAACCTCTACACCGTATACTAGTCAGGGGGAGGATGATGATTTGTTAGTCTACACTGTTACTGTTTCTCCTCCTGATAGGTCCTCTGATGTTGTTTCCCCTCTTGCTGTTCCACCTTCTTCCCCACAAACACTACTACCACCACCACTACCACCACCAAAACCACCTATTCGGCAAGTTTATTCCAGAAGACTACACCATTCGATGACATGTCCTGCACCTGTTTCTTCAACGTCATCAGATCTAGTAGCAAGTGATCTTAATCTTCCTATCGCAATTCGGAAAGGTAAACGCACATGTACTTATCCTATTTCGTCTTTTGTGTCCTATGATCATTTGTCTCCTTCGTCTTGTTCCTTTGTTGCATCCATCGATTCTATTACCATTCCTAAAACTGTCAAAGAAGCTTTATCTCATCCTGGTTGGCGTGATGCTATGATAGAAGAGATGAATGCCTTAGATGCTAATGGTACTTGGACCATAGTGGATTTACCTGCAGAAAAAAAAGCTATTGGGTGCAAATGGGTGTTTACAGTCAAAGTTAATCCTGATGGCTCGGTGGCTCGCCTTAAGGCTCGTCTTGTGGCTAAAGGCTATGCTCAAACTTATGGTGTGGATTATTCTGACACCTTTTCCCCTGTTGCTAAATTGACATCTGTCCGTTTATTTATTTCGATGGCAGCTATATATGATTGGCCTTTGCATCAGTTGGATGTTAAAAATGCTTTTTTGCATGGTGACCTTCAAGAGGAGGTGTATATGGAGCAACCACCTGGGTTTGTTGCTCAGGGGGAGTGTGGGAAAGTGTGTCATCTTCGCAAATCATTGTATGGTTTGAAACAAAGTCCCCGTGCTTGGTTTGGAAAATTTAGTCAGGCACTTGAGACATTTGGGATGAAGAAAAGTATATCTGATCACTCAATTTTTTATAAACAATCTGCATCTGGTCTAATTCTTCTAGTTGTGTATGTTGATGACATTGTCATTACCGGGAGTGATACTGTGGGAATCTCGTCTCTAAAGTCTTTCCTTCACACTCAGTTTCACACGAAGGATTTGGGGGCATTGAAATATTTCTTGGGGATTGAAGTAACAAGAAGTAAGAAAGGTATTTTCCTATCTCAAAGGAAATATGTACTTGACTTGCTGACTGAGACGGGAAAATTAGGAGCTAAGCCTTGTAGTGCTCCAATGCTTCCTAATTTACAACTTACAAAAGATGGTGATTTATTTGAAGATCCTGAGAGGTACAGAAGAATAGTTGGGAAACTGAATTATTTGTCTGTAACTCGTCCTGATATTGCATATTCTGTTAGTGTTGTGAGTCAGTTTATGTCTTCTCCAACAATACATCATTGGGCAGTCCTAGAACAAATCTTATGCTACTTGAAGGGAGCTCCTGGACGTGGCATATTATATGCAAAACATGGACATAACAATATTGAGTGTTTCTCAGATGCAGATTGGGCAGGTTCCAAAATAGATCGAAGATCTACTACGGGTTACTGTGTGTTTGTTGGAGGGAATTTGGTTTCATGGAAAAGTAAGAAGCAGAATGTGGTATCTCGGTCTAGTGCAGAGTCAGAATATAGAGCTATGGCAATGTCTATATGCGAAATAATGTGGATATATCAGCTATTACATGAAGTTGGTCTTAAAGCTTCAATGCCAGCAAAGCTATGGTGTGATAATCAAGCTGCTCTTCATATCGCCTCTAATCCCGTATTTCATGAACGAACTAAGCACATTGAGATTGACTGTCATTTTGTTCGTGAGAAAATTCAACAAAATTTGATTTCCACAGGATATGTGAAGACTGGAGAGCAACTAGGAGATATTTTCACTAAGGCACTGAATGGGGTTCGGGTTGATTATATTTGTAACAAGCTGGGCATGATTAACATCTATGCTCCAGCTTGAGGGGGAGTGTTAAAGAATCTGTGTATATATAGAAAGTGCTAGCTGTAGAGCTAAGTTATAGGAGTAGATTTAGGATGAGTTAATATATATTCCTAAATTAGAATTCCTAGAGCTGTATATATATGTATGATTTCTATGAATAAAATATATAAAAGTATTATTTTTAACAAATTAAGATAGAATGATATTTTAGTTGTTTTCTTATCTATTTCTTCCTAATTTCTTGGTGTTATTCTTATTAACCAAAAAAAATAAATTACCAACAGTTGGTTGGAAAAAGTGAAAGTAGACTTCTTCTTTAAGCATTTGGGTAAGGTTCAAATTCCGGGATCATTACTAATAGGAGGAATTTACTTGAAACTACTCCCGACTCAAACAAGATTAATTTCAAACCATAAAACGGATAAATATACGTGTAATTACATGAAAAAAATTCAAAATAATTATTTCATTCCATCAATCAAACAACATAATACATATTCTCTTTATATTATTCATTTTTTCTATTTTCACATAATACTTTTATCATTCTCTATCTATTTCATTTCGCGAACTAGAGCTACTCTTAACTCTACACAAATCACGAGCCATATTGTTTTCTTTTCTCTCTTTACCTCCAAAACATCATTTTAGAGGAGCCATATAAACTAAAATATATATATATATATATAATTCTTATATTTTTCTGCTTTTCTCGTCTTAATGACTTTACCCTTTCTAAAAATCCATCCAATCTCCTACCTTTCTAACCCCTCTTAGCTTCCTTGGTGGCTGCGAGCCATCATCAGCAGCTGCAACCACCTCTCCTTCATTTTTCAATCCCTAATAAACCTCTCATTAGCTCTCTCCTTTGCAACAGAATTAGATCAGACCAATCTCTCACACCAGAAAAATCATAACCCAAGCAATTCACTGTCAAAGTAGATCGGCCAAATAAAGAACATTAGAATCCAACAAAGGCAACAAAGACACAAGCCATGAGCAAGTCCTTTGTCATGGCATCATCTAACCCATTAGGACCGGACCCGAACGATCTTTCCAAGGTCTTGGCATCATCATGCCTAGCAACAGGTAACATTGCGAAAGATTTGGAGAAGCTTTCAAGTTCTATTTTTACACTCTTTCCACCACCTAGCAGCTTGCCTTATTCTAATTTTTCAATTAGACCAAAGCATGGTTGCAATTCTGAAGCTACAGGAGCCACAATGCCTTTGTCTTCTTGTTTTCTTTTACTATCTTTTTTACCCTCAACAATTAATAAAATTATTTTCTTATCCTATTTGGGGAAATTGTTAAATGTACAAACCTTAGGGATTCTTTTAATATAATCTATGTATAGCTATTAAGTCCAAATAAAACTTGAAGATATTGATTTGACTGCATTATAAAACAAAAAATATAATGAAAATGGAAATCTCATGAGACAAGATAAATACTAAATAATTTGGTTCTTAGACTTAGAGATACAATATTAGATTTAGTCATAGATGTCTTAGAACATACAACACATGGCATGATGAGTTATTATGTTTGTTCCAAATAAATCCTATAATCAATCGGTCACTCTTTAGCCAAACTCATCCTATACAATGTTCTATGGGATTTTAACCAATGATACATGTAAATCCCAACGAATTGACCAGAACATTTAGTCATATCTCGCAAATACCGATCAACGAGATTGTCTTCACTGACTGGCTCAGAATCATATACGAGGTTGACATCAGTCATTATTAAATGTAAATCTGAAAGCACTGTGAGGTTCACAAGATCACCAGCTTCTAGTTCCTCCCCAAATTTCCAACTACTAAACCAATAGATTATGGTGTTTTTGGTTTCAGGGATTCCAACAAAATGTTTAGCATAGCTCCACCTTGTGCCTTTGGTCTCATTCACTATCTCAATTCGTGGAAAGAAATCCAATGTTCTATCGTTATTGGAAAAAAGAATGATAATCGATTTTAGCCAACTAATCTTTCCACCAGATGGGGGAACTGTAAATGAAATCTTAGGCTTAGAAACATAAGTGCCATAGTACTTAAACAAAATATCTTTTGATGGATCAAATTCGGTTACTACGCCACATTCATATAACACCTGTAGCATTGAATTAAAATTACAATAAGGTATAGAAGTATCCAATTATGTCAAAAAAATAAATTGAAAAAATTTTGTTCAATTTTTTTCAAAAGCATAAATTTAAGTATTTTTTTTTTTTTTTTTTACAAGAGAAATATTCAATAATTGGAGTGGAAACAAGGTTGCTTAGATTCAAATCAAAATTTTACAATATACCACAACTCTTTCTCAACTACTAAGTCAAAAAGTTGTTGACAAGTCTATTTGGTTTTAATGATGTAACCAAGAAATATATTCAATGGGTCTTAATGTCATATTTTACCCAAAAAAAAAAAGCCCTTTATGTCAAATTCACAAACTCTAAATTTACAAAAGCATAAAGTATATTGCCTTATTTAATTAGAAAATTAAATATAATGAAACGTGATATTATCTCATGGCTATAGTAATATTCCATAAATTTTATGGGTTTGGGACTTTAGGTTGAATTTTTTACTTCGTTATTTTTTTCTTATAAAGGCAAAAGATAATGTGTTTAAAATACAAAAGTAAATATTATTTTAATAAAAAATTCAAAATTGATAAATATTTAACCTCGATTATAAACTCTAAAAGTTCTATTGACAAGTAAATATTAATCCATATAAGAATATGTCACACTTTGTAATCAAATAATCTTATTTACATGGGCCATGTTGTACCCAAAGAAAAAAAAAAACTTCATAATCATGGTTTTTTGATGAAATATATGTGGCAGCGGAAAGTATAATCACGAGTGGTCAATTTTTATGTACATCAAAAAGAAAAAACCTAAAATATTAATTACACTAAAAATCAATAAATTAATGGATTAATAATTTATACATTATTAGTAGAATTTTTCGACTCCATAAAGTGGGGTTAAAAGGATAACATATATTCTTTAAAAATTTTAAAAAAATAAAAAATAAATAAAATAAAATATATATTATCATTTTAATCTCGCTTGTAGAATCAAAAATTTCTATTGATGATGCACGAAATAATTATCCTAAATTAATAATATATAATTAGATAAAAAATGCACACTTGATAAGACTTTATAACCCGTTTTAAATATAAATAATAAGAAATTTTAAGAGTGATTTGGAAAATTACATGTTATTTTTAATTATAAATTAAAAAACATGTTTGATCTCTCTCTTCAAGTTTTTATTCCATTAGAGTAAGATTAATGTAAGAAAATTATACGAATACTTACTATCTTTCTCATATAACCTTAATTTTTCTAAAATCGAGTGAACTCAATTGATTCCCCTATTTATTATCCAGTTATGTCGTATTTTATTTTATTTTTATACAAATTTTATATGAAAACAAAAATGTAAACAACAAATAGTAAAGTAAGAATATCAATAAAGTTAAACTTGGAAAAGTAAAAATTAATACCATTGGAGAAGATATTGTTTTTGATTCCTCTGGGTGATTGTAAATCTGGACTTTGAAATTTCCATGAGAGTCGAAATTATTGAACAAGTCATCAGTTAGTTCCAACTCCATGTGTCTCGTTACATGCTGCTCATTTCCTAAAAGACGTGATAAATAGATGTCATTATTATCATCATCAAGTATATGTACTATGTAGTAAATAGAATTTACAAGTCAAAATAAAACAACCACTATAACAACAATGTGGCAACAAATACTTAATTTCTAATGGAAAATATCAACATACAGCTTTGTACATTCGAAATAAATATTATCGGAGTTAACTTCAAATAAATTGAAACTTATGCAAGTTGAAAAGGAATTGTAAGTGTAAGGCTAATAAACGATTGATTCAATTCCTTTTTGAAAAAGAAAAAAAAAAATCTGCCAAATCACAATTGGCGGTTAAATTTATTTACTTTTCTTTTTTTTTTTTACTTACATGTAATCCATGTTTCCATAATGCATTAAATGGTAACTAATTAGAAATTAATTAAGCCATAATCATAAATTTATTTATTTTACTATTATAATCATAACATTCATATATTAAATAATTCAAGTGAAAATCACAGGTAAAAAAGCTAGTATAGAAAATCGTATCTCTTGGAATTATAGTCATACCTGCAGGAAAGTAATGTTGAGAGTCGAAATTGTATGTAATGTTGTTTTCTGATTCACAGGTAACTCCAATTTCTATTATGTTGAGATCAGTAGTCACTAATGTGCAGCTTAGAGAATTCTCACCTTCCCATTCAAAACCAATTGTTGGCCAATGGATAAACCACAACATTGTGTTATTATTGGTTTCAGGAATTCCAATGAAACTTGAGAAATAATTCCACCTGATCTCCTTGGTCTCATTAAAAATTAACAAACATGGTAGATATCCAGAAATCTGATCGCTAATAAGAGAAAAAACAATGCAAAAGTTGAAGCAACTAATCTTTTCACCAGGATGAGATAGTGTTGGGAAAGAAAAAGTGATATGAGGCCCTTTAGTGCGATGCTCAAACCAGATTGGAACTTCACTTCCTTGAATAAATGTGCTAGTTATGCCGCATTCATTTAATACCTGATCCATCAAAATCATGAGTTAATTAGGAATTAATGTATTGATCAAGTAATATAAGAAAAATAAAAGTTATAAAAAAAATTAGAGAGAGATTAAAGAAATGACCTGTGGCATAACAACTATTTTTGTGTCGGTAAGGTAGTTATAAAGTTGCACTTTCCTGTTGTCAATAGAGTTCATATTGAATAAACTTTTAATCTCTTCTGCTTCAAAGTTTTCAATTGGTTCCAGCTTAAATACATCTTGAACCTCAATCAGTCTTTCACAACCAAAAATAACACACCGTTTGGAAGAAAATAAGCATGGTAAAGCTGAGAGCATGATCGTTATTGGAAACATTGACACGTATACCTCAACAAAATTCGACAAGATTATTGGAAGCTTTGGAATCACTTGGAGCGTTGTGCAGGAAGTTAATAGAAGTTCATCAAGCTTTGTAAGACTGTTAATGCTCTCAGGAAGGCTGCAGAGTGGATTTCTACTTAAATTTAAACATTTCAATGAAGGTAAGCTGCTGAGATCGCTGGGCATAACATCATCAGATAGTCTACAACTTTCCAAACTCAACTTTACCAAAGAGCAAGGTAAAGATGCCCAAAAGAAACCCAAGTCTTTGCTTGTTTTTAATGATAGCCAAGGCACCCAAGATTTTGATTGATTTAGAGCAGTTTCATCTAAATTAAGTACCCTTAATGACTTCATATTATGCAACTCCCTAGGAACATCTTCAAGTCTTGAGCAACCAGACAAAATAAGCACTTCAATAGATACTAGCAATCCAATTGTCCTCGGAAGTTTCATAAGATTTTTGCAATTTTTAAGGCTTAAAAAAGTAAGTCTCTTTAGCTCACCAATGGATTGGTCAACCTCAATCAACTTTATGCAACCTTTGAGCATCAACTTCTCAAGATTTGGGAGTCCTGAAAAGTTTGGGGTTTTGAGAAGGCAATGTGAATGATTCAGATTAAGAATCTTCAAATTTGGAAGACACTGTAGAAAAGAAAAAAATCTCATTTTACAAATGAGTCATCACTTCATAAAAAAATAAAGAGAAAAAAGTAGTTATCATACCTTTGCATCCTTCCAAACATGTTTTAGGCTACTATAGCGCATGTCAAGAACAACTAGCCTCTTGATATCAAAATCCGTTGGAAGAGATTGTAGGGAAAACCCATGCCAGCATAACCATATTAAGCCTTTGGGGAAGTCTTTAAAGGTTCCTTTCAGTTTTACATAATCTAGCTGAAGTAGCTTAAGTCTTCTCATCTTTGCAAATGCTTCAGTTTCTATATCGATCTCATTTGACATGACAAATCGATTTTTTGAATGCTTTGCAGAATGTAGACTTTTAGTTACCTTTCTGAACTTATCTTCAAGCAATCCTTGAAGGTCAAGAGTGAGGCACTTAATTGTTTTGGAACCCTGGAGAAAGATTTAAAAAAAAAAAAAAGGAAAAAATTATTAAACAATAGTGGTATGATAAAATTATGAACTAAAACAAATAAATTAAAATGAAGTTTCTCACAATTTTTTCTCTTATTACATCAAATGCATCTATGTGCCACAACCTGCTCCGTTTCCCAAGGTCAGGAGATTCTAGACGAATAATTTCCTTGCCCATATCTCTTACAATTTGATGCATCATTAACTTGTTTTTTTCATTAACAAATAAGAGAAACCTGCTTATGAGATTTTCAATTCCAACTGCAGTATAGAAATCACAACCATCTAGAATTGTAGTTGTATAATCTCTATCCTTCCCAATGAACAAACAAGCTATGTCAAGGAATAAATTTTTATCATGATCATCTTGAAGGGAATCATAGCTTACTCTTAGAATCTTTTGAATTTTGCTATCAGGGATTGCTTCCAACTTCTCTAGTGCACTTTTCCATACGCTCATATTCTTACCAGATAGAGAAGAACCCAAAACTTGAAGAGCTAGTGGAAGCCCACCACAGTGTTTCACTATACTGCTTGCACACTCCATAAAAATCTCAGTTGTAGAGTTATGGCAGAAGGCATGCCAGTTAAAAAGTTGAAGTGATTCATTGAAAGCTAATTCTTTTACTTCAAATACTTTACAAAAGTCTCCATAACTAGATGCCTCCAAATCAAACAGCTGACTAATAAAAGAAGCATTCAATATATATCGATGCCTGCTAGTTATGATGATTTTACTTCCTGGATGAAAAGAAAGTTTGGTTCCCATCAGTTTAGTTATTTTTTCTAAATCATCAACATCATCAAGAACAAGAAGAACTCTCCAACAACATATAACTTCTTTGATCTTATTAATTCCATCATCTACATTGTGTATTTTTTGTGCTTTCCCCATAACAATATCTGATATAAGTTGTTTTTGCAAACGAACCATGCCATTACGTTCTTCACTTGTTTCTCTAACATCGGCTAGGAAACTATAAGCTTCAAATCTATGAAAGTTTTGATTATAAACGACTTTGGCAATGGTTGTCTTCCCAATCCCACCAATTCCACAAATTGAGGCAATGCGAACTTTATTTGATCCATCTTCTTCTAACCACCAATTAATGCGTGTCACAAGAGAATCTATTCCAACTAAATAAGGAGAGACATATAAAGCCCTGCGATGGAGTTTATTTTGAACTTCCTTAACAATATTTTGAATGAATTGCGACTCATGTCTGCAAATTTTAAAGGATAAACATTAATTTATTTATTTCAAATACAACACAATAGATAAAATCTTAGAATTTGAGTAAAAAAATCATTAACACGTTTGCTATTTCTTGCATAATTTTGACTTTTTTCATGAGATTACATGTTCAAGTAAAAAAAAATACAATCTAATGCAGCATTTCCTACATATATGATAAAGTTATTAGAATAAAAAAATTAAATTAAACAAACTAATAAATCAATAAGCCAATGTAAATTTTAATGAAACTTATAACGTGAACTTCAAATCTACCAGTTTTAGAGTCTTCTCCTTGCGAAAGTTCAAAAAAATTAAGTTCGTTGACTTCAATAAAAATTACAGCTTTTATTCTTAGTCATTATAATTTTTTCTTCCTATGAAATTTACTGTGAAATAATATCACATATACTGGTATCGACATCAACTTAAAAGTTTTTAAAGGGAATAATAAATATGTTATTGCTGCAAATAAGGTAAGTTCCATGAAGGGGGATGTCTTAATACAAAGACAAGATGATAACTAAAGTATAAAGCCGAAAAACCAACCCAAAGGCTAATGCAATGCTCCAACAAAATCTTAGACTATCAAAGATTCAAGAATATCAAAAAACATAACAGTAAAACCCAAGTGAAAACCCCACACATATAAGAAACCACAACATTGTTCTAGTCTAACAGCCCAAAGTACAGAAAACAAGAGTTGAACAATATTTTCATTTGACTTGAAAAACCATCCAAGTATATATAGCATCAGAAGCACAACTAACTATTGTTTTTAGCTTCTGCTCCTCTTTTTCCAGTTCCATCAATTTATCAATATATAACTATCTCATTTCATCAGCAAAGGATAAATTATGAAATTTTCTAACTTCCAATGTTTTGATAGCTTCATCTTTGTAAAAGAATTCCTTACTTGTATACCAGCATTAGAAATGCAAATATCTTCAGTAATTATAGTGCTGACTTTGAAATAATCCAAGATTTTGATATAACTTCATAAAAAACCTAAGAGGAATATAATTTTAATAAGCATGAAAGAATTAATTGTTTGAATCTAATGTATTCATGCTTGATAAATAGTAAGTTAGATATCCATGATCTCAAAGCTATAATTTATGTTTTCAAATTTGAATAAGACATGATCCTGCAATATAGGACAGTATCATGTGTTTTACTCATAAAAGTATCAATACGATTTAAACAGGTATCAATATAGTGTGTTTTGTATATTGGAGAGACTAATGATGTATAGACACCCTATCATGACCATTAAATGAGAGTTTTATGCTCTGTTCTGATACCGATATGGTTAAGATAAGTATCGATACAAATATTTCTTATTGTGCAAGATTTCCTTTTAAAGTATCGATACATAGAAGGAAATATTGATTCGCTTCAAGTTTAGTAAGTTCCAACGGTCGTATTTTTGTATTTGCCAGTAGGAAGAACATGGAGAATTCAGCCTCAACAGTTAGAGATTTGAAGAATCTATAAAAAAAAAAAGAAGCTTAGAGTTGAATGAGAGAGAGCCAAAACTCTAAATCAAGAATCATACTCATATCCAAAGCTCCATTCAAAAGAAGAAGGAAAAAAGAAACAAATAATTCCTTTCACTATCCATTGTCTCTAAAAAGATTCCTTCAAAGAACTAAAGAAAGTCAATAAGCCTGTAGAGGCATTTAAAAACCATTTGTAAACCCATATCATTATTTGTAAAAGAAAGAGTTCCCTTGAGTGCAGAATTTGTAAGTGAAGTTTGGATAGATTGAGGGCTTGCTTTTTAAGCTAGAAAACGAAGTAGTTGTAAAGTTTTCTCCTTTAGCCAAGAAAAAAGAGTGCTCATAAAAGTTACTTCCCTTAGTTCGAAAAAGGAAGGTGTAGATTGACTCCTTGGGCTTGTGAAAAAGGACTAGTTAAGGTTATTGTTGAGTCTTTGAAGAAAAGTAAGGTTTCTCATTAAGCTTGAAAAAAGGAAGGTTGTAATTTATTTTTCGATAATGAATTTGGTGGAAATCCTTGGGAAGTTCTCAAGGTAGAGGATGTAGGCTAAAGGCTTAACCTCTATAAATTGCCCGTGTATAAATTCTCTTCACTACACTCTTGTTTTACATATTTCTTTACCATTTTATCTATTCCTTACTTGCATGTTATATTGTTAGTGTACAAAGATCTTAAGTGTACAAAGAACTTAAATTACGAAAACTTTAAGTAAAAGAGAAATCAAAACCAATTGCTCCATCGCAATTAGTTGTGAGCCAATAATTTGTGTTAGAGTAGGGCTTCAGAGAATAGGTTTAATCACTTTAGAGTTCACACGAACCTTAGAAATTGTAAATACTGTAAATTTTCTGTATTTAAATTTAAACAATAAAAAAAATTAAATGAAAATATATTATAAGAAAATATGTATATATATATATATTTGTTAAGTTAAAAAAAAAATGAAGGATAAAAATTATTACAATAAATATATATACATGTATTTGCCCAAGATTGAAAATGTAATTAAAAATATATATATATATATATAAATACAAATATAATATATATAATAAAAATATATAAATAAAATATATATATATATAAATATAAAAAAATATATATATAAATATAAATAAATATAAATAGAAATATATATATATATATAAATAACATATATATATAATAAAAATAAATAAATAAGAACAGAGAAACGAAAAAAAAAAAAAAGAAAACGCGACCCCTTGGCGCGATCCTAAAGAAAAAAAACCCCATCCCCCCCCCCCCCCCAAATTCCCTTCCTCTGCGATCGCAGACCGAAACCTTTCCCCCCGTTCGTTTGGCCTACCGATCACCACCGAGTTTGCCGGCCAACCGAGACCCCAAAATAGGCGACCCGAACGCAAACCCGGCTCCCCCTTTCTCTTCTTTCCTTCCTGCTCGCCCGAAACCCGAGCTCTCTCTCCCCTTTTTGGTTTCTGCCGATCCTAGCCAGGACACCGACGATCGAGAGTTAGCCCAATCGACAGCTCCCCTTCCCCTCTGACCACCGGCGACCCGTTCCCTTCCTTCTCCATCTCCCTCGCCTGAAAAACGAAAACGAAACAGAGGAGTTTTTCCTCTGTTTCGCGGACTGTAGCGACCGGGGAGACCCGACGCCGGCCACCACCGAACCTGAGCCCGGCAACCTCCCTTGCCTGTCCTTCCCCATCCGGCCACCCCTATTCCCGATGCTACAGTGTTCAAAAAAAATTACAGATAAATTACCCAATTTCTGTTTCCCCATTTTTGTACCAGTGGATCCCTAGGTAAAACCCAAGCTTTCTTTAGTTCAATGTATGTATAAATTGTATTATGGAAGCATGATGTTGCATGAATTAATTGAAATTTGATTGTGAAGAAATTTGGGAACTAGGGATTAATTTGACAGATTTGGGGATTTTGAGAATTAGGTAAGGAATTAGACATTAGAAGTTAAATTATCAAGAATTGGAATTGAAGATTGAAGATGATAAAATTGTATTTGGTTATTTTGTGGATGATAGATTTGGGTCATTTTGGATGATGAAGAGGAAAGTAGAGAAAAGAAATTTTTATGGGTAGCTTAAAACGAATCTTGAATCGACAAAACTAGAGAATAAATGAAAAGTAGACAATAATAATAATAATAATAATAATAATAATAATAATAATAATAAAAATAAAAAATAAATAAATAAATAATATATATATATATACTTATGTATATATATAATAAATGTGCGTGTTAGTATAAGTGCGTGTCGACAATAATATGAACACACAAGCAGGAGCAGGTAGGAAACGTATAAAATGATAGGAGAAAAAGGACAATTTAATTAGGAATGTAGCTAAAGACTTTGTAGTAGAATTAAATTTTCGAATGTATGATGGAACCGAAAGAAAAGAGGAAAATTTGTAAACTCCATGAGGTTGATTTTATATATTTGGATGCGATTTTAGAAAGTTAGAATTTAAATTCCGAGTATATTTTCCTAGACGAATAAGGTTACGATTCTGACACGTTGTGGACAATTCGAATAAATAGGATACTAAGAATATAAATTTCGGTGTAGGAGAATCGTAGAAGATATAAGGGAGATACTTGGAGGCGTCACCACTCGAGCTTGGAATTTTCGATAAATCGAGGTAAGGGGTACTATTTAACTTAGTTCTAATGATGCATCATCGTTGCATTGTTTTTTTTTATAAAAAAAAAAGGAATTTACTAAGCAATATTATGTTTTAAAATGATTTATAACTGTTTTCAAAATTATGAAACGATTTACGAAATATGATTTCGTTATAGAAAATGTTCACCAAGTACATTATGTTTATGAAATGAATTTCCTAAAAATAAGATAATGCATGAAAGTTTTATGATGGTTTGAAAACCTATATTTATGCTTTGAAATGAACTTTTGACATTTTTTAAAAGTATTAAAGAAAGAGAAAAGAATTTTTGAGACTATAGGCTTCATACATGGTTACTTCTCATGGTGTTCCGGTTCCACCACTTGAGTGCCGGTATGTAGGACCCCTGTAGCGCTTGACTCTACCTGTGTGGTAGATGTCCCGCTACTCGTGGTTTATGATAATGATTTCTGGTAGTATCTCATGCCCACGCAGCACGTATGTATGTTTCTCGCACGGCGAGTGACATCGGTGCCCGTGCCCTAACTATGTGCTAATATATGATAAGAATGAGAAGATACTACCCATGTTTATGATTATAATTGCTGTACGACCCTGATCCAGTCTACAACCCCCTTACCATGGCCATAGGTATGATTGACTCTCTACGAAAAATGACACGTATCGCATGACTTAGTTACAACCTAGTCTCCACGATTATGAATGAATGACGATTACGATTATGAATATGTTTATGATGATAATGACTATGTTTTTATGAGATTTTGACGAAATGTTTACGAACAATTATGATTTATGACAAAATGTTTAAGAATGATTATGTTTTATGAAACGTTTACGAATGACGATTTTATGAAATCATCAATGAATGATGAAAATTTTATGCAATAGTTAAGCATATATTCGATTTAAAGAAACTTATGCTTCATAATTTCTTATGATGACTATGCACGAAATGAAAGTTTACATATCTTTTAAATATTAGTTTCTAAAAGAAATTTATTATCAGTTTTTTTGAAGCAAAGTTTATTTCATGAATGATTTTCTGCATACTTTTACATGTGAGGACTACTTTAAATGTAATTTTTTACTGGGTTTTTTTTCAAAAACTCACCCCTCTACCTCTCAGATTGTTTTTGCAGTGAACTACATATGATAATTGCTGCGTAGACGACGCAAACTGGTGGATACGAGTTCCCCAGACTACCCTTCGTACATGCGTGAGGTATACGTTCCTATCTCTTTACCAGACTATTTGTATACACAAACATTTATTGAAAGTAATGTGTTGGGATGTAATCTGTATAAGGATAAAGGGAATATTTTTAAGAATTGATTATTGGGAGTAACTAGACGTGTTTGGAGTATGTAGAATGATTTGATTATATGACTTGGAAAGCATGTCTGATAGTTGTGGATAGCTATGGTTGATATTGTGAGATAATTGCAGGTGGGTAGGTTTATATATAAATCATTATACTGCCGAAATTTTATCGCCATGTAAATCCAAAGGTGTAACTTAATTATAGTTACGGATAAAGAAGTAAGAAAATGAATTGACACTGAACAGGAATACAACCTAAGTGAATAAAGGGATTAAGTTGCAGACTGAAATTTCAAAAAAAAATTTCACGAATTTTTATAGGTCACGGGTCGTGACAGAAATGACTTATTTAATGTAAAAAACCCCACAACTTTAGAAGGTAACTCTCCTATCAGATCTCTATTGTTTAATGATGAGAATTACTCATATTGAAAGACAAGAATGATGTTCTTCATAAAGGCAAATGATTATAAGGTATGGAGAGCAATAACTAAAGGTCCTCACATCCCAAAGAAAGCCATAAAGAAGAGTTGATCAAAACAGAAGATGAATTGGATGATAATGATATTAAGATGGCACAACTGAATGTAAAGGCGATGCAAATCTTGTTTTGTGCTCAAGACCAAGTGAGTATAATAGAGTTTCCCTATGTGATAGTTAAAAAAAAATATGCGATAAGTTAGTGATTACACATGTAGGAACCAAACAAGTCAAGGGGACCAATATTGGGATGCTTACTTAGGAAAGTGAGACATTTAATATGAAACCCGATAAGTTAGTAGCAAAAATGGGAAATAGATTTATTAACATAGTAAATGGTCTCAAGAGATTAGGCAAGACCTATGCCAATATGGAAATTGTAAAAAAGAAATTTCTCCAATTCATAAGAAGGCAAAGATGACTGCAATAAAAAAATCAAATGGAACATGATTAATTATATCTACATATATGTACCTATCTTGTAGAACCATGCCTCCCAAATCCGCAACTTCTTTTAAAGCAGCCCTCCATCTTTGTACCATTTCCATTTCGGATTTGAAGCTCTCTTCATGCCTGGCAAACGCTTCTGTGTACCTCCCTGTTTGCTTCTTGACTTGGGTTGGATCTACATTGTAGAAAATTGGCAAAACAATCAGTTGAGAGGATTTCTTACGTTCGAGTATCGTCACAAGTTCGTTAAGGCACCATGCCGACGAAGCATAATCGTTTGAGAAGACAATGATAGAAATTTTTGACTGATGCAGAGCATTTTCAATTTCATCCTTTATATTCTTCCCTCTCTCAATCTTTTCATCATCTCTAAATGTGTGAATTCCTGCCTGCACCAATGCCGTGTAAAGATGATCTGTAAAATTTTTGCGCGTATCTGCACCTCTAAAACTCAAAAATACATCATAATAACATCGAGAAATTGCTGCGGAGGCTTCATGGATCTTTGAAACAGCCATTGAATGATAATTCTAAAACAGAATTTAGATTAATCTAAGTTAAAAGAAAATCAAAGCAATGACTCGAATAAGAAAAATGAAGTCCCATTATATATTTATATATAACCAAGTCTAAGTTTGATTATTTTTCAACTGCTTATTAATTACAAGGAAAGGAAAGGAAAGGTCTCCGTAGTATGACTTTTGGAAAGATCTAATGTTGAAACTTAAATATCTAACTAACATGACTTTATTTTTTTCACTATTTAATTACTTTATTTTTAAGGAAAAACCAATCCAAAGCAAAATAAATGAAATAAAATTTTTTTTTTTCCAATCTCAGACCAGGACATAATTTTCCAATTTCTCAATATTCCAATCTCATACCAAGACTTTGCTTTTCTTTTCTTAGACCAGAACTGGACTTAATTATCTTTGACAAAGGAGTGGGATCCAATTATATTTTTGCCCGTCTATTACTCCAAACCAATTTATGCAAAAAAGAAAATCGAGCAAATACATTTTTAATTTATGGCGGGTCAATCCCTCCATTGGTCCACGCCGATTGATCATGCAACTGGGAGTCTAGGATACTACATTATCCGTACTGCTTTTAATATATATATGTTTTTATTAGAAAATAAAATAATAATTGATAAAATCTATAAATATACATATTATATTTTGTAATATTATTATAGATAAAGATAAATGATATGTAAATTTTATTTAATTTTAATTTATATATAAATATAAATATATATTTTTTTAGAAATTGAAGTAGATAATTAATTTATTTTATTATATATATATATATATATATATATATATATAGATATGGAGAGAGATTTATCTTTTTAAAACTTAAAAAAGAATAATTATTATTTTATTTTACTAAATTATACATATAACCTATATAGAATGTTTTACTTGTATTTGAATATTTTGACTTTCATATATATATATATATATATATATATATATATATATATATATATATAAAAGATTAATAATTTAATAAATTTTAAATACTTATTTAATTTACAAAATTTTACTCATTTTCCTAATTTAACTTTCTAACCTATAAATTATCATTACATTTTTATTAAATAAACTAATAAAATTAATCAAACTAAATAATAAAATTAAATAACTGAATAACTTAATGGCTTAATTCAATAAATTACATAATAATCTAATTTGGAATACTAAATCAAATAAACGATAGATTAATAAGTAAAGGATCATACCTGCTATATTGGGTCAAAACCCAACACAAAATTGAATCAAGGCCCGAATAAAGACAGATCAAGGCAGTGCTTGGGCTGAAGATCGGCTCACTTTTCTTTCTTACTTTTTCTTTGCCACCAGCTGAAGCCTCCGCCTTCCCTTCGTATTTCTTCTTTTCTGTAAAATTTCCCAACCTTTTTGTATCACTGGAAAACAAGACTCCGGCGCAGGCTTCGACGTACACCTGCAACCTGCTTCATCTTCTTCTTAAAACTTCTTTTTCTTCTCTCTTTCCTTCACATCTCAAAATGAACAAAACTGAACCCCAGCTTCTTAGAATTCCCAGCTACCCGACGCTTCAAAATCTTTCAAGTCACCCTAGTCCCGTGAGAAATTCGACGAAGAAAACACTGCCCGACCGGATTCGTGTGTGTCTCAGTGTCAAATCTTGTGTAATGACTTTTGTAATTGTTTGTGTTGCGTGTGGGTGACTTGTTAGGTTTTTGTTTGTCAGAGCATTGAAGGGGGTTTGGATGAGTTAGTTGATTGTGAGTTTCGGGTTTAGAAGATTGACTGATTGTGAGTTTGAGTTGTGAATTAGGGGTAATCTTGGTTGATTTGGGATGGTTTAATAATGGTATGGAGTATCTAGGCTGAAATGGAAGGGTGTAGTGGCTTGATGGCAATGAGGATTCTGGGTTAGATTTTTCTACGTAACTTTGCGCCGTTTTTGGTAATGATGAATTCTGGTGGTATGCCACTGATTGAGTGACTTCGGTTTTCTGGCTTGACTGCATATCTGTCGTGGGTAATGGGTACGTACTTCTGGGTTCGGATTAGGATGGGAAATTTAAGTTTCGGGGAATGTATTTCGGGTGAAATTGGATTGATGGTGAAATCCGAATTGGGCTGGGTATCCAGTTTAGCTAAGTTTGTTTGGAGATATGGGTATTCGTCGTTTTGCGTTGTATTCGCTTCCTGTTTCTCTTTTTGCTTTTAGTTTCTTTTTTAAAACAACAATAAAAAATATATATATTTGATAATGTACTTTTATTTTAAAAATTGAAAAAAAAAAGATTTGGAAATTATTGAAAACAAAAATTCAATATTTTCATTTGATGTTTCCATTATTTTTGGAAACATATTTTTATTTCTATTACCTCTATTACCATTCATAAATAATTAGTATTTATATGTCAATATAATATTAATATATTTTTATAAAGTGTGATATGTATCATCATTTTAGTTTCATTTGTGTAATTTTTTTAATTTCACAATGGATAAAATAATAATTTTATTTTAATATAGAAAAATTGAAAAATGTAAAAAGAAATAACATAAACTATAACTTCATAATGTTTTTAATTTAAACTTTTATAATAATTTATTGAATCTATTAGTATTGTATTGTAATATACAAATTAAAAATAAAAAAACATTAAACATACAAATATTGTTTTTTACATAAACATAATTTATATTATAAAATTTTAAAAAATATATTATCAAGGAATTTATAATTACTGTATTTTTATGCATGATACGACTTTAAAACCAACTATGTTTTTAATTTAAACTTTTATAATAATTTATTAAATATATTATAAATTTTAAATAATTTCATTGATTATAATTTAGATAAGTTAGTAATTAATATTATTGCTATTTATTATTATATAATATATAATTATTATTTTATTGAATAATAATTTTTTTAATATTATATTCTTTTCACTTAAATTCAAAACATCACTACTAATATAAAATAATTTAATATAATAATATAAGTGAATATTTAACATTAGATAAAACTATTTATATTAAATATAATATATTTTAATAATTATATATTTTTTGTAAATTACTTAGTTCAATGTATCTAATTTAATATTATTTCAATTAAAATAAATAGCATCTTTAAATATAAATTATAATTTATTAATTCATATTAGCATTTAATATATAAAATTTAAAATTTTATTAATCTCAATTATTATCTAATAAAATTTAATATTAAAAAATTTTTATTTATTATTATTTTTTAAGTAATTAATTTATTTTATATTGTATTTAATTATAATATTATTTAGATTACATTAAATTTTAATATGATTAAAATAGATATTTAATATTTGTATTAAATAGTATAAATAATATTATTTAATATTATATACACGACATTATGTATTAAATATATTATTATTTTATTTCATTTTTTAAATTTTATTTTATTTGCGAATTAAATTATTATATCTAAATTAGTTTAAATATTTGTTTTCAATACCTAATAATTTTAATCAAATATGTTTTCTATTTTTAGAAATTAAAAACAAAACAAAATAAATTAAAAACAAAATTTTCAAAATCAAAATATATAAAACAGAAATAAAGAAACGTAATGACCCTTTTGTTGCCACTGATTTTGGAAATTGGGTCTAAGAGGTTGCGAGGAAATCAATTGAATGATTGCTGATTGAGAATAAGTCTCTCATTGGGCTTCTGTAATGATAAGCTCTTGACATTCAAATAATCAAAATAATAAGCTCTTGACATTCAAATTTGAACTAAGAGACAAATTGGAGTGCTACCTACAGTTCGAATCCTTCCCCTTATACCTCCTGTGAACCAATCAGTGTCTATATATATATATATATATATATATATATATATATATATATATATATATATATATATATTAGTGGTAGTGGGCATATTTAGTAAATTTATCTAAAACCACCAGGATACAATTGAACCATGGTGAGGAACAGAAATAGGCTCAACAGTCCTAGATAAGGCACATTTTCATTATTGTTTCTCTGGCATACTTCACATAGTTGCACATATCCTTGCACACATTTCATCAACCCTGGCCAATAAAAATATAACCTCAATTTATAATAGGTTGCTTGAGTTCTTTAGTAATTTCCGTGAAGGGAATCAAGTAAAACTTGGAGTACTTGGTTCCTCAACTGTCCTTGATTCCTTATGTACACTCTGCCTTTTGTACCTAAAAATCCCATTATAATATAACTAGTCTGGAATAGTCTGGAATTCCAGAAGAAGAAACCACTAAAATAGTAATCAATTCCAGTGGATACTCATCACCTTCATAACTACTTTGTTAATCTATTCTAGCATTACTACCCCTGAAGTTAAGCTTAGACACTAACCTGCCTCCTTATGCTGTCTATGAACTGCATCAGCCACCCTGTTCAATTTTCTCTTCCTGTATTGAATTGAATAGTTCAAACCCAGCAGCCTAGATAAACCCTTCTTTTGAATAGCTCTGGTTAGCTTCTGTTAAAGTAAATGTTTCAAGCTTCATGATCTGTGTTGATGATGAATGTTCCTCCTTTTAGATAATGCCTCCAATTGGTCACAGCAATAAAAAACCCAAAAAAAACCCTAATAATCATGTGGCAAAAAAAAAGTAGATATATATATATATATATATGTATATATATAAACATCATCGTTATTAATACTCAGCTACCTAAACCTCAGATGAAAGACAAAAAGCATGATCTTCAAAATAACAGGAAGCGAGACAAAAAAGGAAGTAAACAAACAATATATATATATATATAAAGAAGGAGAAGAAGTCAAACCCACAGATAAGTAAATCTCTTGTTAATAACCAATTCAAAGCAACAAATAAACACCTACGCTTCAATCCAGACCCTTGTTCCATATATATATATATAAAGAAGGAGAAGAAGTCAAACCCACAGATAAGAAAATCTCTTGTTAATCAACCAATTCAAAGCAACAAATAAACACCTACGCTTCAATCCAGACCCTTGTTCCAACCTTTCTTGAAGAGAAGGGAGAAAGGGAGGGGGACAGATATTCTGAAAGGAGAATGTTTTATTCAAAATTTAAATCTTGATTTTGCTTTATTTACAACAAAAGTAGAATACTATATCTTCAAAAATTACAACAGTTTGCAGTTAACAGGACCAGATTACCATTGTTTTTTGAAGCTAACTTGATGCTCTTCCAATATTTTGTTAAAGGTAGTTTTGAAAGGAGACCTCCAATTCACTACAATGTAATGAAACCCAAGAAGATTTGACCGTTATATCTATATGTCTGTCGGAAGCTGAATGTAAAATATTTATATAAGAAATTAATTGAAAATTTAATTATAGTGAAGTTCAATTCAAACATGCAAAATAGAAAGAACAGATGATAATTCAACAAATCTTTCATTTCATCACAAGATCCAGTAAAATTGTCAGCAATAGTAACATTCCAATAAACATATCTTAAGGCTGAGAAAAAACCACTACCCTGAATATTGGAATACACGATGAGCTCTTGATATGTGTATCTGTGCATACATGTGTTACGCTGTGGCTTCTAGCATTAGAAAAGAATATTAAAGCTTAATTCTGTTCAAAGGGTTAAGTAATAACCAAAACTCCAAAACTCCAAAACTCTAGTCATTTCAGTACTAGAGATAAACAACTGCTTTGAAATCCAGAGGTTTCTTATCATTTCTACAACTACACCAAGTGAAAATAACTCAGACTAATCTAAAGCCGAATGGTCAACCTACCTTGAGATCCCCTGTTCAGTAATATCGGGTGAATCCTTCATTAAAGAACTTTTGTTTGGTTGGCAAATGAGGTTCAGTCTATACACCCATCAATTTTTGTTAACTTCTAACCTTAGTTTTCAGTGGCATTGCATATTTGCTTCTTTACGCTACTAAAATATCCAGATGCCATTGGGATTAAAAAGAAAGTCCATTCTCTTTCTTTATCCTTTCAGATACAACAGTTAAAAGTTTAGGTGAAAGTGATCATACCTTATTTTAAGTGACAATTGAAAATAAAGAAATTTCATTTACAATAAATAATACTGACAAAGATTTCAAGTAGAAAAAGATGCTTAGGCAATATCCCATGTCAATAGAAAAAGCTAAAAAGAATGAATTGAAGGATTTAGACTAAAATGATGGTTTGGATTAATGCATGGTTGCTAAAGCACAAGAACCTGAGACTACAACTTCAGACAATGATAGTTTTGTCACAAGGGAACAGTTAAGCAGCAATCTCAACCTCAATTGTTCCAAATTGATGCTAAGTCATTCTTGTAGCTCACTTCTTCAAGCCATATTTCACTTCCTTACTCAATATTGAGCAACAATATCCAGGACTGAATTCATTCCTTTTAACTCAGCACAGCAACAAATGTCACATATTGCCAAGAATTCAGTTTTGAATTGATTGCCAGCCTGGTTATATTAATGATAATAATCATACAAAAATCATATGTTGATATGCTTTAAAAAATGCCATAACCACACACAGGAAAATATGCAGATGAAACAACCAATAGGATTATGGGCAATGAACATCAAAAGGCAGGTTTTCTAATTTTGTCCACATGAATTAAGCATTATGAATCAATTTCTAAGGAGAAGCACGAGAACAAAAAAAAAATGAAGCACGAAAAGAACAACACAGAGAAGGGCAATAACTGGGTCAATAAAGGCCTTCTTCCACAGAAAAAAGAAGCTAGGTGTCAACTACAAATGATATGAAGATAATTTCAGAATCAAAGCACTGTAAAGAAAAAAATACCGTTAAAAGATCAAGAGACTTTCATCTTGGATCCAACTTTGAGGTTTTCTAAGAATGGGATCCCAAACTCATTCATGGAATCCCGAATACTTCTAGCTTCAGGTTCCTTTCCCGCGTAATTGTAAATATGTACAGCTGCACTCATGATAAACCTATCTGGTACTGCAGTATCCCTTATCTGCTCAAAAAAGTTTATGCCTTCTTCCACCAATCCATAGTCAACGTAACCTCTTAGCATAGTGCGATAACATGCTAAGTCAGGACTTAGACCAGTTGTAATTAGTTCCTTATAAACTCTCTCTGCTTCCCTCGTCATCCCTGCTTTTACAAAAGCATGCAATAAATGATTAAAATGAGCACAAGTTGGGGGGATGCCCATTTTTCTCATAGAACTTATAGCCTGCTCTGCTTCTGCATATTTCAAACACTCAGTATAACCCTGAACAAGGGAAAAATAGGTGAGGGAGTCAGGCAAGCAACCATCTCTCTGCATGGCTTCAATAAGTTTCTCAACTTCATCACATAGTCCTGCACTGGCGTATATATTGATCATAATATTGTAGCTTACCTGCATTTCCCCGGAAAAAGGTAACATTAAACACTGAATGAGTCGATCAATAGTTGAGAATTAACAGATTCTTACACAATGACCTTAATTTAGTATTCTTTTTCTATGCAATTTCAATTTCAGGATTCTATCATGATTTTTTGTATTTTAGAGTACAAAGGCATGATACTAACCCCGGAAAATTTCCATGCCCTAGGGTTCGTTATATTGCAGGTTAATTTGTGCTGTTTGGTCAATCTGTTAGGAGTTTCTAACAGTTCAGATTTATAGCCTTGAAGCTCAAATTAGTTTTGTTTTTTTTTTTTTTTAATTTCCAATTAGGTACCCTTGTATTAGGAGGTTTAGGAGTAGTAAATGGTTCTAACCAACTATATATCTTCACATTTCACTAGGATTTTATCAATGAAATAATGAAAATTTTAGTTTAATGAGGCACATATACCTAGGAAAATATCCTGCTCTGCTTTCTCTAAAACATTTTCCTCTCTCTCCCCAATAATACAGTACAATAGCCCAACTATTCACACCAACCAACCTCTTTTTTTAAGCTTGCTTATACTTCTCTTTGCAACCCAAATCAAAATTAATCAAAACCTTATTGTTCCTAAACCCTTCTTCTAATTACTACCATAGCCATAACACTAAAAATCCCTGATTGACCAACACAAGCCCACCATATACCCTAAGTAGGCAGAATTTATAAAAACTCTGTATGACATCAATACCAAACGTGTTTACTTATGCTTAATGTTACTTAGAACAACAGGTATCAAATATAACAGTCACAAAATCCAAATATCCAGCTAGCATCAAGCAGGGATATTATTTTACAGAGCATATGGGGCAAAATCCATCTTTCTATAATATGATCACAACAACAGGAGACCAACAAGAAACAAGAATACAAACATCGCTTACTTAATATAGTGCTGAGGGTTTTTTTTTTTTTTTTTTAAGTTGGCTAGAATGTAGTGCTGAGTATGAAAGATGCCCTTCCTACATTTTTAAAATAATAGTGTTTAACCACCAAATACCGAATTGTATATATGACAACATAACAACACACGCTTGCACAGTTTTCTTGTGGTGTTCCATATTTCAATCAGGTCTCCGACTAGCAAAAGGAAGTAATGTATCAACCAAGACTATCAAAAACAATCATCCCTAAACATTATAAGTAGCAAAATGGTACTTAGGTGTCTTTTCTAGTTTCTTCATAATTGCTTAACAGGGAGTAAAGCATACCATTCCTGGGTTTATCCCCTCTTCTTGCATTTTAGTGAACAATGAGAAAGCTTCATCCCTCTTACCTGCAAAATAATTAAACTAGTGATGCTGTAGAACCTCTTGGGAAATAATGAAATCCAACTGCTGACTCAACTATCTACAGATTAAGTCAATAATCAAGCATATATCGTCATAAATTCCATTCAAGTTGAATTTCATCAGCACTTTCATTACAGCCTTTACAGCCAGTGATGTTCAGCAGCAGATCTTTTCATAGTATCTATGTTTCTACAAACTGCCAAAGAGTAGACAAAATGTAGGAAATGATAAAGTTTCCATTGACTTTCTTCCTGTAGTAAAAAGCTGTAGCACTCCAGGAAGAAACCAAGAAATAACATACACAATCTATTGCAAGTGCAATGTGCGCCTTTCAAAGTCCGCAATGAGCAAGCTGCCATCACTTTTATGTGTGGCATGAAATTAGATACAATGGGAACATGAGAAAAGGTTTTAAGTATTGATGACAGTGAACTCTAACCCTTTCACCGCATTTGACTACTACATTAACATAAGACATACATACAAATATTTCTCCTATTTCTAGGAATTGAGCCAATCAAATCGAAGATAATTCTACCAATATATAGGAAACTTGATGAAACTATCATAAGCAGCAATAATGCTCTTTTTTGGGAGAAATAAGGGTGGAAGTTAAATGACAGGAAACTGGCAGCAAGAGTGACAGAAGGAAGAGGGCAGAGGCACTGGGAGAGAGAAATGAAGTTTGGGGAGAAAGGAAAGATAAGAAAAAGAAATCATGAGAAATTCACATGATTATCTCTTGATTCTTTCAAGCAACATGTTTTGTCATTTGAATAGATCCCCACAGTTGTTATCACCCAGAAACCTTTTCAAGGTTCAGGTTTCAGAAGTTAGAAGCTCAGGGAATAAAGTGTTTTAAGTCAAACTTAAAGTGCCATTGGTATAAAATTGCTAATTATTATTGTCAATTTGTCTTCATAGATAAGAAATGAACCATTACCAGCCTTCCCATAATAGCTAATAAGATTCATGTATGCCTTCTCATCCACAGTCATGCCCAAGCTGCAAGCCGTGTCGAACATCGCCACCGCCTTGTCCAGCTTGCGACCTCGTCCATACACACTGCACCAGTAAATGATCAGGCTGCAACAATAACATCAACATTCAATGATTGAGAAATTATTTCTCCTCGGTCAACCTCTTACCTAATCATTGTGTTATATGTCTGAATCGACGGAGCAACTCCCTTGGAAAGCATACGCTCATAAATGCTGGTTGCAAAATGTAATTTACCTGCAAATTATAACTACTAGTTACTGCGAGTTTTGACTGTGGACACATGCATATGTAGTGAAGCAAGAATGTTTTAAGCAACCTGCTTCAAGCATTGCCTTGATAAATGTATTGTATGCTACAGTATCAAGACCCAAATTGTCCTGAAAAGTCATGCGTACCATCTCTTCTGCCTCCTTATGTTTTCCTGGAGAAAGAGTAATCTTGTTTCTCATTGAAAGTGATGCAGCATATCAGAGGCAATAGCATATTGTACCAGGAAACACATAAACAACCGTAATCTTTCTTTACATTTTAGATAAGCAAACCAGCACACTATCACTAGATTATAATTTCTTGGAACTAATCCGCAGTAGAGGATAAAAAAGAACTCTGAATATTTTTTTTCAAAATAAAAAAGGATTTCTGTAAAAAAAAATTCCAACCATTGTTACACTCTTCAGCTTTACGAGGTAAATTTCAAAGGACACTCATATAGTCTACTCTTCTGATAAATCTTTGAAGCTTCTTGATAGTTATATAACATCTGATATCATTCAGTTATCAGTAATAGCGGGCTTTTTATATATAAGCAAATGTGTTTTGAACCCATAAAGATTACATCCTGCTGGTCTAATTCTAATGGTGGATAAATATCAGTAACCTAAAAGATTCTCATATAAAGCATATGCTATAACCTGATGATCCCTCAGAAATATTAGACATGTTTTACAGGTCTTGGGGAGTTTTAAGAACTAATACCAAAATTAGTCAAAGAGTTGACAACTTTGCTGATGGCAACAGCACCCAGATCATGCCCTTTCTTGATTGCTTTTTTGTACAATGAATATGCCGCCTCAGGTTTACTGCATTTCACATATGCATCAATCATTGAATTGTATATCAATTTCCCACAAGTGGGAGAATCTTCGACTGCAGTGAAGACATCTTGGGCTTGTTTTAGCTTCTGTTCCTTCCCATATAGACCAATCATAGATGCAATTGTTGCATCATCCACACTACAACCTAGCTTGAGCGCGTGATCATTAAGAACTTTCGCTTTAGATATATCACCTATTCAAAAATCAAAATCAACACTCAGATGAAACACACCACCTTAAATTGTTGCTTCAACTACATTAGATGCACAGATAGACGATCTTTAAAAGATTTTAAGCGATGTTTCCATGATTTAATAGGAAATATATTTATTACACTAATGAACCAAAATTTACCTTCTTTCATAAAGTTGCTAACAAGTTGAGTTAATACAGATGTGCTACCAGCAGTCTCAAGCGACAACTTCAATATTTCTTCCATCTTACTGAAATCTTTACATTCCAAATAAAGCCTCACTAAATATCCAAGAGCAATGGTATCAAGTTGGTTGGAGGCCACATTGCCTCTAACTTTATGATTTCCCAGGTATTCTCCACACATAGTTCTGAAAAAGGTTTGAACAAACTTGCTATCTTTGTATGAATCATTAGTACCCATCTCTTTTGTCAATCGCTCAATTTCTTCTAGCATTCCCTCCTTGCAGTATATTCTTACAACTGTCCTGTAAAGCTCCTCATCAAAAACTACTTGATCTTTCCTTATATGGGCAACAAATTTCTTGGCCCTTTCTGTCAAGTTAAGTCTAATAAACAATCTAAGCATGTCATTGCAAGAACCAGCATCAGGAAGTCCAGTCTTAGCTAGAGCCTGAAATGTAACTTCAGCAGAATCCAGATCTTCAATCATGACATAACATTGCAATGAAACAATATAAGCAAAT
Source organism: Firmiana major (assembly GCA_033439115.1). NCBI lineage: Eukaryota > Viridiplantae > Streptophyta > Magnoliopsida > Malvales > Malvaceae > Firmiana > Firmiana major. The sequence goes on along the minus strand of CM065898.1, from coordinate 79,746,339 downwards.
CTTGAAAACCAAATGTCTCTAGACTTCATTATTTGAATAATATCCAGAGCTTTCTCAGCATTTCCTGAATTAAGGTAGACTTGCGCCATTGCTAAATATGTTTTCTCATCTGTAAGGAGGCCGCGTCGATCAATCTCTTCAAATGTTCTTTGGGCGTCCAAATAAAGCCCAAGTTTACCATATATTCTAATGAGCAAGCCATATATAACTTCATCAACTCGAATTTTATTTCTTTCCATCTCTGTGAAAAGAGATAGAGCTTTTGAATAATCTTCATTCTTATAATACAAAGTTAAAAGTGATGCACATGTGTAGTTGCTTGGAACTATTCCCCTGGATCTCATATCTTCATATAATTGTAGTGCATCCTGCCAGTTACCATCTTTGGTGTGTGAACTAATAAGCAGGCTATAAGTTGCTTCCTCAGGAACGAAGTCATTTTTCTTCATCTCGTCAAAAGTCTTGAAAGCCTCTTCACAAAGGCCCCCTTTAACTAGTGAGTTGATTACTACTGCATAAGTGAACCTATTAGGTGCCACCCCTTTATCTACCATCTGCCTCCATAAATCTATGACCTTTTCATGGAGTGATTTCTTTTGCAAAGAAGACAGCATAAAATTGTAAACAGCAGTTGAGTGCGTGATTCCCCTTTCTTGCACAGCAGAATAAAAGGAAAGCATAGCCTTGTGACGTCCCCACCTAGCATATGTACACAACATGGTGCCAGAAGCTACTTCATCAGGTTCACATCCAGCTTCAAGCATCTCCAGGAAGGTTTGTTCAGCCAGTTTGATTTTGCCAATTTGTCCATAAGCACGCAAAACAATTGTATAAACGATAACACTCGGGCGATAGCATAACTGTTCAAGCACAAGTCTATAATTACAATATATTAATATCCATGATTAGGAAAACAACAACATAATACTTTTCATCTCTTTAAGAAAGATATACATAAAAGTTTTAGAAGCAAAAGGCAAATAATGTGTTTAGATACATCAGTACTAAACTATTTTTTATAACAAAAATTTAAAAGTTTAACCTTTCTAATGGAAAACATAAGATTTTGCTTATATGGGAAACAATATATATCTGAAGGCGTCTTAGTTTGTTCATTGAGACATGCTGAATGGTCAGAATCCCAACATAGGTAGATAGAAATAATGACATTGTATATGGAAATACGTTGCTCATTGATCTGCAGAATAAGGCCTGCGAGCTCTCTGTTTTATGGCAGAGATCTCTTCACACCAAGGAACCAAATCACAATGGGTCGAAGCCCTACTTTTCTTTCCAATTACTCATAAATGATACAAACTTCAAGGGCCAAGATTTAATGTCCCTTATCCGGACTATACGGACTTCTGTTTAGCATTTCCATAGTTAAGTTTAATCAGATATAATTTCACAAAACCAATGAAGCCTTGGCTTAATGGTAAGACAAAGATCCCAAGATTTTGAAATCCTCAGTTCAAGTCTCACTCTTGTGAGCTTGAGTATAGTTATTGATTCTAATTATTTACTAGTTTAGTTAGTTGAGTTAAGTGATTTTCTTATGGCTAAGTTCTAAGAAAGCAATAATTGATTAGATTGTAACTTCACATGTAATATATAATTTACTACCAATTTAAGGAAGCGTAAAAAATGTAGAAGAAAACCAACTAAAAGACTAACCTGCAACTTCATCCAAGCAAAAAAATCCCTAACCTGCCTCCAGTTCTTCTGTTCTTTCAAAACCACACACATTTCCCTAAAGCTCAACTTCCCAACAAAACTTCCCATCACCCTCCTCACATCAACTTCCCCTTCTTTCCTATCCCGCATCCCTCTCACCGCCTTTATCGCCGCCACGACATGCTTCCCGTACAACTCCCCATTCCTCTCATCTTCCAAATACTTCACCATCTGCTCAGGGGTTCTCTTTATCCATTTCGGAGTCATTGCGCGTGAGCCTTGGTTGCGCCTCAACGCGCTCAAATATTGCGCCTTCTTTTTTATGATTCGACGCGCGTTGTCGTCGGAGAGGGGGTTTTTCGGGTTTTTGGATTTAGGTTTCGGTTTTGTTGGGTTGCCGTCGCTAAGGGAAAATGGGTCTGGACGGACTGAGCAGTGTATGGTGATTTTGGGGTTTGTTGAGGGTAGTTTTTTGAGGGGAAATGAAGGGTAAAGATAGGTTGTGCTGGAGAAGAAAGTAGACTTCAGGGAGTCCATTGTTTAGTCAGTTTTCTTTCTGGAAAACTGGAGGTAATGTAGTTTTCCGTTTGTTTCCAGGAAAATAACTTCACTCAGTTAAGGGAATCTGCTGGAATGAATATTCAACTTCAAAGTTTCGAAGGTAGGTTCAGTGCCATAGCCGCAAGAGGGAATTGAAAATCAGTTGCAGATAAAATGGAATCTTAAAAACGTCCGTGAGCAGAGCTTGACAAAAAAATTCATGGGCCGGACATTAAATTAGATTTAAAAAAAAAAAAAAAGATATTTTACATGCAAATGAAAATTATCATTCGCTAGAGGTATCTATATTTAATGAAAGTTTTTTAAAATGAATTTACTTTTGATTAAATGATTAATGCGTCAATCTCATGTTATTAGATTAGATAAGGATGAGTTATCTACTAAACGATTTGTTTGGCAAATAAGAGTGTGTCCCACTGTAAACTCCATAAATTTTTTTTTATAATCGGTTAAATTAAGCACAAAGATTTTAATTTACATGAGGAGATTTGAAATGAGTAATTCGTTAAAATACAATTTAATTCTAGAATAAAATAATTAAAATAATAGAAATAAATTTATGTGTCACGACTCAATTTTTATCTAAAATTACTACAAATTTTTCGTTTTTTCATTTTCTTACCCGTTGTGAACAGTTTTACTACTAATAGTTGGGTTATGAGTCGACAATTAGTCTCTCCTGTCATGTTACTTACCTTAACATCCATTTTCATATCACATTTACATAATAAGATTTACTGTCCTTTGATTTTAACTAGGTACATTCCTAACTGTATTTACATAACTTTACATCCTCGCTATCATATCCATGTACAGTACTGTATTTTTACATGTTCAGATACAAACTATATAATATGTATACCTAATTTGTGATGGGAAGTAGTGGATGACAAGAAATGCAGTCTCGACCCGCTCTCAACTTCTGTGGATGCTCGTAGGGGTGGAAAGTGAAAGGGTAAGCACAACTTTCTCAATAAGACAATAATGTAAGGAGGTAGATAACTACACTATCTACATGCTCATAATGTCATGATATAAAAATCATTTATATCCAGAGCATGATGTATAATTAAAACTATGCCACATGTATATAAATATATCAGTACTGAAAACATGAAAATAGACATGTAAACATGGAAAATCATCATGTCAACGTCTCATGCTCAACACATTGAAAACTCATCATAAAACAACCCCTCAAGGTTTAACACATTATCAAAACTTAGTAAAACTCATCAACACATCATTAAAACCACATTTCGTTTTAAAATCACAAATCGAGGCGTAACCCCTCCTTCAGGTCTACCCTGGTCTATCTAAACTGTATGATATCACGTGAGGCATGTAGGTTACTGTATAGGAAAAATCGAGGACTATATCCCTGTGATCCCAGGTTACACGGATCTCGGTGTGCGGGACATCACGGCTGCAACGGGAGGTGGGTCAATCCTACCCGCTAGAATATCAGATCATCAATCTACTAGTCATGACTACACGGTACAGCGTATTTCGTATGACATACATGGTACAACGTACTCCATGAACCCATCTCACAGTCTGGGAGTGCCTGCCATAGGTCTTATCCACCCCATACCATGTCGATAACTAACCCATGTCTCAACATACACGTGCGAGCATATCATCTCACTGTGACACACAGTTTACAAAAGGCTTTGGCATGGCTCTATGCATGTCTCATCATGTCTAGTGCGAGCGAAGCTTCAGCACGACACCATGCATATCATAATAACTAAAATCTCGTGCGAACGAAGCTCCAGCACGGTTTTATGCACATACAAAAATCCTCGTACGAGCAACGCTTCAGTACGGCTTTCATGCGTAATAAATTAGTGTAAATCACGTATGAGCAAAGTTCCAGTACGATTTTCATGTATATAAATCAGTAAAACTCATTGCGAGCGAGGCTCCAGCACTCTGTATGTAAATCAAAACATCAAAATCCAGTGCGAGTAAGGCTCAGCACGATTTATACTCATATAAATCTGATAGGCTGATAAAACACTTTCAAAATCATAATTAGCACTTCACACTTGCCATTTTCATGCAAATCATGAAAATCAATAGTCAGTCTATCAATAAACTGCTTAAATCAAAGTAATATATTTCATAAAATATCAAAAATATGTTTTTCATGCAATTTATTAGCCTTACTACCCTTTTTGTGAAATTTCTAAATAGGGGCAAAACAGTCTTTTTCCATCGATAACCCGATTTTCGCAGAAATTATTATTTCATTTCTAGATACTTTAAAAAATTTTAGACCTTGTAAATGTAAGACCCGAATTTAGTTAAAACACGAAATGAGTATGTTCGTGAAAGGAAGGATTGAAATGGTTCCAAATTAAACGAATGAGATTCGGACTGAAAATAAGGATTTAAAATGCGAAATGAATGAGTATTCGTGGAGGGAAGTCGGGTTAAATTAATCCCGAATACGTGCAAGGGCAAAACGGTCAAAAGATCGAAAGCCGGTATAAATTCGATAAGAAAATTTAATTAAAAATATGGATTGAGAAATCTTGATCAATAATGAAGAAATAATTAAATTTCAGGTTAAATTGATCAAGATATGAATTTATTGGAATTAATCAAAATTTTCACTCGGGATATTATCCCGAAAATATGGAGAAAATATACCGAAAAAGTGAAAAAATAGATTAAATAAATTAAATTAAATTAAATTAATTAATTTGAATAAAATAATAATTTTGGTAGATATTTTTTATTCTTTAATATATTTTATTGATTAAAATATTAATAAATAAATAATTAATTAATTAAGTTAAAAAAAGAAGAAGAAGAAAACTGAAATTGGAATCGGGAAGATCCCGAAATGGAAACCAACGGAAGCAACTGAAACTCGAGACCCACGATCCGACCACCGGCGACTGACGACCCCGACGAACAGCCTAGGAGAAAGAGGGGAAGCCGGCGAGCAAGTTGACACTGACGACGCAAGCCAAGGACGGTCAAATCCGGCAAACGGAGGAGGAGAAATCGACGGGAGAAAGGAGCTCGATCCCGGCGATCCACAGCAGCTGGGCTCGAACGGCGGGCACCAGTGTGATCGGGAAGAAGATGCGGTTCTTTTGAGACCGATATCGACCGGCGAATCCACCGAAATCCGACGAATCGAGGGAGAGAAGGTTGAGAGGGAGAAGAGAGGAACGGCGGCCACCGGCAGTGATTTGGTCTTGATCGAGGCCAGTCGAAGGTTGCCCGGCCAAAGATGAGTCGAATGGTGCCAGAAACGAGCCGAGAACCGACCGAAAACGCCGTGAACGGCGGTGAGAAGGTCTGAACCGGTACGGACCGGTTCAGCAAAGAGGTGAACCGAACTGAACCGGCTGAACCGGACCGGTCTGAACTGGGTTGAACCGAACTGAACCGGTTCAGCCAAGAAAGAAGGGAAAAAAGGAGAAAAAGAGAAAAAGGAAAAAGGGAAAGAATTTTCGGGGATACACCGGACTTCGGGTAAGTCGGTAAGAGGTCAAAAGTGACTGATTTGATTTTCGAGAAATTTATTTAAATTATATGTAATCGAAAATTAACCCGAAATTAAATATAACATTGTGTAGTTTTACGACAAAACCCGAACGAGAGCCGATTGAACTCCGATTTTGGTACCCCGCATCATATTGGGTAAGTATATTTTAATTACGATAATATGAGTCTTTTAAATACATAGTTTCGATTATTTTACGAAATTTACAGATTATTTCTGTATAAAAAGGAATATTATTCGGAATTACAACGTAATCACCGTAAATAGTATACGGGCTATCCAATGAGTTTGGAACGAAATCCGATGATTATTGGTAAGCTGAATGGGCCCAGTAAACCCGAAGATGGGATTTAATAAGTAGAAACGGGCTGAAAATAAGTCGAGGCCCATTAAGATACGATCGGGCCCAATAAGAGTAAATTGACCCAATTAGTTAAATCGACTGTAGTAAACGCGAGAATTATATTTATTTGGTTAAATTGACATGATAAATAATTATCTGCAGCCCCAAAAACTGGATTAGCAGCAAATCGGATTGGACGAGCCTCCGACAGTGGAATTTAGATACGCGCGCGACGAGAATCGAGGTAAGGGAATTTTGTAGGTGCATAAAGATATCTATACGTAATTTTGAGGAGATTTACAGGATTTAGAATTTCTTAAAGTATCTAGAAACGAAATAATAATTTTTGCGAAAATCGGAACTTAGGTGAATAATAAAAAAGACGATTTTACCCCTGGGAGTAAAATTTACAAAAAGGGTAGTAAGGCAAATAAATTGCATGATTTTCATGTTTTGATGGTTTATATGAATGTATTGCTTTGGTTTAAACAAATTTACACATAGGTTGGTTGTTGATTTCATGATTTATACGAAAGGGTACAGGTTTGTACCAGTTACGATTTTAAAGATGTTTTATCAAGATTGAGCCACCTATCGTATTTAAATGAATATAAAGAGTGCTAGAATCTTACTCGCACTCAAGTTTACTGATTTATTACTCATGAAAAGTCGTACTGGAGCATTGCTCATACAAGAAATTTGTGTGTGCACAAAACCGTGCTAGAGCTTTGCTCGCACGAGATTTTAGATATCATGATATGCATAGAATGCTGGAGCTTTACTCGCACTAGACGTGAGTTGACATGCATATAGTCGTGCGGAAACCTCTTGTAGACTGTGTGTCGCAGAGAGTTGATATGCTTGCACGTATACTTTGAGACATGGGTTGGTTATTGACATAGTATTGGGTGGGTAAGACCTACGGCAGGCACCCCCAAACTATGATATGGGTCTATGGAGTACGATGCACCGTGTATATCACACTGAGTACGCTGTACCGTGCAGTCATGATGACTCGATGATGTTACTTGATATTCTGGCGGGTAGGATTTGACCCCACCTCTCGTTGCAGTTGTGATGCCCCGTACACCGGGATCCGTGTAGCCTGGGATCACAGGGACAAATTATGGCCATAGTCCTCGATTTTCATACAGTAACCTACATGCCTCACATGATATCATACGGTCTGAATAGACCAGGACAAACCCGAAGGAGGGGTAATGTCCCAATTTATGTTTTTAAATGAGATGTGATTTAATGAATCAAGGTATTCCCGAGAGATGAGTTTGACCTTAATGAGGTTGTTTTATGATACAACAAATAAGTTTTTAACGTGATGAGTTTATGATGAATACAAATAAGTTTTAAAGTGATGAGTTTATGATGAAATTAATAAGTTGTAATATGACGATCATGAGATGTCATACATGATGATTTTTTCATATTTGATTTATATGTCGATTTCATGATTTCTTTTATATGATATATACATATATGTGGCATCGTTTTAGCCTTACCTCATGCTCTAAATGTAAACGATTTTATATCATGACATTATCAGCACATAGATAGTATAGTTATCTACCTGCTTATATTATTGCCTTACTGAGCTGTTTATACTCACCCTTTCATTTTCCACCCTATAGGGTATATTTAGTAGAAGAAAGCGACAATAGTTTTGCATTTCGGTTATCCGCTGCTTCTCATCAAGACTAGGTATACACATTTGTATAATTTTTGTATTTGAACATATAGAGGCACAGTACTGTATATGGATGTAATATTGGGGATGTATTTAGTTTAAATAAATCGATATGTAAATGAAATATGAAAATGGAATGGTAAATAGGTGAGAGGTGACTAACACCGAATCATAGTCCAACTGTTAGTAGTGTAACTGTTCACGACGGGTAAGAAAATGAAAAAATGAAAAATTTATAGGGTTTTTAGGAAAAATGGGTCGTGACAAAAGGTGGTATCAGAGCAGAGTTGGCCTGATATGAGTCGGTATTAGTGGTTAAGTAAATTTACATCCCCATGTACTGTGCATTGTTTAGATACAATTGTGTATATCCAGATGGAACTGCAGCTAAGAATTTAGTTTCGAATGCAAGAATATAGTGTTTATAACTGATAGCCGCTATGGTAGAGGGGCGAGTACAGATGCTCGAGACCATAGAGATCGGCCTGAGAGTCGAATGAGTTATCACATGAGACTCAAGATGAGAGTGAGATGGAGGCTGATGTTGAGCATACTCCACAGGGTTCTATAAAGAGACCAAACAGTATTGAGACGCTCCGAGAGGATGGAGTGGAGTGTAGAAAATATTTCAGAGTTATTTACTCAACCTATGCAAGTAGTTGAGGATAGGCAGGGTAAGGCCTAAACAGATGCCTCAGACTATAGAGATTTTCATACCCCTCCGGTATTTAGCGAAGTAAAGAAACCAATAGTTACTGACGACTGGGTGAATGAGATAGCGAAGTGTTATGGATTCTTTCGGTGTATGTCGACTGAGAAGGTGACTTTTAAATACATTTATGTTAGAGGGTGAGGCGAAACATTAGTGGAAGTCCACTCGACCCATCTGAAGAGTTAGAAGTCCAGAGCCGACATGAGAAATGTTTTTGAATGTATTCCGGTGACAGAATATTTCAGACTCTACTTAAGGGAAGTTACAGGTAAAATTTCTTACAATAACCCAAAGGCACTAGTTGATTGACGAGTATGAATCTCAGTTTATATACTTGGATAGATATTACCCCGACACTATGAGCAGTGAGAGTCGAAAAGCTCAAAAGTTCATGAAGGGCTCAAATTGTCGATTAGAGTCCGGTTGGCCCTGTTGGATATCACTATTTACGACGAGGCAGTGCGCAGAATACAGTTGCGTGAAGATCATGTGTTGCACGCCTCTGAGATTGGAAAAGGTAGTAAGGGTCGAAATAGAGACAGAAGAGAATATAGAATGACAGAAATGTCAGAGCGAGAAAGAGACCAGTTTGTAAAAGATTAGAGTTGATGAGTCACGGGGTAAGATGATTTGGTAAGGCCCCAGTGTATCCAATTTCAGCACTTTTGAGGGGTATTGTGATTTGAGGACTCCAACCTGCTCCGTAGCAGTGAGAGCAGTGTAAGCAGTGTAGCAGTGTAATCAGTGTAGAATGTGTGGTAGATACCACGGAAGTAGGGCCTACACCTACACTTTATTGACTAAAATAGGCGTTAAGTGTGGTAAGACGGGCCAATTATTTAACGATTACTCAGAGTTGGGTGAGACTGCCCTACAGAAGAGCAAAGAGATAGAGAAAACTCTGTTCATATCTCTGCACTGAAAAAGGGAGGCCACAGCCGAAGAGAAATGGGAAAATAGGCTGTTGGATGAGGGCGAGTGTATGCCTTGGACCAGGACACTATTGATGTTTCATACGATGTGGTGAAAGATACCACACTGGTTATGAATAGTGAAGTAATTATTTTAATTGATCCCGGTGCCACGTATTTAGTCATACCACCTTCATTTGTAAATAAGTTAACAAAAGACGTGAATGCCTACATCCGTGGGCACAATGCTGATAGTTAGTACCCAAATAGAGGAGGGTTAACTAACGAAATAATTATTAAGAGATTATAAGTTGAAAACGGGGGAAGAAGTATAAGTCAGTCGATTTTATTCAATAGACTATGAATAATTTGAAGTAATATTGAGAATAAATCTCAATTGGTGGCTGTAAATTATGATGTTCAGAGTTCTATTCTAAGATAGTGATATAGTTACACCTGAAAAGTATACTGTAAGTTTTGACAACTAATAAAAGGGGAGTAGTGATTGAAATTAAAGGAGTAAATGATTATACTCACGGAATGAGTAATGACAGCGTTTGTTATAAGTGATATACGAAAGGAGATAAGCTTTACAATGTGAAAGATCCTGAATACAAAATCTATTAGAATAAGAGGCGTATGCAAGGTACGAATATCACTGATATGTAAAGTAATTTTGGTCAAATCTGAGGGTTAATAAAGGTATTTCAAAATACCTCCCCGCCTGAAGACTTGACAGCGTCTAAAAGTATACACAACTTATAAATTGAAATCGACAGTCGTAATATATACATTTAAAATTAGGGTACCTTTACTGGTACGATAAGAAATATAGAATTCGATTAATCATGAAGGTTTAAAAATTAATTAAAATTTTATAAAAACCGTTAATATAAGAAAAAGGAAATGACGCAGGTTAGTATTTTGAATGGAAGCGAGTTCGAAATGATATTATACGTTTATGCATGCATAGGTCAAGGATATGGGTGATTGAAATATTTAGTGGAACTCAACTATGATGAGGTATTTAAACTTTACCTGAACTAATTTGTTATCATCCTTATTAATGATATTTTGGGTGTATTTACAGTCCAGGAAAAATCTTAAGCAACAATTGGAGATTGTTGTTACAGATGATTTGTTGAGAGTTCTTGAAATGGACTACTTTGTTGACACGTTTAACTTAGAAAAAGTTGTATTTGAATGGGATGATAGAAGTGACAGGAGTTTTGGTGTACTGAAGTAATAAACTGACCACCGCATTTATTCTCATCATACCCAACAGATTAAGAGGTTTCTCATGAGTCTATGGATACCTCAAAATAATGAATGAGCTGTGTATTGATGCAAAAGGAGAAGATAGTCGATTATGAATCCAGACAAACTCAAGGATCATGAAAGGACTATCTGGCCCATGATTTAAAGTTGACAGCGATAGTGGTTGTATTGAGTATATGACACTACTATGAATACGATGAGAAATTTAAGGTATGCACTGATCATAAAAGCCTCGAGTATCTGTTTTCACAGAAAGAGTCGGATATGAGAACAAAGAGGGTTAGAGCTTCTGAGGGATTATGATTGTGAAAATTGTACCACCCAGGAAAGGCTAATGTAATGGCTAATGCCGTGAGCAGAAAGAGCCTCGGGATGGTATTACATATGATGGTCAGGGAGCGTGAGCTGCTAGAGCAGTTGTAAGCCTCAGTAGTGATGTGATCCCCTATGATGATGACAGTGATTGTGTGACAGCTAGCCTGAGATTAGAACCGGATCTGAGTGACCGGATTTAACAGGCTTAGCGTGATGATCGGCAGGGTGTCGATAGTTTGGGTCAGATTTAGATGGGTATAGTGACAGAGTTCACAGAGAGTGATGATGACTTACTGAGGTTCAGAGACAGTATAAGTGCTCCCCAGGACCACAGTGATGAGATAGAGTTATTGTCAGAAGCTCATTCTTCGGGATATACAGTGCATCAGAGAAGTAATTAATATATCAAAATCATAGAAAATGGTATTGGTGGTCAGATATGAAAAGAGACATTTGAGAGATTGTGGAGAAGTGTCTCGTATGTCAGCATATTAAGGTAGAGCAAAAGAAGTTATAGGGTTATTGCAGTTTCTACCTATATTAACACGAAAATGGGAATAAGTTACCATGAATTTCGTGATGGGTTACAGAGGACCCAGATGAATCATAAGGCTATCTAGGTGATAGTCGATAGATTGATTAAGTCTAACCACCTTCTGGTTAGAAAATCCCCAGATACTCTGAGTGTGTAGGCAGATTTATGTGTATGGAAAATTGTGGAACACCAAGTATTTTTTCAGTGAGCATTGTATCATATAGGGATTCCCGCTTCACTTCTCACTTCTGGGAATATTTTCAGGAAGTTGTGGGAATTCGACTGAGTGTTAGCACAGCTTTTCGTCCTCAGACAGATGGTCAGTCAGAGAGGACTATACAGGTTCTGGAGGATATGATGAGAGCGTGTGCCATTTATCTGATAAGCTCTTGGGATGATCAGTTGTTACTAATCGAATTCGTCAATAATGACAGTTGTCACTTGAGTATCGGGATGACTTCAGATGAGGCATTGTATGACCGTAAGGGTTGTTTCCTCGATTTGGATAAGAAAAAGTGGGTGACAGATAGAAAATTATTCCCGAATTGGTAAGACAAATCTCTGAGGATGTTCAGTTAATTGTGAAGGATTAAGAACACCTTAGAGCAGATAGAAAAGCTATGCTGATAAGAGACAGAAACCATTAGAATTCACCAAGGGTGAATTAGTATTGTTGGAAGTTACATGCCCTTAGGACATAGCATAAGGACGTAACGAGATACGAAAAGAGATTGGACAAAGTGGGAGACAAGACCTGTAGGTTGGCGTTACCACCTGAATTAGCAGGCATCCACAATGTGTCCCACCTTTTGATGCTTTGAAAATACTATCCGGATCTAGCATATGTGATTGGATATGAGCTCCAACAGCTTAGCTCAATGAAAGTATAACATATGTTAAAAACTTGATTGGGTATTAAAACAGGAAGGAGAAAGTGTTGAGAATTAAGACGATCTCCCTAATTAAAGTCCTTTGGTAGTAGTACACTCCGAAAAAGTCATATATGAATTAAAGAGTATGATGCGATAGACGTACCCGGAGTTGTTTATGGATCCATTTAACTTGGTTCTAATTTGGAGGACCAAATTTCTTAAGTGGGGGAGATTATGTAAGATCCGAATTTAGTTAAAACACGAAATGAGTATGTTCGTGAAAGGAAGGATTGAAATGGTCCCAAATTAAACGAATGAGATTCAGACTTAAAATAATGATTTAAAATGCGAAATAAATGAGTATTCGTGAAGGGAAGTCGGGTTAAATTAATCCCAAATATGTGCAAGGGCAAAATGGTTAAAAGATCGAAAGTCGGTATAAATTCGATAAGAAAATTTAATTAAAAATATGAATTGAGAAATCTTGATCAATAATGAAGAAATACTTAAATTTCGGGTTAAATTGATCAAGATATGAATTTATTGGAATTAATCAAAATTTTCACTCGGGATAATATCCCGAAAATACGGAGAAAATATACCGAAAAAGTGAAAAAATAGATTAAATAAATTAAATAAAATTAAATAAATTAATTTGAATAAAATAATAATTTTGGTAGATATTTTTGATTCTTTAATATATTTTATAGATTAAAATATTAATAAATAAATAAATAATTAAGTTAAAAAAGAAGAAGAAGAAAACTGAAATTGGAATCGGGAAGAACCGGAAATGGAAACCAACGGAAGCAACTGAAACCCAAGACCCACGATCCGACCACCGACGACTGACGGCCTCGACGAGTAGCCGAGGAGAAAGAGGGGAAGCCGGAGAGCAAGTTGACACCGACGACGCGCGCCAAGGGCGGTCGAATCCGACGAACGGAGGAGGAGAAACCGACGGGAGAAAGGAGCTCGATCCCAGCGATCCACGACAGCTGGGCTCGAACGGCGGGCACCGGTGTGATCGGGAAGAAGATGCGGTTCTTTTGAGATCGGTATCGATCGACGAAACCACCGAAATTCGACGAATCGAGGGAGAGATGGTCGAGAGGGAGAAGGGAGGAACGGCGGCTGCCGACGGTGATTTGGTCCCGATCGAGGCCAGTCGAAGGTTGCCCGGCCAAAGACAAGTCGAATGGCGCCAGAAACAAGCCAAGAACCGGTCGAAAACGCCGTGAAAGGCGATAAGAAGGTCTGAATCGGTACGGACCGGTTCAGCAAAGAGGTGAACCGGACTGAACCGACTGAATCAGATCGGTCTGAACCGGGTTGAACCGGACTGAACCGGTTCAGCCAAGAAAGAAGGGAAAAAAGGAGAAAAAGAGAAAAAGGAAAAAGGGGAAGAATTTTTGAGATACACCGGACTTTGGGTAAGTCGGTAAGAGGTCAAAAGTGACCGATTTGATTTTCAAAAAATTTATTTAAATTATATTTAATCGAAAATTAACCCAAAATTAAATATAAAATTGTGCCGTTTTACAACAAAGCCCGAACGAGAGCCGATTGAGCTCCGATTTTGGTACCCCGCATCATATTGGGTAAGTATATTTTAATTACGATAATATGAGTCCTTTAAATACAGAGTTTCGATTATTTTACGAAATTTACAGATTAATTCTGTATAAAAAGGAATATTATTCGGAATTACAACGTAATCACCGTAACTAGTATACGGGCTATCCAATGAGTTTGGAACGAAACCCGATGATTATTGGTAAGCTGAATTAGCCCAGTAAACCCGAAGATGGGATTTAATAAGTAGAAATGGGCTGAAAATGGGTCGAGGCCCATTAAGATACGATCGGGCTCAATAAGAGTAAATTGGTCCAGTTAGTTAAATCGACTGTAGTAAACGCGAGAATTATATTTATTAGGTTAAATTGACATGATAAATAATTATCTGCAGCCCCAAAGACTGGATTAGCAGCAAATCGGATTGGACAAGCCTCCGACAGTGGAATTTAGATACGCGCGCGACGAGAATCGAGGTAAGGGAATTTTGTAGGTGCATAGAGATACCTATACGTAATTTTGAGGGGATTTACAAGGTTTAGAATTTCTTAAAGTATCTAGAAACGAAATAATAATTTTTGCGAAAACCGAGGCTTAGGTGAATAAAGAAAAAGATGATTTTGCCCATGTGAGTAAAATTTACAAAAAGGGTAGTAAGGCAAATAAATTGCATGATTTCCATGTTTTGATGGTTTATATGAATGTATTGCTTTGGTTTAAACAAATTTACACATAGGTTGGCTGTTGATGATTTCATGATTTATACGAAAGGGTACAAGTTTGTACCGGTTACGATTTTAAAGATGTTTTATTAAGATTGAGCCACCTATCGTATTTATATGAATAAAAAGAGTGCTAGAGTCGTACTCGCACTCAAGTTTACTGATTTATTACTCATGAAAAGCCGTACTGAAGCATTGCTCGTACGAGAAATTTGTGTGTGCACAAAACCATGTTGGAGCTTCGCTCGCACGAGATTTTAGATATCATGATATGTATAGCGTGGTGCTGGAGCTTTGCTCGCACTAGACGTGAGTTGATATGCATATAGTCGTGCGGAAGCCTCTTATAGACTGTGTGTCGCAGAGAGTTGATATGCTCGCACGTATACTTTGAGATATGGGTTGGTTATCGACATAGTATTGGGGTGGGTAAGACCTACGGCAGGCACCCCCAGACTATGATATGGGTCCACGGAGTACGATGTACCGTGTATGTCACACGGAGTACGCTGTACCGTGCAGTCATGATGACTCGATGATGTTACTTGATATTCTGGCCGGTGGGATTTGACCCCACCTCTCGTTGCAGTTGTGATGCCCCGCACACCGGGATTCGTGTAGCTTGGGATCATAGGAACAAATTATGACCATAGTCCTCGATTTTCATACAGTAACCTACATGACTCACATGATATCATAAGGTCTGAATAGACCAGGACAAACCTGAAGGAGGGGTAATGTCTCGATTCATGTTTTTAAATGAGATGTGATTTAATGAATCAAGGTATTCCCAAGAGATGGGTTTGACCTTGATGAGGTTGTTTTATGATACAACAAATAAGTTTTTAACGTGATGAGTTTATGATGAATACAAATAAGTTTTAAAGTGATGAGTTTATGATGAAATTAATAAGTTTTAATGTGACGAGCATGAGATGTCATACATGATGATTTTTCCATGTTTGATTTATCTGTCGATTTCATAATTTCTTTAATATGATGTATACATACATGTGGCATCGTTTTAGTCTTACCTCATGCTCCAAATGTAAACGATTTTATATCATGACATTATTAGCACGTAGATAGTATAGTTATCTACCTACTTACATTATTGCCTTACTGAGCTCTTTATGCTCACCCTTTCATTTTCCACCCTACAGGGTACATTTAGTAGAAGAGAGCGACAGTAGTTTTGCATTTCGATTATCCGCTGCTTCTCATCAAGACCAGGTATACACATTTGTATAATTTTTGTATCTGAACATATAGAGGCACAGTATTGTATATGGATGTAATATTGGGGATGTATTTAGGTTAAATAAATTGATATGTACATGAAATATGAAAATGGAATGGTAAATAGGTGAGAGGTGACTAACACCGAATCATAGCCCAACTGTTAGTAGTGTAACTGTTCACGACGGGTAAGAAAATGAAAAAGCGAAAAATTTGTAGGGTTTTTAGGAAAAATGGGTCGTGACAGTAAATCCCCTCAAAATACGTGCAACTACGTCTAAATACTCACAAAATTTCCTTACCTCGTATCAAGTCGAGTGGGTAAATTTTCATTGCTAGAAGCTTGTCTAGTTCGATCTACTCCTAATCCAATCTCTGGAGTTGCAGAAAATTATTTATCATATCAATTTAACCTAATAAATATACTTCCTTCATTTACTACATTCGATTTAATTTATTGGGCTTATTTACTTTTATTGGGCTTTCTGTAGGGCTCATAATCCAAATTGGACCAATTGCTACTCAAGCTTGGCCCATTACGAACATTTGGCCTAATTCTTGGCTTAACATCACTGTTACGTTATCTTATCCAATTTCTAATCTCTTTCGACCGTTTAAAATCATTTACGGCAATTTATTTTCAATTCCAAGCATTACGAAATTTTATAC
Source organism: Firmiana major (assembly GCA_033439115.1). Lineage (NCBI taxonomy): Eukaryota > Viridiplantae > Streptophyta > Magnoliopsida > Malvales > Malvaceae > Firmiana > Firmiana major. The sequence goes on along the minus strand of CM065898.1, from coordinate 79,729,705 downwards.
GAAATAGATCGCAACTTACGCGATTAATTCCTAATTCGTATAACTATCCAATTTATAGAAATTGAGATTCACTTACCCAAGATTTTGTGATAGCACGTAAATCGAGGTTAACTAGAACTCTCGTTTGTCTCTACTTGTCGCGCTACACGTTTATATATTTATCGGGTTAATTTTGATCAAATATAATTTTAATTAAATATTTCAAAAATTAAATCGGTCAATTTCGACCGCTTACTGACTTACCCGTATCTCAATTGCATCACCGAATTTTTTCTCCCCATTTTTCTCTTTCCTTTTTTCCCATTTTTCTTCTTTTTCTTTTCTTTTTTTTTGGCTGAGCTGGTCCGGTTCGGTTCAGCTCACCTTCATTTCGCTGAACCTGCCGTACCGGTTCAGCCTTCCCTTTACCGTTCCCGACGTTTTCGGCTCGTTCCCGACTCCTTTCTGCCACCGTTCGACTTGGCTGCGTCTAAGGAGTCTTCGTTTGGCCTCGGGTTGGATCGCTCGGCACTGGTGGCTGTCGGATTTTCTCTCTCCCTTTTCGGCCCTCACCCTCGCCGATCTCCCTCTTCGAGCTTCGCTAGCGGCCACTGCTTCCTCCCCCTGGTGCGTCAGCATCGCCTCTCGCCGCCCGATCCTTTCCTTGCCATCACGCGCCTCCTCTAGCCTTCGAATCGGAGAGGAGCCGACGGAGGGAATCGAGTCCCGATTCCTTCTTTGTTTCCTTTCCAATTTCCTTACTTTTCGTTTTTTTAATTCCTTTACTTTTTTTAAAATATAATATATAATATATTATATATTATATTACATTACATTAAAATATAATATAATACATTATATACCAAATATTTTCTCCCAAATATCCCAATTATATATATTTATCTTATTTTTTCGGAGTATTTTTCTCATATTTTCGGGATAATTTTTCGATGTGAAAAATTTTGATTTATCATCGTAAATTCATATCTTGATCAATTGGACTTGGAATTTAATTATTTCTTCTTTATTGATCAAGATTTCCTATATCCATGTTTAAAATAACGATTTCTTAAATATTGACACTGAATTTCGGGTCTTACAATCCTCCCCTCCTTAAGAAATGTGGTCCTCCAAATTAGAACCAGATCAATCCATGAACAATTTTGGGTACTTCTCACGTACCATGTTATCCAATTTCCATGTGGTTTTTTTTTTCGGAGTGTGGTACTGCCGAAGGATTTTAACTAAAAGGATCGTCTTAAATTGTAGTGTTTTCTCATTCCTATCCAATATTCGAACCAGTTTCTTTACCTACTACATGTTCTCATTAAGTTTCGATGGCTCATATCTAATCCCATGTGTCGTGTCCGGATGGTATTTTTGAAGCATCGTAATGTGGAAAACATCGTGAACGCCTGCTAATTCAAATGGTAACGCTTAATCTACCGGTCTTATCTTCCACTCTGTCTAATATCTTAAACGATCCAATGTAACGAGGACTTAATTTTCCTTTCTCTCCGAATCTCATAATATCTTTCGACGGAGGTACCTTCAAGAACACTGATTCACCAACTATAAATTCTAATGGTCTCTGTCTCGTGTCAGCATAGTTTTACTGTCTACTCTAAGCTGTTCTCAATCTCTCAACTAAACATCCTCAGAGGCTCATTTCACAAAATTGGGAGCAAATATCTGTCGGTCACCCACTTTTCCCCATCAAATCGAAGAATGACACCTACTATTCTATCATGCCTCATACGGTGCTATTCCGATACTCGAGTGATAACTGTTATTGTAGATGAATTTGGTTAATGACGATTGATCATCCCAGGAGCCTTTCAAATTCATTACACACACTCTGAACATATCCTCCTATGTCTAGATGATTCTCTCTGATTGTCATCGATGTGAGCATGAAGAGTTGTGTTATAACTCACTCGAGTTCCCATAACTTCCTGAAAATGTTTCCAAAAATGATAAATGAAGTCGGAATCCCTATCTGACACAATGCTCACTGGAATATTACATAGTGTTCCACAAGTCTCCATACATATAACTTCACCAACGCACTCAAAGTATCCATGGATTTCATAACTAGGAAGTGGGCTGACTTCGTCAATCTATCAACTATCACCCAAATAGTCTCGTGATTCTTGCGGGTCCTTTGTAACCCATGACGAAATCCATGGAAACGTGCTCCCATTTCTATATCAATATAGGTAGAGGCTGCAATAACCCTGCAGGTTTCTGATACTCTACCTTACTCTGCTGACATACGGGACCCTTCGCTATTAACTCTACAATATCTCTTTTCATGTCTGACTACTAATACCCTTTTTAGAGATTCTAATACATTTATCGCTTCCCTAGATGAAATGTATATTTTGAAGAGTGAGCTTCTGATAATAACAATCTCATCAACTGTGGTCCTTGGGAACACATATTCTGCCTCAAAACCTCAGTAAGTCATCAATACTCATTGTGAACTCTATCATTGTACCCATCTAAAACTGACTCACACTATTGACACTCTGTCGATCATCATGCTGAGCCTATCAAATCCGGTCAATCAAATTCGGTTCTGATCTCTCAGGCTATCTATCACATAATCACTGTCAGCATCAGAAGGGATCACATCACTACTGAGGCTTATAATTGCTCTAACGGACACTTCTCGACCATCATATGTGATACCATCCCGAGGCTCTTTCTGCTCAAGGTATCAGCCACTACATTAGCCTTACATGGGTGGTACAATATCTCACAATCATAGTCCTTTAGAAGCTCTAACCCTCTTTGTTATCTCATATTCAACTTTTTCTGTGAAAATAAATACTGGGGCTTTTATGATCAGTGAATACCTGAAATTTCTCACCGTATAAGTAGTGACGTCATATCTTCAGTGTAACCACTATAGCTGCCAACTTTAAATCATGGGTCGAATAGTTCCTCTCATGGTCCTTGAGTCTTCTGGGTCCTTAGTGACTATCTTCCCATTTACATCAATACACAGCCCAGTCCTTATTTCGAGGCATCTGTATATACTGAGAAACCTCTTGAGCTGTTTAGTATGGTGAGAATAGGTGCGGTGGTCAGTCTATGCTTCAATTCACCAAAACTCCTTTCACGTTTTGTCACCCCTCTCAAACGTAATTTTCTTTCGAATGAGACGTGTCAACGGAGCAACTAATTTCAAGAAACCCTTAACGACCGTCTGTAATACCTAGCCAAACTTAGAAAACTTTTAATCTCTGTGACTGTTCTGGGCCGTTCTCGCTGAACCACTGCTTCTATCTTGGACGGATCATCAAACACCCCGTCTTTCGATATCATATGACCTAGTAATGATACCAGTAATGATATTTATTCTAACCAGAAGTCACACTTACTTAGTTTGGCATAAAACTGTTTCTTTTGGAGGGTTTACAAAACAATTCTTAAGTGTTGCTGATATTCTTCCTTGGATTTTGAATACACCCAAGTATCATCAATCAATACACTAACAAATCGGTCCAGGTAAGGTTTAAATACCTCGTTCATCAACAATATAACAGTTACAGAAAGCTATCTTGGGCACATCCGCATTGCGAATCCTTCACTGATGATACCCAGACCTCAGATCAATCTCGAAAAAGATTTGTGCTCTTTGATGTTAATCCAATAGCTCATCAATAGATGGAAAAGAATACTTATTCTTGATGGTAGCCTTATTCACCAACCAAAAATCACTATATAGTCGGAGGCTTTTATCTTTCTTTTTCACAAACAGAACCGATGCTCTTCAAGGCGAAATACTCGGTCTGACGAACTCTTATCCAATAACTCATGTAATTACTTTTTTAGTCCCTTCAGTTCCACTGAATCTATTTTATATGGTGGTTTGGATATCGGCTCAGTATCAGGTACCAAATCAATACAAAACTCCATTCCTCTAACTGGTGGCAACCCTGGTAGATCCTCTTGAAAGACACTGGCAACTTCTTGACCACTGGGATATCTATCAACTCCGGATATGCCTTATCCATATCAACCACATAAGCGATGAAATCTTCTCATCATTATTCATTCCATTAGTACAATCATTTACTCCTTTAATTACAACCACTACACTTTTTCATCACTTGTCAAAACTTACAGTATACTTTTCGGGGGTTGAAAACATCCATGTCTTAACATAGCCATTTAAAACAGCATGTTTTGCAGTCAACTAATTCATCCCTATATTACTTCAAAATCATTCGTATTCAATTGAATGAGATTGGCTGGCCTATCCTTTTACCCCTACTTTCAACTTATAATCTCTATACACATATTCAGTTGGCTGACTATCATTCATTGGGGGTGCAAATCAACAACATTTTACTTAACGGTGTAGGCTGTACTTACTTTAGCAATTTAGATACAAATGAAGACGATATAAATAAATGCGTGGCACCAGGATCAATTAAAACAAATGTTTCAAGATTAAAATCAATATGGTACCTTTCACCACAACGGATGAAGCGTCAGTAGTGTTCTGGTCTAAGGCATATACTTACCATTGACCAACAGCTTGTTTCCCCATTCTCTTAGACTGTGGCCTTCTTTTCGAAGCAGAGGTATCAGCAGGGGCCTTCTCTGGCTCTTTGCCCTTCTGTGGGGCAGTTTCACCTAGCTCTGGGCAATTCTTCATTAAATGCCCTGTCTTACCACATCTGTAACATTCTTCAGTAGCCACATGACAAGGCCAATACCTTTCCTAAACTCAGAGCCATGCAAATCGTAATCTTATTCGCACAACTATGGTTCGTACATTGCCTCGTCAAAGGTAGTGATATCTCACGGGCCAATCGGGCTCTGGTAGGTGATCTGAGCCCTTCCATGAACTTTCGGACCTGCCAACTCTCACTGCTCATAGTATCGGGGTCATACCTGCCCAGAGATATAAACCTCAATTTATACTCATCAATAGATCAGTTCCTCTTAACCAAACTCAAAAATTCCATCTATAACTTCCTCTGAGCAATGTCTTGGACATACTGTCTCCAGAATGCATCCAAAAATATTTTCCATGTCAGTTTAAGATGTCTAATTCTCAGGATGAGTCAGGCAAACTTCCACCAAAACTCTGCCTCGGCCTCAAATCCCATACATTGTCTGAGCAAATAGCTCCATAATATTCTCTAAGCTCCGTTCAAATCTCGCGAAGCATGCCTAATCACTCTCTGGTCTCTTTGTAGGATCCCGTGGGGTAAGATCAGATAAAGACTTGTCTCGGCTCTCACGCTTACCCCTACGGCCTCGAGCGTGTGTACTTGCCCCTCTACCATGGCGGCTATCAATCAGGGTAACTATATTCCTGCATTCACAACCCTTTCTCCATCTAATCCCATCTCAGAATACACAATTGTATCTAAACAATACATAGTACATGGAGATGTAAACTTCCTTAACCACTAACACCGACTCATATCAGACCAACTTAGCTCTAATACCACTTCTGTCACGACCCAATTTTTACCTAAAATTACAACAAATTTTTCACTTTTTCATTTTCTTACCCGTCGTGAACAGTTTCACTACTAACAGTTGGGCTATGAGTTGACATTAGTCCCTCCTGTCATGTTACTTACCTTAACATCCATTTCCATATCAGATTTACATATTAGGATCTACTGTCCTTTGATTTTAACTAAATACATTCTTAACGGTATTTACATAACTTTACTTCCCCGATATCATATCCATGTACAGTACTGTGCCTTTACATATTCAGATACAAAACTATATAATATGTATACATGATTTGTGATGGGAAGTAGCGGATGACAATGAATGCAGTCTCTACCTGCTCTCAACTACTGTGGATGTTCTGTAGGGGTGAAAAGTGAAAGGGTGAGCACAACTTGCTCAGTAAGGCAATAATGTAAGCAGGTAGCTAACTACACTATCTACATGCTTATAATGTCATGATATAAAAATCATTTATATGCAGAGCATGATGTATAATTAAAACTGTGCCACATGTATATAAATATATCACGTACTGAAAACATGAAAATATGCATGTAAATATGGAAAATCATCATGTCAACATCTCATGCTCAACACATTGAAAACTTATCATAAAACAACCCCTTAAGGTTTAACACATTATCAAAACTTAGTAAAACTCATTAACCCATCATTAAAACCACAGTTCGTTTTAAAATCACAAATCGAGGCTTAACCCCTCCTTCGGGTCTACCTTGGTCTATTTATAGACCGTATGATATCACGTGAGGCATATAGGTTACTGTATAGGAAAAATCGAGGACTATGTCCTTGTGATCCCAGGTTACACGGATCCCGGTGTGCAGGGCATAATGGCTGCAACGGGAGGTGGGTCAATCCTACCCGCTAGAAAATCAGATCATCAATCTACTAGTCGTGACTACACGGTACAGCGCACTCCGTGTTACATGCACAGTACAACGTACTCCATGAACCGATCTCACAGTCTAGGGGTGCCTGCCATAGGTCTTATCCACCCCATACCATGTCAATAACCAACCCATGTCTCAACATACACGTGCGAGCATATCATCTCACTGTGACATACAGTCTACATGAGGCTTCGGCACGGCTCTATGCATGTCTCATCACGTATAGTGTGAGCGAAGCTTCAGCACGACGCCATGCATATCATGATATCTAAAATCTCGTGCAAGCGAAGCTCCAGCACAGTTTTATGCACATACAAAAATTCTTGTACGAGCAACTCTTCAATATGGCTTTCATGCATAATAAATCAGTGTAAATCACGTACGAGCAAAGCTCCAGTATGATTTTCATGCATATAAATCAGTAAAACTCAGTGCGAGGGAGGCTCTAGCACTCTGTATGTCAGTCAAAACATCAAAATCCAGTGCGAGTAAGGCTCTAGCACGATTTATACTCATATGAATCTGATAGGCTGATAAAACACTTTCAAAATCATAATTGGCACTTCACACGTGCCATTTTCATGCAAATCATGAAAATCAATAGTCAGCCTATCAATAAATTGCTTAAATCAAAACAATATATTTCATAAAATATCAAAAACATGTTATTCATGCAATTTATTAGCCTTACTACTCATTTTTTTAAATTTTCTAAATAGGGGCAAAACAGTCTTTTTTCACCGATAACCCGATTTTCGCAGAAATTATTATTTCATTTCTAGATACTTTAGAAACTTTTAGGCCATGTAAATCCCCTCAAAAATATGTGTAGCTACCTCTAAATACTCACAAAATTTTCTTACCTTGTATCAAGTCGAGTGTGGTAAATTTTCACTGCTGGAAGCTTATCCAGTCCGATCTACTCCTAATCCAATCTATAGAGCTGCAGAAAATTATTTATCATATCAATTTAACCCAATAAATATACTTCCTTCGTTTACTACAGTCGATTTAACTTATTGGGTTCATTTACTTTTTATTGGGCTTTCCGTAGGGCTCATAATCTAAATTGGGCTAATTGCTACTCAAACTTGGCCCATTGCGAACATTTGCCTGAATTCTTGGCCTAACATCATTATTACATTATCTCATCCAATTTCTAGTCTCTTTCGACCGTTTAAAATCATTTACGACAGTCTATTTTCAATTCTAAGCATTACGAAATTTTATACGAAATAGATCGCAACTTACGCGATTAATTCCTAACTCGTATAACTATCCAATTTATAGAAATCGAGATTCACTTACCCGAGATTCTGTGATAGCACGTAAATCGAGGCTGACTCGAACTCTCGTTTGTCGCCAATTTTTGCGCTACATGTTTATATATTTATCGGGTCAATTTTGGTCAAATATAATTTCAATTAAATATTTCAAAAATTAAATCGGTCAATTTCGACCACTTACTGACTTACCCATATCTCGATTGCATCATCAAATTTTTTCTCCCAATTTTCTCTTTCCTTTTTGCCCCCTTTTTCTTCTTTTTCTTTTCTTTTTTTTGGCTGAACCGGTCCGATCCGGTTCAGCTCACCTTCATTTCACTGAACCAGCCGTACCGGGTTAGCCTTCCCTTTGCCGTTCCCGACGTTTCTGGCCGGTTCTCGACTCATTTCTGCCACCGTTCGACTCGGCTGCGCCTGGGGAGTCTTCGTTTGGCCTTGGGTTGGATCGATTGGCGCTGGTGGTTGCCAAATTTCCTCTCTCCCTTTTCGGCCCTCACCCTCGTCGATCTCCCTCTCTGAGCTTCACCAGCAGCCACCGCTTCCTCCCCCTGGTGTGTCGGCATCGCCTCTCGCTGCTCGATCCTTTCCTTGCCATCACGTGCCTCCTCTAGCCTTCAAATCAGAGACGAGCTGAGAGAGGGAATCGGGTCCCGATTCCTTATCTATTTCCTTTCCAGTTTCCTTACTTTTTGTTTTTTTAATTCCTTTATATTTTTTAAATATAATATATTATATATAATATATTATATTATATTAAAATATAATATAATACATTATATACCAAATATTTTCTTCCAAATATCCCAATTATATATATATATATATCTTATTTTTTTTGAGTATTTTTCTCATGTTTTCGGGATAATTTCCTGAGGTAAAAAATTTTGATTTATCACCATAAATTCGTATCTTGATCAATTAGGCTTGGAATTCAATTATTTCTTCTTTGTTGATCAAGATTTCCTATATCCATGTTTAAAATAACGATTTCTTAAAAATTGACACCGAATTTCAGGTTTTACAATAAGAGTCAAGAATGTTTCCCCATAATATATATATATATATATATATATATACACACACACAATATTTGATTTCAAATTTATTTGGTATAAGTAAAATGCATAAAGTATACATATACATATATATATATATATATATATATATATGCCATAAATTATATTCATCATGTGGAGTATATATATATATATATATATATATATATATATATATATATATATATATATATATATATATATATATAAAACTCGATGGAAGAGAGGATGGTAATCGATGCAAGAGAAGAAATTTGCAAAATAAACATCTACAATGGAACTGCCAGCTACGGTAGAAATTGGGAGAAAAAAGGCTGGTATGGCAGTGTGTCAATAGGCGGTAGCAGGTCTAAAAAATCAAGAGGAAGAAAAGAGACGTGAAGGCTATAGATAATGAGGTAAAGTCAGGGAACCGAGGGTAATGGCAGACAACACGCTAACCTAACTGTTTAAGTATTAAAATATAAATATGTAATGCTACAAATGGGAGCAAGAGGACCAGGCTGAGAGGGGGCAAGAGCTGTACAGTTGTGTACAGCTGCTGCAAGAGTTGATAGGAGACTGACCACATCAGGATTATGATGGATAGATGACTGAATTTCTGATAGGGCACTAATGAAAACGTGAAAAGAAATACAAACGAAAATTAATGAACTTGAGCAGTGAGGTTACTGGTGACATGATACAGGAATTGATATACAAATGAAAGAATAGATGCAGGATTTAGAGCAGTTGAAAATGAGCTGAAAACACGAAATGAGGCATGGGATTGTGGCTAAAAATCTGTTGGATGGTCTGACCGTGAGAAGAATAACAAAGAAATATATATACATACATAAACAGAGGGCTGGATGGCCGGTTGAAAAATAAATGAGATTGATCGAACCAGAATAGAGATGAAGAGGAACTGACGACTGGTTCTGTAGATGGCTGAAATACGATTGAAGCAGGTTTGAAGTGGTGAATGAAGGGCAGAAAATAGAGAGGAAGAGGACAACTGAAGCTCCTCTATTTTCCTCCATTTTCTTCAAGCTGTCGACGGTGAAGATATAACTCGTAAGGAAAGGTAGAGCAGTAGCTGTTCGGTGAAGAAGGAGAAGGGGGAAGCAAGACCAGATCGACGATGAAGTGGATCCGACAATGGTAGGCGTCTGGCAGGAATCTGAGCATGAACAAGAGTGGTGGACAAGGGATGCTTGCGGTTTGCTGCTAATAAGGCTAGAAACCGAAGCCGAAAACAGAGATGGCATGGTTGCTGAGGGAGAACCTTTTCCGTGAATGGGTAACCAGAATTCGAGAAGGAATAGTAGAATGGTAGAAACGCCGAGAAGATGAAGAAAAAAGTGATGAACAATACCCTCGGTGAGTCGGCAAGGAAGAAGAAAACAGAAGAAATTTTGGTGGGAAGGAGAAAGGAGAATTAAAAAAAGAGAGTATATTTACATATGTATATATTATTATATGTATACATATAAATAAGAATATTGAAAATAGAATAATGTGCACGAAGAATTCAGGAAACTTGAGGGAAAGACGGTCTGGGAATATTTTTGCTAACGTTAGTTCGAAGTTTTGGAGTACATCGAATTAAGTGAACTCGCTGACCTGCACCACTAAGGCATCGGGGACTATGAACAGACACCGAGTTAAGAAAAATTTTCTTGTGCTGCTAGAGATAAATATACGTAATTTCTCTGTGTTTGTAGATATAAATTTTAGGGTAAATTTTCTAGTTATCGGAATTATAGAAAATCCTAAGTCGATTTTACGCTTTGAAATTTAAGGAAAACTTTAAACTCCGTAGATCGACCCAGCTACTGATATAGATTTACTTGGTTTATTTAGACAAAAATCTCGGTAATTATAATTATTCATTTTAGATCAAAAAACCTCTGATTTGACTTATCTGTGCCGGGTACTGAAATTTTTAATCAGAAAATGGCTAGTCAGCCTTCTTTGATTTGTTTTTGTGAAACACACTAGATTAATATGTGATTTAAGAAAAAAATGATATGTTTATAAAGAATTACTGATGAGATGCGCTTAAGCGCGTGCTAACTGTGTGTCACACGACCTGACTCGCATTGATGAGATGTGCTTGATCGCGTGCTGACTGTGTGTCGCAAGGCCTTACTCACACTGATGAGATGTGCTTGAACGCGTGTAGACTGGGTGTCGCACGTTTCGACTTGTACTGATTTTGAGACAAAGGCAATGGATAAATCATGCTGCACTTCTATGTATTCTGTATCTGTTTCTGTGGTCCACAGAGTACGATGTACCATGCAGCACGCACGTGAGTACGATGTACCATGTTTCTAATTCTGATTCTGGTTTTTAGACATTCTGATTTGTGATTCGTATAGGTAGCTGACCACTCCCACTGCAATAGACATCCCAGCACACCTGGCCTGTGATTGCCCGGAGTCACCAACATTGACCAATTGTCATTCTGATATCTGATATAGCATTTTGCCTTGTCTCATATATTTAGATTTTTTGATGTGACTGTGTGAATTGATTTGACTATATGGAACTGTATTTTTCTACTACATAAACACTACGGGGGCCACCTCTTGAATCTTGCGGGACCAAAGTGCCACACAGTCGTCACTTTAAAAGCTGTATACAGTTTTAGGACCAATTTTGATTATAATTCCATGTTTATACTGGAATTGCTATGGATTTTTAACTCTGATTTTACGGAATTCGCAGTGGCTCTGTGTTAATTGGAAATTGTTTAAATTACCACTTAAAGTTTTTGGTATTCTGTATCTAATGCAGTAAACTGTATATACTATCGATATTAGTTCTGTTTTCGATTTTCAGACCCTGGTATTTCTGAATTGCCAAATTTTCTGTATGTTTACATGAGAATCTCTATTTAGCAAATGCTTATATAAGTAGTGTATTTATCTACTTGCTATGCGTTTTTCATACTGAGCACGTTAAGTTCATCCCTTACTTTCCTCCACAGAGCACCATCGGTAACTTGGACCGCTGCCGTTAGTAAGGTATTTCGCACAGCTGTGGTTTCGTGGAGTATCTTTCTGCGTCAAAGGTATACCCAAGTTTAAGTAATTCTGTTGTATCGAAAATTTTTGTAGGTATAGTAATGTATATAAGATATGTCTGGGGAATGTGAACACGATCACATTGTAATGGAATAGTTTTATGTTTAAATTTGTCACAAAGAAATGTGTTTAAACGAACAAAATTTACTGTTCTGATTCTATTATCGACTCGAAGCCCAACCAAAATGTGTGTAATTTGGGTTGTTACACCCACTCATGCCAATTAGCAAGCGCTTACTGCTATCAATACTACGTCAAGCCCTCTAGGAAAGGGTTACCCAATGTGGACTCCGAGGAGGCCCTATTGAGACAATGCTCTTATGATGTGAGCTAACCATTACATTTAGAGGTTAACCGGCAACTAATCTAAACACCTTCCAAGAAGGGCAACGACTTATTTAATTTCTTGTAATTTGTAAAATTCATTTATGTTTATTTAAATTTCTTTGTCAATTTAACTTGCTTTTCTTTAATTTTCTCACAAACCCTTTTTTATAATTCCTTGAGTTTCTTATAATCCACACTTTGATTTTAAGTTTTTAATAGTAAATTTCAGTTCTCATTTACTTATAAGATCAAATTTATGAGTATGAAAAGTGAGGTTATAAATACACTATAATTCTTAGTCTTTACACTTCAAAATATATAGGAAAAATTACCCTTAAATGAAAAAACAATTTTATTCTTATACAAATAACAGATGGAGCACGTTTTCTTTCTTCTTGTCTTTCAGCTTCTTTCTTTTCTTTTTTTTTTTCTGGAAAACCCTAATTCCTTCATTCTTATTCTCTCTAAAAAAAAAAAGAAAATGTTTGATAGTTTTAGTGAAAATAACTATACGCTAATAGCATGAAAGGATTTGGTAGCATTGAAGAATTTTGGTAAGATCGAAGAAAATGAGGTAAGGTGAAAGAATACAGATGATAATGAGTTAAAACATTGACTTTATAAGGTTTAATATTATTCTTCTAGTTATATTTTGTGCCTAAATGAGCTTGTTAATGTTTATTTTATGTTTTAGGCGACAAAAAATATGCTTATGGAAGAAAAAAGGAGTTTAAAAGACACATTTTACAATTTCTAACTAGTAAGCGTATTTTGGTAATTTCACCTCCTTGACAAATTTTTAGTGAAAATGTAATCGCATGAAAGTTGTAGATGACTTTCTCAAGCTTTTCATAATGTAAAAGATCACCCGAATCGAAGTTCGTTTGATAGGTCAAATGTGCTAATAAAGTCGACGCTAAAATCTAGGAAATGATATTCCTAATAGAGGTGGGATTAATCAATGGATAGATAAGGATAAACTTGTGCAATTAAACTAAATTTTGTAAACATAAATACAATGAGAGAAAATCAAAGAGAATGTGGAAAACCTATCCAACACTTCAAGATAATTGAAGATAAAGCTTAGAAATAAATCCTTAGAAATTGTAATTAAAGTTTTACTCAAAGTCAAATATTGTAATTCTCTCATTATAAATGGCTTACCTAGGGGTTGATTATCATCACAATCAGCCTAGTCTTTTTCCACAAAGTTGTCGACACTCTCATTTTCTTTTATAAAAATTGTTTTTACATTTTATAAAGTGGTGGTCGATTTCTTCTTTGATTTAATATTATTGTCAATTTCTTCCATGCTTTATATTCTTGTGTTTTTTGATTTTTTATATTATGAGTGGCTAAGCTTTCTATTTGGTTTGGTGTGTGTCTTTGATTAATCTTGGTTAAATATTGTTTTGAGAAGTATATTTTTATAAGATATCATTAGTTAAGTATATAAGATTTCATTAGTTTAATTCAATAAGTTGCAAACTATTTAGTTAAGTATAATTGTCAATTGCTTGATTAAAAACTTAGATCTATAATTGCTTAATGTTTGAAATCACATAGAGATAGAAGGAAACCTAAGTTTGAGTAAATAAACAAGACTTATGTATTTATCACTTAATTCAACTCATATCTTTCATAAATACTAATGTTATTGTATAAATATATCTAGAGAGCTTATTCTAGGTTGTTTGAGTGGTTAGGAATTAATTGAAGAGCTTGTTTCAATTAAAGAATCAGTAAGGAAATATGGTGTAACAGAGCTTGTTGTTACACTATGGTTGAACATTTAATTAGTGAAATCTTTTGAATTAAGATACTTGCTAATTGAAGCTTCTTTGACTTGATAAAATTGATTTGTTTATAATTACTTACTTATTTTGTTTCTTTCTTAGTTTTTTTTTTCTTTTAAAATCGATTCACAAATATTTGTTTTCGTTTTCTTTATATTTAATTAAGAACTTTTATTTTTAATAATAATTCAATTACTTCAATCTCTATTTTCTGGGGATTCAATATCTACTGCACTATCTACCAGTAGTTTAGAGAAAAATTATTTTCGATGTATTCGACACACATTAGTAGATTGTCACTGCGAACAATTCCCCGCGTAAGCTACTTTATGCTTGGACATGTGTGCATTGACTTTCATTATTAATGTTAGGCTAGCAGTTGTTCCGATGTTTGTGGAGTTAAACGTGATCAATCGACATAAATCGAGAAGTGATCAATTGGCATACGTCGATTCATTCAAGCAGCACTACAAGCTTTTTTATTGATTTTAAGGTTCTAGGTAGTTCTTTTTTGGCATAATTCAAAACTAGTTGACTATGTTGCTATGGTGTGGCTTTCTTTCTACCTTGTAGCTATTGGGATTAGCCTACTGTTGGAGCAAGGCATTAAATGAAAGTAAAGAAAACAAATTAACACTGAAAAATAGCTCAAGTTGGTTAGTCTGCTGGTGGAATAGTTGAAGTATAAGTTGGTGGAATAGAGCGAGTCTAACTCTAGTTTGATAGGAGTGAGCCACAAATAGTCTCAAGAGCTTCATTAATTGCAGTTCTTCATATACTGAATTTAGTGAACCTGGAGTTAGAGTCAAAGCTGTTGGGTGGGCACAGGAGCCAAATCAATATAAAGGGTGGGAGTCAAATCTTTTAGGAGACGCTAGCGTAGTTGTCTTTAACCTAAACCCCACACGAGTGTCCTCGCACTAGGCAGCTTGGATTTTTAATAGTTCTCATTTCTTTCATGTTTTAAGATTGCTAAATGTTTTCTGAATTCCAAAATGTCTTGAGTTAGTGTTAGTAATAGTTAGCCTTCTAAATTCCAAAATGTCTTAAGTTAGAGTTAATAATTGTTAGCCTTGGATTTTTAATGATATAAACTATTTATTTAGATTTTTCTTCTTCATTTTCGATTTTGCTTTCTAGTGCTATTAGGCTTTAAATTCATGTTTTTCTTGTATCAATTTCTAATTCAAAAATTAATGTAGTTAGGTTAGTTCATTAGTGATTAAAATGTTGATTTAGTAATATTCTTAAGCTTTTAATCTTGCAAAGTTTTTATCATTTACTTCCAAACATATTCTACTTTGCATGTTAGACTGTGTACGGTTTTCAAATGTTTGATTAGGACTAGTATTTAGGTTTGGTGATTTAGGAAATATCTTGAGAGGAGTCAAATAAGGTAGTATAATAAGTGCTTGTAAGAGAAAACATTTTTTATTAGTGGTAACCTTATGGCCATGTAAATACTAATAGAAAGGGTTTTGAGAGCATACATGAGGGGTTTTAGTTACATTATAAGAAACGATGTAGCGATGCTATCCTAGATTTTGCTTTATCCAACTACCCAACCTTAGTGAACACACTTTTAGGAAGAGATAATCTCACATTATAACCTTTAAAAGTGGATCGAGCTCAAGTCAAATAGATTTCTTTTTTACTATAAGGAGAGATAAATGTGATGTCTAGACTACAAGGTTATCATAAGTGAGAGTGTTACCAAATAACATAGACTTCTAGTTTTAGATATGAGGATTTATGGATGGCATCGAAGAAACCAACAAAAAAAAATTGCTAGGATTCAATGGTGGAAGCTAAAAGAAGATTGTAATGCAGTATGTAGAGATAGTTAATCCAGAAAGAGGACTATATAACAAAGGACAACTTTAGACACTGTGGAACAAGATGGCAAAATACATTCAATGGGTGGGCAAATAGATACTATGAGTATCAAATAGAATAACACCAACTAGAAAAGATGAAACATGGTGGACTATATCAATTAAGGAAGCTGTAAAAACTAAGCAAGAGTGTTAAAAGACTTTGAAGAAGAACAACATCGAAAAAAGTTTTACAAAATATAGTTTAACTAGGAATAAGTGTGAGATCTGAGAATTTTACACATATCAAATTATGTAATGAGAACATGAAGTGTAATTGATTGAACTAAATATGATGTATTCATATATTGAGGTGGTATGGAATGAAATTTTAAGTGATGAATAAGTTATAAATGAGATTTATGTTAAAGTGTGAAACTATGGGGCCAGATCGATCTTGGAGAAGAGAGGATCGATCTGGTAAGTTAAAAATGACAAGAAAGGAGGAAATTAAGTGAGCAGATCGATCTCCAATAGAAGAGGATCGATCTCCTTATGATTTTATAATGAAGAGATCGATCTCATAAGGAAGGAATCGATCTCAAAATGTTTCTATTAGGGAGAAGATCGATCTCCTCAAGGAGCAGATCGATCTCACGAAGCATTCTGTAAACTAGAGATCGATCTCATAATTGGAGCAGATCAATCTCATAAAGCCATAAAGAGATCGATCTCACCCCTCGACAGATCGATCTCCTAGGCATAAAATTACCCCAAATCGTCCCCAAATTCAAATGTAGATCGATCTCATCAAGAGCCAGATCGATCTCCTACCCTCCGTCTATATAAGACCCCCTTCTGTTTTTTCCTGGAAATCGATCTCTCTCTCCCAAATCGCCATTTTCGAACCCTAGCTTTCTCTCCCCTCTAAAACACCCATTTTCGTCCAAATCAAGGGTTGTGGCAAGAAGGAAAGTTGTTCCTCATCAAAAGGAGAACATCATACTTGGAAATCGAAAGATGGATTGAATCGTGGTGGGAGTTGATGTCACGACCCTCCATGACTTAACCAAAAGTCACTACAAATTTTTCGCATTTTTAACTTACCTTTCCTTTCATCAATGGTTGAGCTGTGATTCGATGTTAGCTTCCTTGCATACCATATCATCCATTATCATACATACATGTCAATATACTGTTACTGACTGTAACTTCTTTTATAATACATGTAAGACTCATATAAAACTAATACAAATACATTCCCCATAATATATATCGTATACATCATTGTGTTGTTTCTATGTTTAGATACATAACTGTACAAAATATGTATACCTGTCAATCGATAGGAACTAGCGGCAGACAACAGGAATACTATCCCTCAAATGCTCTCACTCTACTGCTGATGCTCTGTAGAGAGGAAAAATAAAAGGGGGGTGAGCATACAATGTACTCAGTAAGGAAATCAGGCAAGTAAGTAGACATCTACACTATCTACTCGAAATAATGCTATGCCTCGAAAATATCATTTTCTTAACTCACTTTAAAAGCATGTCTTTAAATATATATATATATATACTTGTACAGATTAAATCTCATGTACAAAAATCATGCTTGCTTTCATAAATGTAGGCATGTAGTGCAAAATAATGCATCTTTATAATATCACAATGCCTTTAGATAAATCATACCATGTATATTTAAATAACATTAAATATGGCATTTAAATTATTCACATCACAACAATAGGATTTCGACCCATCCCTCAAGTCTATCCGTAAATAAATCAGTCAATCAGGTGATATATCATGTGAGACTCTGTGGTGAAATGCAATAATATCCTGGACTATGGCCGTATCGGACAATGGTGATCCAAAGCTACACGGAATCCTAGTGTGCGGGGCATCACTGCTGCAACGGGAGGGGTCAGTCCATCACAACTGCCAGCAATATCCTCCTCAGCTCCACAACACCACACGGTACAATGTACTCCATGCCACTCGTACGGTACAATGTACTCTGTGGACCTTACATCACAGTCGGGGTGCCTGTCATAGGTCTTAGCCCTCAAACCATGAAATATCATACCACGTCTCTAAATCTAGATGCGAACCTTTCATAGTGTGACACTCAGTCTACACGAGAAAATCAAGCATGGTTTTTCAACACGTATCTTATATCACATACAGTGCACGCCTTTGAGCGCGACTCACAGTCGACACTCTACTCAAACACTGTTTCACATCACAAAGTCAATGCTAGTACGAGTAAACCTCCAGCAACTAGGTCATACATAGTTCATGTTTCAAATCAAGTATGAGCAATAGCTCTAGTACCATGCTATGCACAAAACTTATCAAATCAATTACGAGCAATAGCTCCAGTACTATATCATGTATAAATCATGAAGAATCGAGTACGAGCAACGTTTTAGTACTCTGTCATGTATTTCATGTAAAATTCGAGTATGAGTTATAACTCCAGCACTCTTTCATGCACTTATCATATAAAACTGAGTACGAGTAATAACTCCAGCACTCTATCATGCATGTCATGAAAATCTAGTGTGAATAACAATCCAACACTAATATATGTGGAAAATATATGAAATCAAGTGCGAGCGGTGCTCTAGCACGATTTATTCTCACATAATATGATAGATGGCTTTTTAAAAAGGGATGATTTTCAAAACATCAAAATCAGCACTATAAAGTGTGCTTAATTCATATCAACCTTAAAATCATTAGCCCATCTTTTTATTCTTCTGCTAAATAGCAGTAAAACACTCAAAATGATGGTTTCCATGCATTTTACAACTTTTCACAAAAGTTGACTTTTTTCCTAACTAAGGGTAAAATTATAATTTGCCACTATCGGGTCACTATAATTATTATTCACGTTCTCTGACCCTCAGAGTTTTTAAGTGAATGTAAAAGCAGACGAAAATACGTGCAGGTATCTCTAACTACTCACAAAAGTCCTTTACTTGCAATCACTCGAGAAATTTTACTTTCTCAACGCTGCTCGATCCAGCAGTCTGATTCGCTCCTCCAATAATCTCTAGAGCTGCATATAACCATTTATCAGGTTAATAATGTTTTTCCTACTGTATTTCACATTAAATACAGTCTATTTTCCTTAATGGGCCTATTAAAGCCCATTAAGGGAAATAAACTGTATTTAAGCCCATTTCCATTTTACTATTCATTTTCGTTGGGCCTATTAGGCTTGTGGGGCCCACCAACTCTTATTGGGCTTGTCCTAGACCCATTACATCATATTGGATCTAAAATATTTGGGCTTGGCCCATTGGACCTCTCGACCACATGCCATGGCCGAGAGCATCCCATGTCGTCGGTCATACCATGGCATGCCGTCCATGTCCATTTGTTTAGCCAAATTCACTTTGGCATTTTCACACACACTTGGTTGGCATGTCTTAAGCCTTTCCTATAGTTCATGTTGGCATTTTATCAAATACTTTATGCGCCATATCATACAACCATCCATATGAACAAACTGATTATAACTAACCATGTCATAATCATGTATACAAGGGTATTTATCAAAACTCATATACCAACTTTTGGCCATCACATGTTCATAGTGTTTTCATGTGTTTCAATCCATAAAACATATACCAATATACTTAAAATCATTCATACATTAACATATATGAATTTGAAAGCTTGAAAATATACCTAGTATTTGTGTTCACACTTAGCCGAAACTTTGAAGCCTCACGATTTATTCACTATGGCTCCTTGATAGCCATTTCCAACATATGTTACTCTCCTCTCAGTTTAGAACAACTTTCATGAAGATTGCAAGTTCCAAATATGCCTTTTTTCTAGTGATTTCTAGTGAGAGAAAGCTTAGAAAACTTTTCGGTTATGGTTTCTTCACTTTGCCGAAAATGAAAGGATGAAGATGATTATGTGTTGGCTGGTATTTATAAGTCCATTACTTAGTCATTAAGCTAAAATCCAGCCACCTTAATTGACTTCCAAAAAGTTTAGGTAATGGTTATCATTTTAGACTTTGTTACCTTTCATTAATGGCTTTTAACTTATTCAAATGGGCTTTCAATTGGGCTTCTCAGTTTGGGCTTTTCCATTGGGCTTTTGGACTGAAATTTTTACTACCTATTGGGCCTTCAATTGTCTCAATATTGGGCCCACAAATTGGCCCAACAATTCGGCCCATTGGGCTTTCCAAATTCGGCCCACACTTATAATACCTTAATGGGCTTTAAAATTTCCGAATTTGGCCCATTGCGTTTTTATCCATTAAATTAAATCCGAAATCCTTCCGAATAAATTTTCCTTACTTTCGGAGATGATTATCTTGTATTCTGACCAATAATATTTTTTTCCAATTTTTTCCCATACATGGGTTAATTTTTAACCATGGTTAGTCAACTATGGTAAAAGTCCAATTTTCTTAACTATAGTTGACATTTTCCTTAATCATTGACCAAGTTGACTTTTTTTCAAAATTTTGAAAGTGTCATATCTTATGTCTTACACTCTCGTCTTTACGTTTTAGTCATTTTCGGTAGGTAAATACACCCGAAACACCTTAAATACTTTAACTCGCTAAAAAGGTCTATTTTACCCTTTTTAGCATTTACTCTCGTTCTTTGTGTTCGGAACTAAATCAAACTGACTTTCCTTCATAAGCTCTTCATATTTTCTCATTTTAAGTTCTTATTTTCAGTCAGAATGATTTAGATCCACTCGGTTTAGCTTGTGACTCTTATAGCTCACATTAGGCTTTTATGTAGCTTATGCGTGTTAAATCATTTCACATACTCTTTAAATCTAGTAAATACTCTTCTTATGATTCAACTATAATAATAGAGTGTTCATACACATAGGAATCATAAGGAACCGGCTACATAAAATACGGGTCTGACAGTTGAGCACTGAACAAGTTTAGGTAATCTCTAAACTTCAATCTTAGATTTTGAAGTGATTTTTGGTGATTGTGAACATGGACATTGTGATGAAATAGCTAGGAGATGGTTAGTATTGACGAAATTGTGATTTTATTGGAGTGATGATGATCTTAAGTAAATTGTGGTAAATTGAGATTTTTATCTATAAATTGGAAATTGAGGCAATGAGATGATTTTGGTATGGGTATTATGCATGAGAAATGTAGAATGTTGAGATGAAGTGGATGAGATGATGTATTGTGATAGAGTCATGAGAAATGGGATAATTGAGAGATTTAGGTGTTAGTGAGAAATATGAGCAAATGTATGCTCGATAATGAAATTGAGTCGAGATATTGATGTTTTTAACATCGTTTAGACAGCTCGGGAGTTTCAGAGTGGAATGCGAGGCTAGTCCGTGATACGGAGGAACGATTGCACTATACGAGGTGTAAAGAGGTAAGGGAAAACTAAACTCATTTGTGTATGTGTTTTGTGATAATGTTGTAGCATGATTTTCGATTGAGAAAACAAGCATGTTTTATGTGTTGTGAATGAGAATTGCACACAATTTTATAGTCGGTTGGGGCCCAACTTTTATGAGTTATAAACTATATGTGAAAACATTTTATAACCATTTTGTGTTTAAAATGTGAAAAGTGTTTTGGGCCCTACGTTAAGGTGCACTCAGATTTGAGAAATGTGTGCGTGGTTTTGCTGGTTGAAACTCGAGTTTAACATGTTTTGTGTTGAGTACAAAATAGTTTGAAATGAGTTTTGTGAGAGAAAACCATTATGAGCTTTACGTGAAGGCAAAACGATTTTTATGATAATGGCTATTGATTGAGACTCAGGTGTGTCATTTTGAATACATACCGGGTATTGCTCTAGTAGCATGTAAGTCCGATATTCCTCCGTTCTGATAACGTGATATGTCCCCTACTCTGGTAGCGTTGGTTACCTACCATGTGTGAATCCTAATCAGTGGCTGTGTCACGTGTATTTGGTGGCTGTGCCACGTGCGAATCTAAATCAGTGGCTGTGCCACGTGCAAATCTTAATCAGTGGCTGTGCCACGTGTATTTGGTGGCTGTGCCACGTGCGAATCTAAATCAGTGGTTGTGCCACGTGTGTTTGGTGGCTGTGCCACGTGTGGATTTTAATTAGTGGCTATGCCACATGTAGATTTTATTTAGTGGCCGTGCCACGTGCATTACTATTGCAGTGATTTTTATCACGTTTTAAACAGAAAAGCCATTATCGCATTTTGATTTCTACTTGCTTGTAACCTTGAATTGATCCATTTATTATCATGTTTTTACATGAGCTTTGAGATGATGTTTTCACTATTCATGCTACATTTTCCACTGAGTTTATTGAGTTTATCATGTAAAACAAAATGATTGTGCTGTGCAAATCATTTTCTTATTAATAAATCCCTTACCCTCTTACTGAGCGATTTAGAAGCTCACCCTGTTTTACCTTTCCCCCAGATTTCTTCAAGTGAAGAGAATTTTTTCTGTAACGTATGGATTAGTGGATAGTGGAAGACTCGAGCTCTAGGCCACATATTGTACTTGAGTTACATTTTATTATTTCATGTAACCAGACTATTATAGTATTTACGGACACTTGATGTACTATGAAGTATGGGATGTATTAGGATAATTCAACATGAGTTAAGGAATGTATCTGATTTGATATATTTAATTATGTGATGATTAGATCTTGAGGTGTGATTTTATGATATATATACAAATATTGATGCATGACACTGTATAGGAATGCACCTAGATATGTGTAATGATATAGAAAAAATTTTGAATTTACCCTATTTTTTGCATTTTTGGGGTGTGACAATAAGGCAAAAAAGGTGATGGTAGAAGCTAAAGAAAAAGTTGTAAAAGAAATTTACAACAAGTTAGATAAAAAGGATGTAGAGAAAAACATATATAAATTGGTGCAAGCAAGAAAAAGGATAAGCTGTAATCTAAGAGTTGTGAAATGTATCAAGTATGAGTACTAAAGAACTCTCGTTAAAGACAATGACATTAAAAAACTATGGTGTGATTGATTCGACAAATTATTTAATGACAGACAAAGTCAAATTTTAAACAATATCTCATGGCCTCCTGAGGATTTAAATCGATGTTTTATGCGCAGAATCAGAGAGATAAAGGTAAAAAAAAGGCACTAAAGAGGATGAAAACCGGGAAAACTGTTGGGCCTATCTACATTCCAATTGAAGTTTGAATATGCCTTGGAAAAGTAAGAGTTAAGTGGTTGATAGATCTTTTTTACATGATTTGGTACACTAACAAGATGCCCGAGGAATGAAGAAAGTGTCTTGATACCTTTCTATAAGAATAAGGAAGATATTTAAAGTTACTCCAATTGTTGAGGTATAAAATTGATGAGTCACATGATGAAACTATAAGAGAGAGTGATAGAACAAAGATTATGGAAGACTATAAAGATATTGGAGAATTAATTTGATTTTATGCCAAGCCGATTAACTATGGAGGCAATACACTCGCTTAGACAACTTGTAGAGTATTCTTGAATACTGGGTAAATATCTTAATGTGATCTCTATGGACTTAAAGCAAACATATGATAAAGTGCCACGGAGGTGATATGGTCGTACTTAATGAAAAAACGTTTTTAAGAAATATATTAAACAAATTAAGGACATGTATGAAGATGCAATGATACAACAAGGGCCATGTGGGTGGCAAACAAGCAAATTTCTTATCACAATAAGATTACATCAAGGTTCAACGCATCAAGGTTCTACGCTCATACCATTTTTATTCTTTGAAGTAAAGGATAAACTGACAAAATCCATCTAAGAAAATGTGCCTTGGTGTATGATGTTTATGTGAGACCCCATATATGTATAACTTTGTAATATATGTAAATGGAACTATGAGATGGATGATTTTTGGATCAAGTAAATGTGAATGAATTTCAAATGAGAATGAATAAGTATCATGGATGCATGTGAAAGTTAAATAAGGGCTGAAATAGCCACGTAACTAAGCAAAAGAAACCTCAAGCATCTGGAATGAATATAAGGACGTAAAATGCATAAATGAGTGTAAAGCGAAGAATTCCACGAACCTTTTTGATTTCCAAGTGATCCGCACAAGTTTCATAATATGAAAGTCATAGGAAATGAGCCTTGCCATGCTCTAGATGAGTATAGATTGCAAAATGACTAGTCAAGCAATCAAAGACAAATTAACCTTTGAAAATTTTGGGAAAAGTGCAATGGAAATGCAGAAAATGAAGGTCAGATCGATCTCCTATTTAAGGCAGATCGATCTCTTGTGCAAAACAAAGTAATCCCAAGTGAATCTGCTAAGGCATATCGATCTCCCTAGTAAGCAGATCGATCTCTCCAATGACCAGATCGATCTACATTTGCCTCTGCCAAGCCCAGATCGATCTCCCTTAAGTGCAGATCGATCTCCATTGCATTCTGTAAGAAGCAGATCAATCTCCCTCATGAGCAGATCGATCTCCTTAAACTTCTGCCTAGCAAAGATAGATCTCCCTCAATGAGCAGATCGATTTCACCCTACAATGCCTGGACATTTCAAGAGTAAAAGCCAAAAGTAGATCGATCCCTTACCTAACCGGATCGACCTCCTCACGCTTTTTCTATATAAACCGACTACAAAAAGCTTCAATCTTCAGGAAAATCAATCTCACTCCATTTTTACCCAAACACCAAGCTTTCTCTCTCTATCTCTCTAGGATACCTACTTTTCCATAAAGATTTGAGAAAAAGACATTAGAAAAAAGTTGTTCACCTTGGGGAGGAGAACAACAAATCTTGAAGTTAATATCCAACTCATTGGATTGAAGGATCTAAGGAGTCTTCCAAACTTGGAAGAGAAGAAAGTCAAGCTAGGTAAGTTTTCAATGCACCAACTCTAAATGTGTTTACCTAAATGATGTTATGGGTAGATTGGTGTACATGTCAATGGTTGAAACTACCTAGAACATAATGAACCAACAATAACCTAGAAATAGGTTAGTGTGAGAAAATAAAATGTGTTGGAGTTAATGATGAATGGGCTATCTTAAGGTGATAGTGGTGTTGTGAGTGTGATTTTAAGATGGTGGTATGGAATGAATTGTGAAATAGACCAAACTGGTAAAATATACATTTTTGGCATTGGTGGAATGCATGAATGGATGAAAAAGTAAGGGTAGAGTATACACATCAAGTGCTTAATAAGTAACTAAGTGAGTTACTAGATAAATTGGCTAGAAATGGCATAATAATAGCCAAATGCAATAATGGGCCAACTTGATGAAATAGGCTCAAGGGGATATATTGACTAGTTGAAGTCGAAATATGAGTTAGAAACATTAACTCAAATGATTGGAGAATAATTGCAGCTCCCGAAAACATATCCGGAGCAAGTTGAGCCCAATCGTGAGAAACGGGAAAAGAAAAGAGTCGCTTTCAAGTGAATCGAGGTAAGGGAATTGTGTGGACTCTTAGAGATATTTGTGCGTATTTTGGGCGCATTATATTTTCTAGAACATATGTGGTAATAGGAATGAAATGGGTATTTGAAGGGCAAAGAGTTGGGCTCTTTGAGAAATATGCATGAAAACAAGAGAAGGATGCTTTGAAAATCCTGTTTTATTGCTTTTAAGCAAGTGATTGGTATGTTGGCTAGCATTTGAAATAATTTGCACGAGAAATAACTTGATTTGGTTTTATAACCATGCTTTGCAAAGAATGAGCCACCTATATGAGTTTCGTGAGAATGAAACGTGCTAGAGGATGGCTCGCACGAGATTTGATGTGTTTTTATACGCATGAGTGCTGGAGCTTAGTTTGCACTAGTTTTTACATGGATTTCTATGACATTGTGTTGGAGCCTAGCTCGCACAGATTTTATATTGGTTTTGACATGGTGCTAGAGCATAGCTCGCACTAGATGTCCACCATACTTGTTGCTGTGCCTGAGATTACTCGCACGTGGTTTTATGATATGTTGATAGTCATGCTAGGAGCTTTGGGTAGACTGGGTGTTGCACCGATTAAATTGGCTCGCACGTGCATATTGAGATGTGGCGTGATATGATGTGATGATATGGGTCCATGGAGTACGTTGTACTATGCATGTAGCACAGAGTACGTTGTATCGTGTTGAGATTGTGATATACTGTCTTCAGACAAAGTTTAAATCTGCTATGGGCCAGTAGGTTGGACGTGACCTACCTTCCTGCGAAAGCAGATAGAGGTGATACCCCGCACACTTGGATCCGTGTGGCCTGGGATCACAGAAGATATGGCCATAGTCCTAGAGGAGATTTCCCTATTATATTGCATATCTCACATGTCTCTTGCTTTATGAATGAATCCATATTTTGAATTGTGTTTTGTGGGTCAGGACAATCCGAGGGAGAGGCTGAGTCCTGACAAGTGTTGATTTTATTAAGATGAGAAAGTATGAAAATGCTTTAAAGTGCACTTACGCATGATGATTTTCCATGCTTACTTATGAAATACGCATAATGGTTTTCCATTCCTTGAATTTAAATTGTGCACTGAATTTAAATTGTGCACTGAATTAAATAGCATGATTTGCTTTACATGCCATTAACACAAACATGAACTAATGGTTTTGAGGTGTGATGATAAAATGTGTGGTTTTGAGCATCGCATCACGATCACGTAGATAGTATAGTATTTACATGTTCGCATGATTGCCTTACTGAGCGTGTTGTTTGCTCACCCTCTTAATTTTCCCCTCTACAGAGCATTGAGTATAGATTGAGGGCAACTGGAGTTCCTTTTTGGTATCCGCTGCATCCCATCACATAAGGTATACACACTTGTATAATTTTGTATCTAAACTTGTCATAGCACAGTAGCATTTTGAATGTAACCATTGGGGAGGTAAAGCAATGTAAACACATGTAAATAACAATTCTGATTTATTTATACAAGTGATTACTTATAAATTATAATACAAATCAAATGGTTATGGTTGGATGAGGTAAACATCGACACACAACCCAACTGTTGAGAGTGTAGCTGTTCACGATCGGAGTAAGGTAAGAATGAATAATAAATAATGTATGGAAAGCGAAAAATTTGTGACGATTTTGAGTAAGTTGAGGGTCGTGACAGTTTACAAATAATATTATCCAGAGTGTTGAAACTAGAACGAAGGTTAACGCAAAGTTGAAACTTTGGTAACAGATGCTAGAATAAAAAGGGTTCAAACTAAGTTGAGTGATACCTAAATATGTGGAATGTAAATTGAGTTCAAGCAAAGAGGAGGATCAAAATATAGTGACCTTAAATGGGGTGACAATTACCTAAGAAAAATCATTTTCGATATCTACGGTCGATCATATAAATGGATGTAGAAATTGATGGTGATGTGACCCATAGGATCCATGCTGGTTAGAGTAAGTAGAGAAGTGCTACATGTATGCTATGCGATAAAGGAATTTTGATATGGTTGAAATGCAAGTTTTATAAGACAATTTTTAGACCAACATTGCTATATAATATTGAATGTTAAGAGACTAAGAGACTTCATATACAGAAGATGAGTGTAGCAGAAATGCGAATGTTGTGGTGAATGTGAGAATATACAAGAAATGGTAGAATGAGAAATGAAGAAATCCATAAAAAGGTTGGAGCAGTCCTTATAGAAGACAAGATAAGTTAAAGTCATTTACGTTGGTTTTGACACATACGACGTAGGCTTATGGATAGTCCAGTTGAGAAAGTGATGGTTATGAATGATGAAAAAAAGATTAAGCTAGAGGAAGATCGAAAAAGACTTGGAAAGAAGTCATTCAGAAAGATATGACAGCACTAGAGTTCAAAGAACACATTGCCTTAGATAGGGATGAATGAAGGAGGAAAATTCATGTTAACAATGTAACATGAGTTGATATATTAGTTCATGTAGCATACCTCAATCTTTTGGATAAAGGTTTGATGATGATAGCGATAATGATTGTTGGTGTAGCTAATTTTCATTTCAAATTTCAAACAAGCTTTTATCAGTATTTCTTATCGTTCAATTTTATTTTATTTTAATTTTACATGTTTTCTTTAAGTTTTCAAAATTACATTTTATATATTTAGATTTCAATATTTTATTTTTAAGTTTGCATATTTTCATTAATTATGTTTGCCTTTTTATTTTTTGTATTTACTTGTTGCCTTTCAATGTTAAGTTTTTTTTACAATTTAACCCCACTTTGTAAGTATTTCTTTTCTGCACTTTTATTTTATGTTTTTACTTATTTGATTTCATTTCTTGCTTTTAAGTTCATATTTTAAATAGGCTCGCACATGCATATTGAGATGTGGCGTAATATGATGTGATGATATGGGTCCACGGAGTACGTTGTACCATGCATGCAGCATGGAGTACGTTGTACCGTGCTGAGATTATGATATACCGTATTTGGACGAAGTTTAGATCTGCTATGGACCGGCGGGTTGGACGTGAGCCACCTCCCACGCAGAAGCATATAGAGGTGATACCCCGCACACTTGGATCCATGTAGCTTGGGATCACAGAGGATATGACCATAGTCCTAGAAGACATTTCCCTATTATATTGCCTATCTCACATGTCTTTTGCTTTATGAATGAATCCATGTTTTGAATTGTGTTTTGTGGGTCAGGACAATCCGAGGGAGAGGCTGAGTCTCGACAAGTGTTGATTTTATTGAGATGAGAAAGTATGAAAATTCTTTAAAGTGAACTTACGCATGATGATTTTCCATGCTTACTTATGAAATACGCATGATGGTTTTCCATGCCTTGAATTTAAATTGTGCACTGAATTAAATAGCATGATTTGCTTTACATGCCATTAACACAAGCATGAACTAATGTTTTTGAGGTGTGATGATGAAATGTGTGGTTCTGAGCATGACATCACGATCACGTAGATAGTACGGTATCTACCTGTTCGCATGATTGCCTTACTGAGCATGTTATTTGCTCACCCCTTATTTTCCCCCTCTACAGAGCATTGAGTATAGACTGAAGGCGATTGGAGTTTCCTTTTTGGTATCTGCTGCATCCCATCACATAAGGTATACACACTTGTATAATTTTGTATCTAAACTTGCCATAGCACAATAGCATTTTAAATGTAACCATTGGGGATGTAAAGCAATGTAAACACATGTAAACAACAACTCTGATTTATTTATACAAGTAATTACTTATAAATT
Organism: Firmiana major; assembly: GCA_033439115.1. NCBI lineage: Eukaryota > Viridiplantae > Streptophyta > Magnoliopsida > Malvales > Malvaceae > Firmiana > Firmiana major. The sequence goes on along the minus strand of CM065898.1, from coordinate 79,700,788 downwards.
ATAATACAAATCAAATGTTTATGGTTGGATGAGGTAAACATCAACACACAACCCAACTGTTGAGAGTGTAGCTGTTTATGATCGGAGTAAGGTAAGAATAAATAATAAATAATGTATGAAAAATGAAAAATTTGTGATGATATTTGGTAAGTTGAGGGTCGTGACAGAAGCTGGTATCAGAGCTGAGTTGGTCTAACATGTGTCGTTGTCTAAATTACTTAATAATTTGGAAAGTTACATCCTCATGTTACTGTGCTTGTTTAGATACAACTGTGGGTGTGTCGATGGGTTGACTAAGAAATTGATGTGAATGTAGGAAATTGAGCATTATGCCTAACACCAGTCATGGTAGAGGGGCGAGAGCACGAGATGGAGGCCATAGGGGTAGGCCTAGGGGACGTGCTGAGCCAGAACCACACGAGACTCAAGAAGAGGTTGAGGTGGAGGCTGAGGTTGAGCATGCTCCATAGGGTCTGACAAAGAGACCAGAGAGTACTGAGGCACGCTTTACGAGGATCAAGAGGAGTATAGAGATGATCTTGGAGTTGGTCACTCAGTCGTTACCTGGAGTTGGGGGCAGACAGAGTCCCGTTACACAGGGTGATGCCGAGCAGGTGGCTGCTCCTAAGGCACGGACACGACCGGCCTAGAGACTTCAGACGATAGATACACCTACACCTTCACCAGCACAGGATATGCCTACACTTGTTGCTACACCGCAAGATAGTAGAAGTTGGGGTTATAGATGTGATTTGGATAGAATGCGACAGTTTCAGAAGTTTGGACCGCCGTCTTTTAGTGGATTTAAGGACCCAGTAGTTGCAGAGGATTGGATAAATGAGACTGAGAAGTTATATGGGTTCTTTCAATGCACAACTACCGAGATGGTAGCGTTTACTTCATTCATGCTGAAGGGATCGACAAAACATTGGTGGAAGTCCACCAGACTCATTTTGAGAGCCCGACATACGGAGATCAACTGGATGTATTTTTAGAGGCTTTTTGGAGACAGTATGTTCTGGATACTACGCAGCGAAAGCTGCAAATGGCATTTTTAGGGCTGACCCAAAGGAGTAGGATGGTGGATGAGTATGAGACGACATTTATCTTCCTGGGCAGATATGATCCTGATACAATGGGTAGTGAGGTCAAGAAGGTCCAAAAGTTTGTGGATGGATTGAGACCAACCATCAGGTCCAGATTGGTTCCCTTGGATATACTGACCTACGAGGAGGCAGTGCGCAGGGCATAATTGTGTGAACAAGATATTGATAGGATCGCCTTAGAGTTTAGGAAGGTTGGTAAAGTGAGGGATAGAGATAAGAAGAGACCAGTATTGGATAGAGACTTCAGTTATAAGGGAAGTAGAAGGTTGTCTGGGAAGAGGTCAAAGATTGAGGAAATTCGAGAGAGGACAGTTAAGCCTCCCGTGTATCCAGCCATAAATCCAGCAAAAGGGATTATAATTGGAGGGCCACGACCTACTACAAAATAGTGCAGCAAGTGTGGTAGGTACCATGGTACTCGACCATGCTATGAACCTCCAACAGTATGCTTTAGATATGGGAAACTAGGGCACATAATCCGGGATTACCCAAAGATGACAGAGAGAGCCCCATAGAAGGGCAAGGAGCTGGAGAGAGCTCCTGTTGATACTCCTACTATGAGAAGAAGAGCGATAGCTGAAGAGAAGGGTAAGCAGGTGATTAGCAGAGGGCGAGTACACGCACTAGACTAGAATACTGCGAATCAGTCTTCAGATGTTGTGAAAGGTACCATCTTGATCTTTCTTCTTGAAGCTTATTTTTTTATAGATCCTGGTGCCACGCATTTATTTGTATCACCTCAATTTGCATATAAATTGTTTGAATATGTAAAGCTTACCCCTTTAAGGAGGAAGATGATGATAAGCACTCCCATGAATAATAGTCAGCTAGTGGAGTATGAGATTAGAGATTGTAAGCTGAAAGTAGGGGAAAAAGAAAAGTCAGTCGACCTCATCTTAATGTATATGAGTGATTTTGATGTAATCCTAGGAATGGAGTAGTTGGCTGCAAATGGCGCTTTAGTAGATTGTTTTTCTAACGGTAACATTCTCAGGGCTAGATAGCGTTACTGTAAGTTTCCCTGAAAAACATAATGTAAAGTAAGCTTTCCTTGAAAAGAAATGAAAGTAAAAGTTGGTTTCAATCTAAAGAGATGGATTTTTACCATGTTGACTAATTGATTTATACTTTGAAGGTTACATAGCTTATGTGGTTGAGACAGATAAGGCACGTCCAGTATTTATAGACATCCTAGTGGTTAGAGAATTCTCAGATGTCTTTTCGGATGATCTACTAGGGTTACCGCCAGATAGAGAGATAAAATTTTGTATAGATTTGGCAGCTGGTACAGAACCGATATCCAAGCCACCGTACAAAATGACTCCAATTGAGTTGAAAGAATTAAGGAGGCAGTTATAAGAGTTGTTGGAGAAGGGGTTCATAAGACCGAGTGTGTCGCCTTAGGGAGCACTGGTTCTGCTTGTAAGGAAGAAGGATGGAAGCCTCCGACTGTGTATTGATTATAGGTTGTTGAATAAGGCTACCATCAAGAATAAGTACCCCCTTCCATGCATCGATGACTTATTGGATCAACTTAGGGGAGTGCAGGTCTTTTCCAAGATAGATATGAGATCTGGGTACCATCAGTTGAGAATTCGGGATGGAGATGTACCCAAGACAGCTTTTCGCACCCGGTATGGACATTTTGAGTTTATGGTTATGCCATTCGAGTTGACAAATGCTCCCGCAACTTCTATGTCGTTGATGAATGAGGTGTTTCACCAATATCTGGATCAATTTGTTATCGTGTTTATCGATGACATATTGGTATACTCAAGATCTAGAGAGGAGCATGAACAACTCCTAAGGATAGTGCTACGGACCCTCCAAGAGAAGAAGTTGTACGCTAAACTCAGTAAGTATGACTTTTGACTAGAACAGATCTCTTTTCTGGGTCATATAGTATCGAAGGATGGTCTGTCTATGGACCCATCAAAGATTGAGGCTATGATACAATGGTAGAGACTCAGACAGTAACAGAGATCAGAAGTTTCCTGGGTTTAGCTGGGTATTATCGACGATTTGTGGAGGGATTCTCGAGATTAGCTGCTCTGTTGACACGTCTCACGAGAAAAAATGTAGAGTTTGTGTGGGATAATAGATGTGAGGAGAGCTTTCAGGAATTGAAACGTCGTTTGACTATAGCTCCGATACTCACCATTCCTACCAGCTCAAGAGGTTTCACGGTGTATACGGATGCATCACACCAAGGACTGGACTGTGTACTTATGCATGATGGGAGGGTAGTCGCCTATGGATCTAGGCAGTTGAAAGATCACGAGAAGAACTACCCTACCTATGATTTAGAGTTAGCGGCCATGATGTTTGCTTTGAAGATATGGCGCTACTATCTCTATGGTGAGAAATTTCAAGTGTTTACAGATCATAAGAGCCTTAAGTACCTGTTCTCTCAGAAAGAATTGAACATGAGACAGAGGAGATGGCTCAAGCTTCTAAAGGATATCATTGTGAGATCCTGTACCACCCGAGTAAAATGAATGTAGCTGCTGATGCACTGAGTAAGAAACATCTCGAGTTTGTATCATTTATGATGATCAGGGAACACGAGCTGTTGGAACAGTTCATGAACCTCAGTTTGGATGTGATGCTGATAGTGGTTGTATGGTAACTAGCCTGCGATTGGAACCTAATATGATAGATCGTATCTGGCAGGTTCAGCTGATCAGCATTGTTGTGTTGTTGTTGGGCAGATACAGAGGGGCACAGAGACTGATTTTGAATTGAGTTCAGATTGATTATTGAGGTTCAGATGTAGGATATGTGTTCCCAATGATCCAGGGATCAGAGTTTGATCTTGACAAAGGCTCACTCATCAAGGTATACAATACATCCGACGAGTACCAAGATATATCAGAATCTTTGAAAAGTTTATTGGTGGTCTAGGATGAAGAAAGATGTTGCTGAATATGTCGTTAGAGGTCTTATCTGTCAGCAGGTGAAGGTAGAGCATCAAAAGCCGACAGGGTTATTGCAGTCTCTACCGATACCGACTTGAAAGTGGGAGCATGTCACCATAGATTTTGTGATGGGATTACTAAGAACCCGCAAAGGTCATGATGCCATATGGGTGATTGTGGATCGGTTGACGAAGTCAGCCCATGTCTTATCCATGAGAGCTACCGATACTCTAAGCCAGTTAGGGAACTTGTATGTGTGAGAGATAGTGAGGTTGCATGAAATTCCAGTGAGCGTTGTTTCTGATCAGGATGCTCGTTTCACTTCCCATTTCTGGGAACATTTTCAAGAAGCGATGGGGACCCAGTTAAGTTTTAGCACCGCGTTTCATCCTAAGACAGATGGTTAGCAGAGAGAGTATACAGACCCTGGAGGATATGTTAAGAGCGTGTGCATTAGATTTTGGAGGCTCTTGGGAGAGTTCGCCTATAATAACAGTTTTCATTCGAGTATCAGGATGGCACCATATGAGGCATTATATGGGCGTAGATGTCGTTTCCCTATTGGATGGGAAGAGGTTGGTGACAGACAAATCTTTGCTCCTAACTTGGTTAGACAAGCCTCTGAGGATGTCCAGTTGATTTGCAAGAGGTTACGGACAGCTTAGAGCAGACAAAAGAGTTATGCTGACAGGAGACGGAGACCACTAGAGTTTATTGTGGGTGAGTCACTGTTTTTGAAGGTTTCTCCCTCGAAGGGGATTATGAGATTCGGGAAGAAGGGGAAGTTTAGCCCTCGATATATAGGGCCATTTGAGATACTTGATAAAGTGGGAGATAAGGCATACAGGCTAGCATTGCCACCTGAGCTAGCGAGCATACATAACATCTTCCGCATATCCATGTTACGGAAGTACCACTTGAACCCAGCTCATGTGATAAGGTATGAGCCATTGGAGCTCAATGAAAGCATGACGTATATTGAGAAGTCGGTTCGAATAGTGGATAGAAAAGAGAAAGTGTTGAGGACAAAGACAATTCCCTTGGTGAAAGTTATTTGGCAACATCACACTGTGGAAAAAGCCACATGGAAATTAGAGAGTTTGATGCTGGAGAAGTATCCCGTGTGATTCACGGTCTGATTTGGTTCTAATTTGGAGGACCAAATTTTCTAAGTGGGGGAGAATGTGAGACCCCATATATGTATAACTTTGTAATATATGTAAATGAAACTATGAGATAGATGATTTTTGGATCAAGTAAATGTGAATGAATTTCAAATGAGAATGAGTGAGTATCATGAATGCATATGAAAGTTAAATAAGGGCTGAAATAGACACAAAATTAAGCAAAAGAAACCTCAAGCATCTAGAATGAGTATAAGGACGTAAAACTAATAAATGAGTGTAAAACGAAGAATTATACGAACCTTTTTTATTTCCAAGTGATACACACAAGTTTCATAATATGAAATTCATAGGAAATGAGCCTTGTCATGCTCTAGATGGGTATGGATTGCAAAATGACTAGTCAAGCAATCAAAGACAAATTAACCTTTGAAAATTTTGGGAAAACTATAGTGGAAATACAAAAAATGAAGGCCAGATCGATCTCCTATTCAAGGCAGATCGATCTCTTATGCAAAATAGAGTAATCCCAAGTGAATTTGCTAAGGTAAATCGATCTCCCTAGCAAGCAGATGGATCTCCCCAATGACCAAATCGATCAGCATTTACCTCTGCCAAGCCTAGATCGATCCTCCCTTAAGTGCAGATCGATCTCCCTCATGAGCAGATCGATCTCCTTAAGCTTTTACCTAGCAAAGATTGATCTCCCTCAATAAGCAGATCGACCTCACCCTACAATGCCTGGAAATTTTAAGAGCAAAAACCAAAAGCAGATCGATCCCTTACCTAACCAGATTGATCTCCTCACCCTTTTCTATATAAACCCGATGTCAAAAAGCTTCAATCTTCAGGAAAATCAATCTCACTCCATTTTTACCCAAACACCAAGCTTTCTCTCTCTAAGATACCCACTTTTTCATAAAGATTTGAGAAAAAGACATTAGAGCAAAGTTGTTCACCTTGGGGAGGAGAACAACATATCTTGAAGTCAACATCCAACTCATTGGATTGAAGGATCTAAGGAGTCTTCCAAACTTAGAAGAGAAGAAAGTCAAGCTAGGTAAGTTTCCAATGCACCAACTCTAAATGTGTTTACCTAAATGATGTTATGGGTAGATTAGTGTACATTTCAATGGTTGAAACTACCTAGAACATAAAGAACCAACAGTGACCTAGAAATAGGTTAGTGTGAGAAAATAAAATGTGTTGGAGTTAATGATGAATGGGTTATCTTAAGGTGATAGTGGTGTTGTGAGTGTGATTTTAAGATGGTGGTATGGAATGAATTGTGAAATAGACCAAAATGGTAAAACGTACATTTGTGGCATTGGTGGAATGCATGAATGGATGAAAGAGTAAGGGTAGAGCATGCACATCAAGTTCTTAATAAGTAACTAAGTGAGTTACTAGATAAATTGGCTAGAAATGGCAAAATAATTGCCAAATGCAATAAGGGGCCAACTTGATGAAATAGGCTCAATAAGATATATTGACTAGTTGAAGTTGAAATATGAGTTAGCAACATTAACTCAAATTATTGGTGAATAATTGCATCTCTCGAGGACATATCTGGAGCAAGTTGAGCTCAATCGTGAGAAACGGGAAAAGAAGAGAGTCGCTTCCAAGTAAATCGAGGTAAGGGAATTGTGGAGACTCTTAGAGATATCTGTGCGCATTTTGGGTACATTATGTTTTGTAAAACATATGTGGTAATAGGAATGAAATGGGTATTTGAAGGGCAAAGAGTTGGGTTTTTTTGAGAAATGTGCATGAAAACAAGAACAGGATGCTTTGAAAATCCTGTTTTATTGCTTTTAAGCAAGTGATTGATATGTTGGCTAGCATTTGAAATAATTTGCACGAGAAATAACTTGATTTGGTTTTATAACCATGCTTTGCAAAGAATGAGCCACGTACATGAGTTTTGTGAGAATGAAACATGCTAGAGCATGACTCGTACGAGATTTAATGTGTTTTTATATGCATGAGTGCTGGAGCTTAGCTTGCACTAGTTTTTACATAGATTTCTATGACATTATGCTGGAGCCTAGCTCGCACAGATTTTATACTGGTTTGGCATGGTGCTAGAGCATATCTCGCACTAAATGTCCACCATACTTGTTGTCGTGCTTGAGGTTACTCGCACGTGGTTTTATGATATGTTGATAGCCATGCTAGGAGTTTCGGGTAGACTAGGTGTTGCTCTGATTAAATAGGCTCGCACGTGCATATTGAGATGTGGTGTGATATGATGTGATGATATGGGTCCAAGGAGTACGTTGTACCGTGCATGTAACATGGAGTACGTTGTACCGTGTTGAGATTGTGATATACTGTCTTCGGACGAAGTTTAGATCTGCTATGGATCGGTGGGTTGGACGTGACCCACCTCCTGTGCGGAAGTAGATAGAGGTGATACCCCGCACACTTGGATCCGTGTAGCCTGGGATCATAGAGGATATGGCCATAGTCCTAGGGAAGATTTCCTATTATATTGCCTATCTAACATGCCCATTGCTTTATGAATGAATCCATGTTTTGAATTGTGTTTTGTGAGTCAGGACAGTCCGAGGGAGAGGCTGAGTCCTGACAAGTGTTGATTTTATTAAGATGAGAAAGTATGAAAATGCTTTAAAGTGCAATTACGCATGATGATTTTCCATGCTTACTTATGAAATACACGTAATGGTTTTCCATGCCTTGAATTTAAATTGTGCACTGAATTAAATAGCATGATTTGTTTCACATGCCATTAACACAAGCATGAACTAATGTTTTTGAGGTGTGATGATGAAATGTGTGGTTTTAAGCATGGCTTCACGATCACATAGATAGTACAGTATCTACATGTTCCTGATTGCCTTATTGAGCGTGTTGTTTGCTCACCCCATTATTTTCCCCCTCTATAGAGCATTGAGTATAGACTGAGGGCGACTGGAGTTTCCTTTTTGGTATCCACTGCATCCCATCACATAAGGTATACACACTTGTATAATTTTGTATCTAAACTTGTCATAGCACAGTAGCATTTTAAATGTAACCATTGGGGAGGTAAAGCAATGTAAACACATGTAAAGAATAATTCTGATTTATTTATACAAGTGATTACTTATAAATTATAATACAAATCAAATGGTTATGGTTGGATGAGGTAAACATCAACACACAACCCAACTGTTGAGAGTATAGCTATTCACGATCGGAGTAAGGTAAGAATGAATAATAAATAATGTATGGAAAGCGAAAAATTTGTGATGATTTTGAGTAAGTTGAGGGTCGTGACAGTTTACAGATAATATTATCCAGAGTGCTTAAACTAGAGCGAAGGTTAACGTAAAGTTGAAACTTTGGTAACAAATGCTAGAATCAAAAGGGCTCAAACTAAGCTAAGTGATACCTAAATATGTGGAATGTAAATTGAGTTCAAGCAAAGAGGAGGATCAAAATATAGTGACCTTAAATGGGGTGACAATTACCTAAGCAAAATCATTTCTGATATCTGCAGTCGATCATATAAATGGATGTAGAAATTGATGGTGATGTGACCCATAGGATCCATACTGGTTAGAGTAAGTAGAGAAGTGCTACATGTATGCTATGTGATAAAGGAATTTTGATATGGTTGAAATGCAAGCTTTATAAGACAATTTTTAGACCAACATTGCTATATAATATTGAATGTTAAGAGACCAAGAGACTTCATATACAGAAGATGAGTGTAGCAGAAATGCGAATGTTGTGGTGAATGTGAGAATATACAAGAAATGGTAGAATGAGAAATGAATAAATCCATAAAAAGGTTGGAGCAGTCCTTATAGAAGACAAGATAAGTTAAAGTCATTTACGTTGGTTTTGACACATACGACGTAGGCTTATGGATACTCTAGTAGAGAAAGTGATGGTTATTAATGATGAAAAAAGGATTAAGCTAGAGGAAGATTGAAAAAGACTTGGAAAGAAGTCTCATTCATAAAGATATGACAACACTAGAGTTCAAAGAACACATTGCCTTAGATAGGGATGAATGAATGAGGAAAATTCATGTTAAAGACGTAACATGAGTTCATATATTAGTTCATGTAGCATACCTAAATCTTTTGGATAAAGGTTTGATTATGATAACGATAATGATTGTTGGTGTAGCTAATTTTCATTTCAAATTTCAAACAAGCTTTTATCAGTATTTCTTATCGTTCAATTTTACATGTTTTCTTTAAGTTTTCAAAATTACATTTTATATATTTAGATTTCAGTATTTTATTTTTAAGTTTGCATATTTTCACTAATTATGTTTGCCTTTTTATTTTTTGTATTTACTTTTTGTCTTTCAATGTTAAGTTTTGTTTACAATTTAACCCCACTTTGTAAGTATTTCTTTTCTGCACTTTTATTTTATGTTTTTACTTTATTTGATTTCATTTCTTGCTTTTAAGTTCATGTTTTAATTTTTTGCAAATATGATTAACAATTGTTTAAATATACTTAGGATGATTCAATAAAATACTTAGCTAGGCTAGTTTCTCAATCTCTGTGGGACAATATCTAATTTACTTCTATGTTAGTCACGACCTCATTCCGTGACTTACAAAAAACCACTACAAATTTTTTGCTTTTTACTTACCTTTCTCTTCACCAATAGTTGGGCTGTGATTCGACATTAGTTGTCTCCTTCTCACTCATTCTTATCACATCATACATAAAAGTTTTCATAAGTAGATTTATTTACATTAACATAATTACATCCCCAATATTACAAACGTGTATATCACTGTGCTTATACATTGTTCAGATACAAAATAGTACGCGATGTGTATACCTTTAGCGCTATGGGAAATGGCAGCGGACAAAAGGAATGCTATACCTCAGCCGAACTCACTCTACTGCGTATGATCTGTAGATAGGGGAAAATAAAGGGGGTGAGCTCACAGCTCAGTAAGGAAATCAGGTAAGTAAGTAGACATTCACACTATCTACTGAAAATAATGCTTTGTCTTTCCTTCTCTCATCTCAAAAGCATGAATCAAAATTGATATAATAGTAGTACAGATTAAATCCCATGTACTTAAAATCATGCTGAGTTATCAAATGTAGGCATTCATGCAAAACAATGCATCTTTATGATTTTCGAATGTCTTTCTATAAATCATGTCATTTACACATAAATCATAGTAAATATCGTAGTTCACAACACAACACAATAATCGGTTTTCGACCCATCCCTTAGGTCTAACCGTATCATGAAAACAGGTGATATATCATGCGAGACTCAGTGGCTACATGCAATACTCTCCTGGACTCTGGCCATATCCTAAAATGGTGAAATCCCAGGCAACATAGATCTCGGTGTGTAGCTTATCACTGCCGCAATGGGAGGGGGGGTCAGTCCATCACAACTGCCAGCTATAAACTCCTCAACTCCACAACTCCACCGCACGGTATAGTGTACTTCATGCCACTTGCACAGTATAACGTACACCCGTGGACCCTCTCCTCATGGTCGGGGTGCCTGCCATAGGTCTTAGCCCTCACACCATAGAAATACATCATAGTCGAGGTGCTTTCCATAAGTCTTAGCCCTCATACTATGGAAATCAAATGCCACGTCTCTAAATCCACGTGCGAACATCTCAACAGTGTGACACTCAGTCTACACGAGAAAATCATCACGATTTTTCTAACATGTCTTATATATCACATAAAAACTACAGTGTGCGTCTTGAGTGCGACTCACAATCAACACTCCACCTCTAAACACTGTGTATGCATCTTAAAACATCAAACACTAGTGCGAGTAACCTTTAGCACTGGGTTAATGTATAGTTCTCTTTTCAAATCAAGTACGAGCTCTCGCTCTAGTACTATATCATGTATAAATCATGAAAAGTCGAGTACGAGCTATGCTCCCAGTACTTTATCATGTAAAACTGAGTATAAGCAAAATACTCTATATGCATCAATCACAAAACTGAGTACGAGCGATGCTCCCAGTACTCTCACATGCATAAAATTGCATTTAAATCTAGTATGAGTATATACTCCAATACTTTATGATGCATATCTTAAATATAGTGCGGGTATCTTCTAGCACTTATGGTTTTCACACAAAACCAGATAAATGGCTATTCAAATCACATTTCACACAAGTAAATCAAATAAACACTCAAATGTGTTGTTTTCGCATAATTAGGAAAACATTAGCCATTCTATCAAGCAGCTCATGCATTTTGGGTCACAACATGCTTCTTAGGTATTTTCACCCTATTTTCGGACAAAATACACTTATTCTCATTTATCTCTATCACAACAACATATCTCTTTAAGGGAATTCATATAAAATATAATATCAAAATTCTATTCGAAATACGTGTAGCCATCTCTAGCTACTCACGAAATTTCCTTACCTCGGATCACGTCAAGTGACCTCTCTTCCTCGGTTTTGCTCACTCTTGCAGTCCGATCAGCTTTCAAATGCGATTTTCGAAGCTGTTATAATTATTAGCGTTAGTATATCTCTATATACTCATTTCATTTGCCAAATCTCAATTTAATACATAATTTTCATCACTTTCCCCAAATACGGTCTAAAGCCACATTTTCACATAACTATCTTTATTTCTCCTTATTTCCCATTTATGCATTTCATAAGATTAACTTATAATCTTTCATACATGCATATTCCATCATTAAATAAATGTTAACACCATTTCCTCATCATTTCCTTATTTTCTCACCAATATCTAGGTCAGGGTGAAATTTTATTATCCTTGCATTTCCAACAAGTCATATAGATACCAATCAACTCATCAATACACCTAGTTCAGCATATATCAACTTGGTGCATTATATCTTACCTATATGAGATTTCCTTACTTTTTCACCAAAATGGTAAAATCCTCCTTACTCTCTTAACTCTTGATTCCAATCTCTTGTTTCCAAGTATGTTGTTCTCCTCTTTACCAAGAACTACTTTGCTCACTTATACTTCACTCAAAACTAATCACTATCTGAAGTTTTCTAGTGTAGAAATGTTAGGTTACACTTTGGTTCTTGAATGGAATAGTGACTTTCAGGAAAAATGAAGTGCAGAAGCCCAGTATTTATAGAATTGCTCTAGGAGATCAATCTGTTAACCAATGAGATCGATCTGCCCCTGCAGTTTTTCCTCTCCAAACTGACCTTTCAGGCTTAATGAGATCGATCTGCTCCTAGCATGAGATCGATCTGCACAACACAGAACCTAAAGGAGATCGATATGCTCTTGCATGAGATCGATCAGTCGAAAGTCAGTAGCTTAAGGAGATCGATCTGGCCTTTAAAGATAGATTCCTTCTACACAGAATGCTTAGCAGATCGATCTGCCCTGTTCCATTGCATGAACAAGAGCAGTTTTGGCTCTTCCAGATCGATCTTCCCTTCAATGAGATCGATCTGTTATTCATATTTTCTAGATTTAACTACAGTTTTCTGCAGTAACTCACACCAAACTTCCTCAATTTTGCTACCATAGTCATTTTCTCATCCAACCACCTTTAAGGCTTGAAAATGACATCCATTCATACTTCATATACATTAAAACTTGTATGCATTCATTGTATAGCCAAAGGTATACAATATTTAACCAAATGGAAGTACAAAACTCATGTATCTTTATTCCATTTTACCACACTACTCAAAACTTAATATATTCTCATTCCACTCATGGAAATATCCCTCTTACACTTGTTATACACTTTAAAACCTGCATGTATTCATTCCATACACATTTACAACTTCACATATCCATTCCTCATAATTTATATCATTTGTGACTTGTCTACAATCACAAAGTCATAAAGGTTACATTTACAAATTTCGGGTCTTACAATCTTCCCCACCTTAAAGAAATTTGATCCTCCAAATTAGAACCAAGTTAATCGATAAACAATTGAGGATATCTTTCTCTCATTAGATTCTCTAGCTCCCAAGTAGCTTCCTCTGAAGTGTGATGCTGCCAGAGAATCTTAACTAACCCGATAGTCTTATTCCTCAAGATTTTCTCTTTTCTATCCAATATTCGGATCGATTTCTCAACATAAGTTAGATCATCTTTGAGCTCCAATGGCTCATATCGAATCACATAATTTGGATATAGATGATACTTCCTCAGCATCGAAATGTGGAAGACATTGTGCATTTCTGATTAGTCTGGTGGCAAAGCCAATCTGTATGCCTTATCTCTCACTCTGTCCAATAACTCAAAGGGTTCAATGTAGCGAGGACTCAACTTACCTCTCTTTCCAAATCTCACTATACCATTAGAAGGAGAAACCTTCAGAAATACTGACTCACCTACTACGAATTCAAGTGGTCTTCGTTTCATGTCAGTATAGCTCTTTTGCCTATTCTAAGTTATCCTCAATCTCTCAACTATTAATCGGACATCTTTAGAGGCCTGTGTAACCAATTCAGGAGCAAAAATCTTTCTGTCACCCACTTCTTCCTAACCGACAGGGGAACGACATCTACGGCCATATAAAGCCCCATACGGTGCCATCCCGATACTCGCATGATAACTGTTGTTGTAGGCGAACTCAGCTAGTGGTAAATGATCATCCCAAGAGCATCTAAAATCTAGCACACACGCTCTCAACATATCCTCCAGGGTTTGTATAGTCCTCTCTGACTGCCTATCTGTCTGAAGATGAAAAATGGTGCTCAAACTCAACTGGGTTCCCATGACTTCCTGAAAATATTTCCAAAAGTGAAAAGTGAAACGGGGATCCCTATCAGAGACAATACTCATTGGAATACCATGTAACCTCACTACCCCGCGTACATATAATTATGCCAATGTACTCAGAGTATCAGTAGCTCTCATAGCTAGAAAGTGGGCTGACTTCATCAGTCTATCAACTATCACCCATATATCATCATGATTCCTTCGGGTCCTCGACAAACCTATCATGAAATCCATGGTGACATGCTCTCATTTCCATGTCGGTATAGGTAGAGGCTGCAATAACCCTGTAGGTTTCTGATACTCTACCTTCACTTACTTACATACAAGACATCTTACCACAAAATTTGTAACCTTTTTCTTCAGACCTGACCACCAGTACACCTTTCAGAGATTCTGATACATCTTATTACTCCCCGGATGTAGCGTGTACCTCGAAAAATAAGCTTCCGTCAATATCAATCTTCTAATCTCTGGGTCCTCGGAAAAACACAATCTGCTTCTAAACCTCAGAAGTTCATCTGAACTTATCTCAAAGTCGGTCACCGTGCCCCTATGCATCTGACTAATCACATCAATGCAATACGGATCAGTCTGTTGAGCCTGTCTGATCCTCTCCAATAGATCTGGCTCCAAGCGTAGACTAGCAATCACACAGTTCGTACTCATGTCAGAAGGCACGACTCCCAAACTAAGGCTAGCAAAGTGCTATAGCAACTCATGTTCCCTGACCATCATGTACGATACCATCCCAAGGCTCTTCCTGCTCAAAGCATCAGCTACAACATTAGCCTTACCCGGATGGTAAAGTATCTGACAATCATAGTCCTTCAGAAGCACTAACCATTTTCTGTGTCTCATGTTCAATTCCTTCTGTGAGAACAAATACTTGATGCTCTTGTGGTTAGTAAAAATTTGGAATTTCTCTCCATACAAGTAATGGCGCCATACCTTCAACGCAAATACTACTGCCACTAACTCCAAATCGTGGGTCGAATAGTTCTTCTCATGATCCTTCAGTTCTTTGGATTCATAAGAAACTACCCTCCCATTCTGCATCAATATACAGCCCAATCCCTGATGCGAAGCATTTGTATACACTGAAAATCCTCCTGAGCTGGTAGGGATAGTGAGAATTGGAGCGGTGGTCAATCGACTCTTCAACTCTTGAACACTCTTCTCACAATCCTTATTCCACACAAAAGCTACACTCTTCCGAGTGAGACGTGTCAATGGAGCAGCTAACTTCGAAAATCCCTCAACAAATCTTCAATAATATCCTGCTGAACTCAGGAAACTCCTAATCTTAGTGACTGTCTTCGACTGTTCCCATTGAACTATAGCCTCAATCTTGGATGAATCTACTAATACACCATCCCTCGACACAACGTGTCCCAAAAGTCACACTTACTAAGCTTAGCATATAACTTCTGCTCTCGTAACGTCTGCAATACAATCTTGAGGTGCCTATCATGCTCCTTCTCGGATCTCGAGTATACCAATATGTCATCGATGAAGACGATAACACACTGATCTAAGTATGGCTTGAACACATCGTTCATCAAAGCAATGATAGCTGCGGGAGCATTCGTCAATCCAAATGGCATAACCAAGAACTCATAATGGCCATATCGGGTCTTAAATGCTGTCTTGGGCACATCTCCACTCCAAACTCTCAGCTGATGATACCCAAACCTTAGATCAATCTTAGAAAAGACCTGCGTTCCCCGGAGTTGATCCAACAAATCATCAATTCGTGGAAGAGGATACTTATTCTTGATGGTTGCCTTATTCAATAATCGATAATCTATACACAATCGGAGGCTTCCATCCTTCTTTCTCACGAATAAAATCGGTACTCCCTAAGGCAAAACACTCGGTCTAATGAAACCCTTGTCCAACAACCCCTGTAACTGTCTCTTGAGCTCCTCCAGCTCAACTAAGGCCATGCGATATGGTGGTTTCGATATAGGTTCAGTACCAAACACCATATCTATACAGAACTCTATCTCTCTGTCTGGTGGTAACCCTGAAAACTCATCCAGAAAGACATCTGGAAACTCATTGAGTACAGGAATATCTGTCAACTCCAGATGTACCTTATCCGTATAAACCACATACGTAATAAAACCTTCAACATATTCATCTCTCAGTCAGCATAGTACATTATCAATTACAATCATAACTACTATTTTCATTTCTTTTTATCAAAGTTTACAGCATATTTTTCAGGGTTAGGAAACATAATTGTCTTAGCATAACAATCTAAAACAGCATGGTTTGACGATAACCAATTCTTTCCTAAGATTACATCAAAGTCACTCATACTTAATAAGATTAGATTGGCTCTCATGTACTTTTCCCCTACTCTTAGCTTACAATCATTTCACATACTCTACTAGCTGACTATTATCCATAGGAGTACTAATCAACATCATGCTGCTTAAAGGAGTACGCTCTACATGCTTTACTAACTTACATGCAAATGAAGGCGATACAAATGAATGCGTGGCACCAGGATCAATTAACACATGTGCTTCTAAATCATAAATCAGGATGTTACCTTTAATCGCATCCAATGAAGCATTAGTTGTCCCCTGGTCCGAGGCATGTACTTACCTTTGTCCTATCACTTGCTTTCCATTCTCTTCTGTCGTCGCTCTCCTCCTCGACGTAGACATATCAACTGGAGCTCTCTCTGGCTCTCTGCCCTTCTATGGAGCAGTCTCAACCATCTCTGGGCAAACTCTTGCAATATGCCCTGGTTTCCCACATCGAAAACACATAATAGGACTCATCGGACAAGGTCTACCACCATGGTATCTACCACATCTACTGTACTGATCAGTAGTAGGCCTCAATCCTCCAATCATAATGTCATTCGTCGGAGCTATAGCCAGGTATGTAGGAGGTCTAACTGGTCTCTCTCGCACCTCCTCTATCCGCGGTCTCTTACCGAAGAGTCTCCTCCCTCCTTGATAACTGAAACCTCTGTCTCTAACCGACCTCTTCCTATCCTTCTCTCGGCTCCGCCTGATCTTCTCGAACTCAAAGGCATTCCTCTCATAGTCATGCTCACATAATTACGCCCTCGTACTGCCTTATCATATGTACCAATATCCAATGGTGTCCATATATAAATCTGCGGACCTTTCTAGCCTCGTTGTATATGGTATCGGGGTCATACCTTCCCAAGGCTAAAAATTTAGTCTCGTACTCATCCACTGAAAGACTCCCCTGACTCAACCCCAAGAATTCGGCCTGCAGCCTCCGCTGTGCCATATCTGGAACAAACTACCTCCTGAAGGCATCCAAAAATATCTCTCAACTAATCTCAATATGTCGGGCTCTCAATATGAGCCCGGTGGACTTCCACCAATGCTCTGCCATTCCCTTCAATAAGAACGTAGTAAATGCGATCATTTTTGAAGTTGTACACTCTAAGAATCCATACAACATCTTCAACTCTCCTATCCACTCCTCAGCAGTAACTGGGTCCTTAACCCCTCGAAAAGATGGAGGTCCAAGCTTTTGGAATTGTCGCAATCGATCCAAATCGTACCTGTATCCCAATCCACTACTATCCTAAACTAGTGGGGGAGTAGGAGTATCTGCAGCCTGTGGCATCTCGGGTGTAGGCTGTGCAGGTGTATTAGGTGCAACTGGCTCTCCTGCCATAGTCTCTGCATCTTGTCCCTATCTACCTGGCCTAGTCTGTGCCAACAACTCCACTATCATCTCTAGGCTACGCTCAATCCTCGTGAAGCAAGCCTCAGTAGTCTCTGGTACCTCAGTCTGACCAGTAGTCTCATTTCTAGTCTCCTACCTACCTCTACGACCTCGAGCCCTACCTCTTACCCCTCTACCATGGCTGGTATTAGCCATATAGACTAAATTCCTGCATTCACAATCGTAAATTAGTCTGATTCCCATCTTGTATACACAATTATAACTGAACAAACAGAGTAATATAGGGATGTACACTTTCCTACACTAATGCTGACATCACATCAGATCAACTAAGCTTTGATACCATTTTGTCACGACCTCATTCTGTGACTTACCAAAAACCACTACAATTTTTTTGCTTTTTACTTACCTTTCTCTTCACCAATAGTTGGGCTGTGATTTGGCATTAGTTGTCTCCTTCTCACTCATTCTTATCACATCATACATACATGTCATCATAAGTAGATTTATTTACATTAACATAATTACATCCCCAATATTACAAACGAGTACATCACTGTGCTTATACATTGTTCAGATACAAAATAGTACGCGATAGGTATACCTTTAGCTCTATAGGAAATGGCAGCGGACAAAAGGAATGTTATACCTCAGCCGAACTCACTCTACTGAGTATGATCTGTAGAGAGGGGAAAATAAAGGGGGGTGAGCTCACAGCTCAGTAAGAAAATCAGGCAAGTAGACGTCCACACTATCTGCTGAAAATAATGCTTTGCCTTTCCTTCTCGTATCTCAAAAGCATGAATCAAAATTGATATAATAGTAGTACAAATTAAATCTCAAGTACTTAAAATCATGCTGAGTTATCAAATGTAGGCATTCATGCAAAACAGTGCATCTTTATAATTTTCGAATGCCTTTATATAAATCATGCCATTTACGCATAAATCACAGTAAATATGGCAGTTCACAGCATAACACAATAATCAATTTTTTACCCATCCCTTAGGTCTAACCGTATCATGAAAGCAGATGATATACCATGCGAGACTTAGTGGCTACATGCAATACTCTCTTGGACTATGGCCATATCATAAAATGGTGAAATCCCAGGTAACACAGATCTCGGTGTGCGGGTTATCACTGCTACAACGGGAAGGGGGTCAGTCCAGCACAACCGCCAGCTATAAACTCATTAACTCCGTAACTCCACCACACGGTACAGTGTACTCCATGCCACTCGCATGGTACAATGTACACCCGTGGACCCTCTCTTCATGGTCGAGGTGCTTGCCATAGGTCTTATCCCTCACACCATGGAAATATATCATAGTCGAGGTGCTTGCCATAAGTCTTATCCCTCATACTATGGAAATCAAATGACATGTCTCTAAATCCACGTGCGAACATCTCAAAAGTGTAACACTCAGTCTACACGAGGAAATCGTCACGGTTTTTCTAATATGTCTTATATATCACATAAAAACTACAGTGCGCGTCTTGAGTGTGACTCATAATCAACACTCCGCCTCTAAACACTGTGTATGCATATCAAAATATCAAACAACAGTGTGAGTAACATGTAGCACTAGGTTAATGCATAGTTCTCTTTTCAAATCAAGTACGAGCTCTCGCTCCAGTACTATATCATGTATAAATCATGAAAAGTCAAGTACGAGCTATGCTCCCAGCACTCTATCATGTAAAATTGAGTATGAGCAAAGCTCCCAATACTCTATATGCATCAATCACAAAACTGAGTACAAGCGATGCTCCCAGTACTCTCACATGTATAAAATTGTATTTAAGTCTAGTACGAATATATACTTCAATACTTTATGATGCATATCTCAAATATAGTGTGAGTATCCTCTAGCACTTATGGTTTTCACACAAAACCAGATAAATGGCTATTCAAATCACATTTCACACAAGTAAATCAAATAAGCACTCAAATGTGTTGTTTTCGCATAATTAGGAAAACATTAGCCATTTTATCATGCAGCTCATGCATTTTGGGTCACAACATGCTTCTTAGGTATTTTCACCATATTTTTGGACAGAATACACTTATTCTCATTTATCTCTATCACAACAACATATCTCTTTAAGGGAATCCATATAAAATATAATATCGAAATTTTATTCGAAATACGTGTAGTCATCTCTAGCTACTCACGAAATTCTCTTACCTTGGATTACGTCAAGTGACCTCTCTTCCTCAGATCTGCTCACTCTTGCAGTCCGATCAGCTTTCAAATGCGATTTTCAAAGCTGTTATAATTATTGGCGTTAGTATATCTCTATATACTCATTTCTTTTTCCAAATCTGAATTTAATACATAATTTTCATCACTTTCCCCAAATATGGTTTAGAGCCATATTTTCACATAACTATCTTTATTTCTCCTTATTTCCTATTTATGCATTTCATAAGATTAACTTATAATCTTCCATACATGCATATTCCATCATTAAATAAATGTTAACACCATTTCCTCATCATTTTCTCACCAATATCTAGGTCATGGTGATTTTTCATTATCCTTTCATTTCCTATAAGTCATATAGATACCAATCAACTCATCAGTACACCTAGTTTAACATATATCAACTTGATGCATTAAATCTTACCTAGCTGAGATTTCATTCTTTTTTCACCAAAATGGTAAAATCCTCCTTGCTCTCTCAACTCTTGATTCCAATCTCTTGTTTTCAAGTATGTTGTTCTCCTCTTTGCCAAGAACAACTTTGGTCATTTATACTTCACTCAAAACTGATCACAAACTGAAATTTTCTAGTGTAGAAATGTTAGGTTACACTTTGGTTCTTGAATGGAATAGTGACTCTCGAGAAAAATGAAGTGCAGAAGCTTAATATTTATAGAATTGCTCTAGGAGATCGATCTGCCCTTGCAGTTTTTCCTCTCAAAACTGACCTTTCAGGCTTAATGAGATCGATCTGCTCCTAGCATGAGATCGATCTGCACAACACAGAACTTTAAGGAGATCAATCTGCTCTTGCATGAGATCGATCTGTCGCAAGTCAGTAGCTTAAGGAGATTGATCTAGCCCTTCAGAGATCGATTCCTTCTACACAGAATGCTTAGCAGATCGATCTAGCCCCCATTAGAGATCGATTTTCCATGTTCCATTGCATGAACAAGAGCAGTTTTGGCTCTTCCAGATCGATCCTCCCGTCAGTGAGATCGATCTGTCATTCATATTTTTCAGATTTTACTGCAGTTTTCTACAGTAACTCACACCAAACTTCCTCAATTTTGTTACCATAGTCATTTTCTCATCCAATCACCTTTAAGGCTTGAAAATGACATCCATTCATACTTCATACACATTAAAACTTGTGTGTATTCATTGTATAGCCAAAGGTAACCAAATGGAAGTATAAAACTCATGCATTTTTATTCCATTTTACCACACTACTCAAAACTCAATATATTCTCATTCCACTCATGGAAATATCCCTCTTACACTTGTTATACACTTTAAAACTTGCATGTATTCATTTCATACACATTCACAACTTCACATATCTATTCCTTATAATTTATATCATTTGCGACTTGTCTACACATCACAAAGTCATAAAAGCTACACATACAAATTTCGGGTCTTAAATGTTACTTGTTGACACATACACCTTCATGTTAGATCACATTTAGGGTAACAAGAAATAGTGTGATCACGATAGGATAAGTTGCATGATTGCTGCATAATTCTCTAGTTTTGCAAAGATGGTGGATTTAAATTAATTTAAATTTGAACCAAATTAATCTTTTTTAAGTCATTTGGATCTTAAATATTTTTAAATTTAATTTAATTTAATTTGAATTTGAGTTAAAAAGTACTTGGATTGAACAAGTTGAGATTATTGACTTTCTTATCAAATCAAATAGTCAAAAGTGGTGGACAAAATTTTTGAATTTCAATTAACTCTTAACAACTCTAATTAGGGATATTTTAGACTTTCAAAATTGAACTTTTTTTAGGTAATTTTAAGAATTTATTTTTGTATTACATCAATTTAGTCTAGTCATGATTTATCTCATTAAAAAATTGATTATTAATGCTAAACTCTTATAGAGGATTGTTACTATAAAATAATTTAAAAAATTATATCCAAGTAATTAATTTCAAGAAATATTTTCATTATATATAACAAAATTACAAGAATATGGTATTTTTATCTAATAAAACAATAATTTGAAGCCAAATTTGCACTTAAACAATTGTTTTGAACTCGGCTTGATTCTTAAACTAAAAACTTGTAATCTTGCAAATAGTTTTACTGTATTTTTTTCTTTAGGAATAATCAACCTTGTGTTATTCTTACTTTTCACAACATAATTATAAGTAAGTTTTAACTATTGAATCAAAGGTGTTAGTAGTCAAAGAGTTCATGTTATTACTCATTTTTGCATTGCATCACATTGCTATAAGCTTTTAAATTTTAATGTGATAATTCTTATGTTCAGGAACCTCGTATACATTCACACGAATAATTTTGGAAGGAATGGAAAATGGTGGGGTGTCTCCTCAATTTTATTTTTTATTTTATATTTTAAGACTTTATTGAGTTTTTCTTTTTATTTTTATACATAAGATGGTGAGGTTGATCAACTGATCATGTGACATCGTGCTCTATCCCTTCTTTTTTCTTTTAGTTTTTTTTTCTTTTTATATTGAGTTTCTTTTTTTTTTTTTTACATTTATGCATAAATTTCATTTTATTTTAAACCTTTTCATTCTATTAATTTTGAAAGAAAGTGATGATGATGGTGTTCACATGGCACTCCTCCATCTTTTTTTCTTTTTTATTTTACTTTCTTAAGGTTTTATCTTTTTAAGTTTTTATTAAGTGTTTTATTTTTAACTTTTATACGTATGATGTGTCCATGTGACACCCACTATTTCCTTTTCTTTTTTACTTATTTTTCACTTTTATACATAAATTGTACTTTTATTTTTAAAATTCATTATGAGATGTTCACGTGTCATCATCATTGACTTTTTTAAAACAAATTTTGCAGGATGAGGGGGTGTTCCTATGGCACCCCACCCCTTACCTTTTACTTCTTTATTTTATTTTAATACTTTTATACATAACATGGTAGGAACTAGAATGTCCATGTGGCACAGTAAAATTTTGTTGTCTCGGTTTATCATGTCATACAGAAAATAAACAACGGATCAGAAAACAACAATTCCAAAACCATCAAGATCATGCAACAAAATTGCTTTTGGGATAGAAACTTACCTTTTCAGTATTGCTCGTGTAGGGAGATTCAACATTTGAATTTAACAGGTCACGAACAGTCTTCGGTTTATCGTTAACTCAAGACTCCTAGCTGAGAGAAGCCCTCTAACAGTATCCATACAAGTAGGACACAAAACAGGACCTTTGCCTGGGACAAAATGTTGTCAGTGGCAAAGGGAGGGTGGGGAGGATTGTTTTCTGAATGCTAGCTCCAAGAGGTAGAGTGAGTATTAAGAACATTCTATCAAAACTTTTTGACTTATGTCGCTTATATAGTGCCTCTTAACAAAACCCTAAAAAGGCCTTAGCCTTAGTGCAACTAGATTGGGTCTATTTGATTCTTTTTTAAAATAACTTAATCCAAATCCAATTGACTTGTAAGACATACTCTAACAATCTCTCACTTGCCTTACAATCAATCAATCATGTATTTGGATTAATAATTTGGACTAGTCATGAATTATTAAATTAATAATTCATAATCATATAATTAAAAAGACTAAAATACCCTTTAATCATCTCGGGGTAAAATTACCATTTATTATATCTCGGTTCTAGTTGGAACATGATTTTAGTGAGGTACTAGTTGGAACAGGATTTTAGTCTCACTAGATATCCTACGTGTACTAGGATTTATCACATGAATCCAACTCTAATTACCTTGTTTAGTCATACTTTTATTGCATGTGACCCTTTTAAGTTTTCATTACGATGGTAGTGATTCAACATCTTATTCATAAATTACAAGCCAAGATTGGCATATAGCAATGCATCATGGTTACCCTAGTAATGAAAATGTCAGTGAGTTGATGACAACATTTCCATGAGAAATTATCGTATAACTCAATCCTTTCATCACCTAATAGCTTAGTTGAACATAGAGTATGGAACGTGTCATCTTTATTAAAGTTCAACTACATTGTTTCTCAATCTCAAGATGAATGACTCAATCAAATGAATTCAAGATCTCATCTTGAATCTCATTTGTAATGTGGCCATAGATTTATGTTCATCCATCCCTATTGAGAGACCTTGAGATATAGACTTTTGTTACCAAGAGGGACGAATCCTATCTTGATCACTCATAACCCTCATATGATTCATGGTATACAATTACTATCTTACTTGCAACCCTTATTAAACTACGTTTACTAACATCAAAGTAAACTAATCCACATATAGGATACCATAGTGATATCAAATCTAAGTATCACATATATCATAGCCATATGAGAACATCAAATGACACCTAATGTAACGATCCACATAGAGTTCTCAAGATGGGTCAATCCAGTTTTTCATTCATAATGATCACCCATGTGTTGATTTGGATATCACCATATCCATGACTTATGAGATTTGTCACCCAAAGGAATATAACATATGTTAGTCTTACTGTATCACTGATGTCCCTTCTCAATGATACTACGACAAAGGATATTTAAGAATAGTATTCTTTGTACTAGAAGGATCTCATCATCAAAGTCATTACTTTGATTCCCTTGATATGAATTTTGCTATTTTAGGGACTTTATCATTTGATTATGACTTGAGCAAGTTAAGCAGTCAACAATAATAAATAAATGCCATGTATTATTAAATAATATAAACAATCACAATGCCATTGCGTATCGTCACGACCTCCTTTACCTAAAATTACTACAAATTTTTCGCTTTTTCTTTACCTTTCCCTTCATGACAATTCTACTATCGGTTGGGCTGTGATTCGGTATTAGTCACATCTTCCTTACTTACCTTATCATCCGTTTCTAATTAAATTTACAATCCATAAAATTCATATCAATTAATTGCAATGCATACATTTCGAAACGTTATTTACGTATATTAACATCTATTTACATCCCCCAAAATTACATCGTATGTATTACTGTGCCGTTGCATGTTCAGATATAAAATCATACGAATGTTTCGGTCGATGGGAAGCAACAGACAATAAGAATGCAAGCCTTCAGTTGTACACTATATACTGCGAGTGCTCTGTAGAAAAGGGAGAAATGAAAGGGTGAGCTCAATAGCTCAGTAAGGCAATTATGCAAGCAAGTAGATAACTACACTATCTACATGTTCATAATGTCATGCCTTAAAGTATTCTTTTTCATTTCACATTTGAAACATGAACTTTGGTGTAAAACTTATGCAATGCATGTATGTATTCACTCATATATACGAAAATCATGCATTGTTCATAAACACGGATAATTCATGCAAAGCATTGCATTTTTTTTATATAAAGCTTATAAAACATATCATGCCATTTCATTTTAATCATAAAAATATGGCATTTCATCATGTAAAAATGTATCAATCAAGGCTCAACTCATCCCTCAGGTTTACCCTGGTTCATAAACATGTCATGACCACTACCCTCTTCTCGTGAACTTACCTTACTACTTACCACTTACAGTTGGTCTGTGAGTCAAATCCAATCCACCTCTCATATAAATTCATTATAATAAATGAAAGAGAATAGAAACTGGACTGTTATAAATATGCGAAAGCGTTTACCTCAGTTTTTATTAATTATACATCCCTTTCGTACAAAATATTACTAGACCGTGGATAAATTTACATGATACAATTTTTTTTCTTATCTCAGAAGTGTATACCTTTCTATATTGCTGGATAACTAGAGAACACCGTGGCAGGGACGACTGCAGTACTCACTATTGCGTAGTATCTGTGGAGGAGAAATAAGGGGGTGAGCATAACGCGCTCAATAAGAAAAATATGTAAGCAGGTAGATAACCACACTATCTACATGCTAAAATACATACATATTCATTTTCCTTACAAGACAATATGCATGTTCTTTAAAAACAACTTTCATCAATGCGAAACCATTAATTCGCTAGATGGGTATATGCATATCCACACAGTTTATCATTTAAAACCACACAGGTTTAACTTTACACAATAACACACAGCTTCACAAAGCATAATCTATTTACACAGATCACATATAGAAAATGCTTTATACTTTGTAACTCAGTTACATGTTGAGACATAAATCATGGGCTAACATATCCCCAGACACACAGTAAGGGAAGACATTTGTCACCTCACACAGTAGTGACAATATCGTATCACTCAGATACATAAAAACTTATCAAGACTTATGGTCATAGTTGGATTCCATGCTACACTGATCAGGTGTGCGGGAACCCTACATTTGGGGAGACGGATCAACTATCCCTTTAGCTCACACAGATATTACACAGATAGTCACGGCATATCGTACCCCATGGCTAATGCTCACGGTACATCGTGCTCCCATGGATCCTTATCACCTATTTCCAGTGTCTTAAAATTACGTGCGAGCTCTCAAGTGAAACACACAGTATCATCTAGGCATCAAGCATGGTTTATGCATCACACAGCAATATCATAAACCCTCGTACGAGCGCTTGAATGGAACACACAGTATTATCGAGGCATCAAGCACGGTTTTACTTATCACACAGAAGCTCAAGAGACTACGTGCGAGCAACTCAGAGTAGAACACAGTATATCTGAGGCATCGAGCACGAATGCGAGCTCTCAGATGAAACACATAGTATTACTGAGGCATCAAGCACTGTTGCCTCATCACTTTAAATCAAGAGGGTCAGATGTGAGCATAACCAGAGTAGGATCAATAAGAAGTACTCTATGGCTCCAACATGATTCCCAAAATCTAGTGCAAGCAGCTCGAGTGGAATCACACAACGTTACTCGAGCCATCGAGCACTCTTTTATTTTTCTAAAAATCCCTTTTTAAAATAATGTGTGAGCGAGGCTGGTCAATCTACCGTTGCCTCTCATGCTCTAGCACGATTTCACACAGAAAAGAAATAGAAAGGGCTTCATGTAGAGTTATGAGTGAGAAGGCAATTCTCCCTTCAATCACTCTTTAAAACACATTACATGCACTTGGTTAAACCGGGAGCCTGTCTATTATCATTCTTTCTCAAAACATTTGCAAAACCTTTTTTCACACAATCATAGAAGTCATGCAACTCATCATTTTACTTATTCTTATACGCAGTTTTCTACTTAGACATATTGATATCTATGTAATTATCACATACATTTCACACAGCAGATAAGAAAAGCATACGTATAGTTATCTCTATAGGTTACATAAGTCCCTTACCTGAAAAATATGTCGACTGCGAATTCAATTTCCTCGATCCCCTCGGATTACGCAGTCTAATTGGCTCCGGATGTATTCTTGAAAGCTGAATCTTTCCTTGGTGGCACGTAAGTTGAGATCCGCTCGAACTTGTAAACGTCGCCTACCTTTTTTTTTGCTACACAGCAATATATATTTAAACCGATTAATTTCGGTCTAATATAAATCAAATTAATTATCTAAAAAATAATTCAATCGATTTTCGACTACTTACAAGTCTACTGCTATGTCGGGATAACACTGAATTTTTTTCCAAAATTTTTTCTCTCTCCTTTGACTTAATCGATTCGGACCGGTTCAGACCCTTCCATACTAAACCGGTTCGATCCGGTTCAGTGGAGATTTGGCCGTTTTCGATCGGTTCTCGGGGTAGGTCGACCACCGTTCGGTGCGTCTTGACCTGGGGAAGCTTCGCCTGGCTTGGCTCGACCCAGATCGTCGTCGGTGCCGACGAATCTTCCTTTCTCTCCTGCGGGTTCCTCTTCACCGATCTCCCTTTTTCGGCCATTCCACGATGCGTGACGGCTGCCTGGAGGTCACCTGGAGATCATCGTCCCTTCGCCCAGCACCCCTTGTGCCGTCCGCCTCTGGTTCGCCGCTGGTGAGGAAAAATCGAAAGGGGATCGATTTTTGGGTACGATTCCTCGCGATTTTCGCTGCTTTCCCCTTTTTTTTCCTTCTGATTCCTTCTTTATATATATATATATATATATATATTATACTATAATATAATATAATATAATATAATACCCCATTTTAATATAATATTATTATAATAATAATAAACAATTATTTTATATTATTATAATAATATTATATTACCATAATGTATTTTATACATTAATATTCATACTCGTGTACATATATTTTATTTAAATTTTGCTTCGAAAAATAGATGTATATGTACATCATATTCTATTTTTATTATTTCTCTGGAAATATATTTTTTTCTCTTTATTTCGGAGATAAATTCTCATTGAGGGGTACTTTTTTTGGGTTATCATTTTCGGACTAATTTCCCTTCTTGGACTCCCTATATTTTTGTGTTCTGAGTCCATATTTTCAATCGGTTTACCCTAATTTCATTCGATTTATTCTGAATTTACTTAATCTCTTATTTCGATATTTTACAACTTACCGACTTTCAATCACATCAGATAAACTTGAAATTGTATTATTTCTTCCTTATTGCTCGATATATCATAATTACATATTCAAATGATATATTATTAAAGAAATAACACAAAAATTTGGGTCTTATATTTCCTCCCCTCTTAAGAAATTTGGTCCTCCAAATTAAAACCAAGTCAATCCTCGAAGACTCGGGGGTACTTCTCCCGCATCAAGCTCTCTAACTCCCACGTAGCCTCCTCTGAAGTGTGGTGTTGTCAGAGAACCTTAACAAGCGGAATCGTCTTGGACCTTAACACCTTCTCCTTCCTATCCGGTATCCGGATCGGCTTCTCTACATACGACATATCATCATTAAGCTCCAACGGCTCAATCGAATCACATGTGCCGGATCTGGATGGTACTTCTGAAGCATCGATACGTGGAAGACGTTATGAATACCTGCTAGCTTAGGTGGTAACTCTAGCCTGTTCTGAGCTATTCTCAATCTCTCACATATCAACTGAACAATCTCAGAGGCTTGCTGCACTAAATCGGGAGCAAAAACTTTCCTATCACCCACTTCTTCCCAACCAACAGGGGAACGACACCTTCTACCATACAACGCCTCATACGGTACCATCCCGATACTCGAGTGATAACTGTTATTGTAAGCAAATTCGGCTAATGGCAAGTGATCATCCCAGGAGCCTCCAAAATCCATAACACTCGCTCTCAACATATCCTCCAATGTTTAGATGGTCCTTTCTGACTGACAATCAGTTTGAGGATGGAAAGCTGTATTGAAACTCAATTGGGTTCCCATAGCTTCCTGAAAGTGTTCCCGGAAGTGGGAAGTGAAGCGGGAATCCCTATCTGATACAATGCTCACTGGAACACCATGTAGCCTCATAATCTCATGTATGTATAACTCTGCCAAAGTACTCAGAGTATTTATAGATTTCATGGCTAAAAAGTGGACAGATTTCGTCAATCTATCCACCACGACCCAGATAGCATCATGGTTCCTCCTAGTCCTCGACAATCCCATGATGAAATCCATGGTGACATGCTCTCATTTTCAAGTCGGTATAAGTAGAGGCTGCAATAACCCTGCAGGCTTCTGATGCTCTACCTTTACTTACTGACATACTTGACATCTTGCCACAAACTCTGCGATATCTTTTTTCATGCCTGACCACCAATACACTTTTCGGAGGTTTTGGTACATCTTATTACCTCCTAGATGCCATGTGTATCTCGATGAATGAGCTTCAGTTAAAATCAATCTCTTTAGATCTGGGCCATTGGGAACACAAATCCTGCCTCTAAACCTTAGTAGGCCAGCATCCCTCACACAGAAATCGACCACATCACCCCCTCTAAATCTGACTCGCATGATCCTCACATAGTAGATCGGCTAGTTGAGCCTGATGTATCCAATCAATCAAATTCGGTTTCACTCGCAGGCTAGCTATCACACAATCTCTGTCAATATCAAGAGGGTCTATATCCAACCTGAGGTGAGCAAACTGCTCGAGTAGCTCCTATTCCATGACCCTCATGTACGATACCATTCCGAGGATCTTTCTACTCAGGGCGTTAGCCACAACATTAGCCTTTCCTAGATGGTACAATATCTCGCACTCATAATCTTTTAGAAGCTCTATCCATCGTCTCTACCTCATATTTAACTCTTTCTGTGAAAACAGATATTTGAGGCTCTGATGATCTGTATACACCTAAAATTTCTCACCGTATAAGTAGTGGCGCCATATTTTCAATGCAAATACCACGACTGCCAACTCTAAATCATGGGTCGGATAGTTCCTCTCATGGTCCTTAAGCTGTTTGGATCCATAGGCTACTACCTTCACGTCCTGCATCAACACACAACCCAGTCCCTGTCTAGAGGCATCTGTATACACTGAGTAACCTCCTGAACTAGTGGGTATGGTGAGAATAGGTGAGGTGGTCAGTCTGTACTTTAGTTCGTAAAAACTTTTCTCACATTTATCATCCCACTCGAATGCCATATTCTTTCGGGTGAGACGAGTCAACGGAACAGCCAGCTTAAAGAATCCCTCGACGAATCGTCGGTAATAACCTGCTAAACCCAGGAAACTTCGAATTTTTGTAATCGTCTTGGGTCTATCCCACGTACCACAGCCTCTATCTTGGACGGATCCACTGATACACCGTCTTTCATGACCCAAAAATGATATCTCACTCAGCCAAAAATCACACTTGTTCAGTTTAGCATATAACTCCTGATGTCGGAGGGTTTGCAATACTGTTCTCAAATGCTGCCCATGCTCTTCCCTGGACTTCGAATACACCAATATGTCCTCTATAAAGACAATCACGAATCTGTCTAGGTATAGCTTAAATGCATCGTTCATTAAAACCATAAACACTGCAGGAGCATTCGTCAACCCAAATGACATGACCAAAATTTAATAGTGGCCATAACGGGTCCTAAACGCTGTCTTGGGTACATCTCCACTCTGAATCCTTAACTGATGATACCCAGACTTCAGATCAATTTTTGAAAAGATTTATGCTCCCTGCAACTGATCCAATAGATCATCAATCCGTGGAAGAGGATATTTGTTCTTAATGGTAGCCTTGTTCAACAACTGGAATCTATACACAGTTGGAGACTCTCATCTTTCTTCCTTACAAATAGAATTGGTGCTCCCCAAGGTGATACATTCGGTCTGATAAACCCCTTGTCCAACAGTTCTTGCAACTGTTTCTTTAGCTCCCCCAATTTCATTGGAGCCATTCGATACGGTTGTTATCGGTTCAGTTTCAGGCACCAAATCAATACAAAATTTCATGTCTCTATCTAGTGGCAATCCTGGTAACTCTTTCGAAAAGACATTAGGGAATTCTCGCACCACTGGGATGTCAACCATATTTGGATACACCTTATCCAAATCAACCACATAAGCTATAAAACTTTCAACACAATACAGTCACATTTGATTAGTAAAACATCCGTCTTTGGATATAATCTACTACTTATTTCATTACTTTGCAAAGCTTACAACATGTTTTTCAGGGTTAGGAAACATTATTATCTTAGCATAATAGTCTAAGACAGCTTGGTTTACAGCTAACCAATCCATTCCTAAGATTACATCAAAATCTCTCATGTTTAGCAGAATCAGATTGACTAACATTTCCTTTTCCCCTACTTTTAGCTTACAACCATTACAGACATATTCTGTCATTACATTCTCTCTGAGTGAAGTACTTATAACTAAAGTCCTACCTAGAGGTACAGGTAGTACATGTTCAATCAATTTACATGCAAAGGTAGGCGATATGAATGAATGTGTGGCACAGGATCAATCAATGCTATTACTTTAAAATTAAAGACTAGGATGGTACCTTTTATCACATCCTTAGAAATCTCTGCAGAAGCCTGGTCCAAAGCAAATACTCGCCCACAACCAATAGCTTGTTTCCCTTTCTCTGTAGTTGTGGCTTTCCTCTTAGGTGTAGGTGTCTCAACTGTAGTCTTCTCTCGCTCTTTCCCTTTTGTGGGGCTGTATCAACCAACTCTGGGCATTCACGAGTTATGTGTCCTGCTTTACGACATCTATAACATAATCTTATCATAGGGCATGTCTACCCCCATGATATCTACCACACATCTAACATTGCTCGGTGGTAGGTTTGGTTCCACCAATAACAATGCCCGTGGCCCTCGGTATTGGATGAACTGGAGGCTTCACAGGCCCTTCTTGCATCTCCTTAATCTTAGGGCCCTTATCGAATAACCTTCAGCCCTTTCGAAACCCTCTATCATCAACCAACCTCTTCTGATCTCTATCTCTGCCCTTACCACTTTTACTCAACTCCAAGGCATGTAGCTCAAAATCTTGCTCACATAGCTGAGCTCTGCATACTGCCTCGTCATAAGTGGTAATGTCCAAAGGAGCTAGTCGCGCTCTGATGGAAGGTATCAGTCCCTCTATGAACTTCTGAACCTTTCTCTCTTCTAGACCCATAGTCACTGTATCATATCTGCCTAAGGACGTGAATCCGGATTCATACTCATCTACGGATCGGGTTCCCTAAGTCAAGGTCATAAACTCCAACTGCATCTTCCTTCGTGCAGTGACTGGAATGTATTACCTCCTGAAGGCATCCAGAAATATGTCCCAAGTCACAACCGGGTGTCTTGCACTCAACATCGACTGTGTAGCCATCCACTAATGTTTAGCCTCATCCTCTAACACAAAATTCGTAAAAGGTGACCTTCTCTGTGTCGGAGCAATGGAAGAATCGATAGAGCTTCTTCATACTGCGTATCCAATGCTCAGCTGACACTGAGTTCTTCACCCCACTAAACGAAGGTGGTCAGAACTTTCGAAACTCTCTCAGTCTACCCAGATCACAATCATAAATTCCCTCTCTACGAACCTGTCGTGGAGCTACAGGATCCTCAACTGGTAGGGAAATGTCTTGAACTGGAGGAGGTGCAGGTATCTCTACCTCTGCAGCCTAAGGTCTCGGTGCTGGCGGTGCTGGCTTATCTCCCTTAAGTGCAGCAGCTTGACCAATAGGGTTTTCCCCTCTACCCTCCATTTCGCCTATTACCTATGTAAACATCTCCATAACCACGTCTACACTGCGCTGTAACTAAAATATATGGGCCTCAGTAGCCTCACTAAGCTCTGGTGGATCTCTACGAGAACTAGACCCACTATGCCTCTCGGGTTCATCTCTATGCCCCTGAGAGCGTGAACTCTCTCCTCTACGAGTACGTCGCCTATCAGACATCCTGCATACTCAATAACAAGTGTCTCAGTTACATTTTCTAGCTTGGTATACATAATTGTATCCTATAAATTTATGCACAGTCTAGTAATATTTTGTACGAAAGGGATGTATAATTAATAGAAACTGAGGTAAACGCTTCCGTATATTTATAACAGTCCAGTTTCTATTCTCTTTGATTTATTATAATGAATTTATATGAGAGGTGGATTGAATTTGACTCACAGCCCAACTGTAAGTGGTAAGTAGTAAGGTAAGTTCTTGAGAAGAAGGTAGTGGTCGTGATAGAATGGTATCAGAGCAGAGTTGGTCTGATGTGGGTCATTAGGAAATTATACATCCCTAAAGTACTGTGCGCCCATAACCCACAGGTCCCAAGATCGAAACCTGGCTCTTATACCATTCTGTCACGACCACTACCCTCCTCTCGTGAACTTACCTTACTACTTACCACTTACAGTTGGGCTGTGAGTCAAATCCAATCCACCTCTCATATAAATTTATTATAATAAATGAAAGAGAATAGAAACTGGACTGTTATAACTATCCAGAAGCGTTTACCTCAGTTTCTATTAACCATACATCCCTTTCGTACAAAATATTACTAGACTGTGCATAAATTTACATGATACAATTTTTTTTCTTATCTTAGTAGTGTATACCTTTTTGTACTACTAGATAACTAGAGAGCAGGGACGCCTGCAGTACTCACTACTGCGTAGTATCTGTGAAGGAGAAATAAGGGGGTGAGCATAACACGCTCAGTAAGAAAAATATGCAAGCAGGTAGATAACCACACTATCTACATGTTAAAATACATACATGTTCATTTTCCTTATAAGACAATATGCATGTTCTTTAAAAACAACTTACATCAATGCGAAACCATTAATTCGCTAGATGGGTATATGCATATCCACACAGTTTATCATTTAAACCATACAGGTTTAACTTCGCATAGTAGCACACAGCTTCACAGAGCATAATCTATTTACACAAATCACATATAGAAAATGCTTTATACTTTGTAACTCAGTTACATGTTGAGACATAAATCATGGGCTAACATATCCCCAGACACACAGCAAGGGAAGACATCTGTCACCTCACACAGTAGTGACAATATCGTATCACTCAGATACATAAAAACTTATCAAGACTTATGGCCATAGTCGAATTCCAGGCTACACTGATCAGGTGTGCAGGAACCCTACGCTTGGTGAGGCGGATCAACCATCCCTTCAGCTCACACAGATATCACACAGATAGTCACGGCACATCGTACCCCATGGCTAATGCTCACGGTACATCGTGCTCCCGTGGACCTTATCACCCATTTCAGTTGTCTCAAAATTACGTGCGAGCTCTCGAGTGGAACACACAGTATCATTGAGGCATCAAGCATGGTTTATCCATCACACAGCAATATCATAAACCCTCATGCGAGCTCTCGGATGGAACACAGTATTATCGAGGCATCAAGCACGGTTTTACTTATCACATAGAAGCTCAAGAGACTACGTGCGAGCAACTCAGAGTAGAACACAGTATATCTGAAGCATCGAGCACGAATGCGAGCTCTCGAATAGAACACATAGTATTACTGAGGCATCAAGCACTGTTGTCTCATCACTTTAAATCGAGAGGGTCAGATATGAGCATAACCAAAGTAGGATCAATAAGAAGTACTCTATGGCTCCAACATGATTCCCAAAATCTAGTGTGAGCAGCTCGAGTGGAATCACACAATGTTACTCGAGGCATCGAGCACTCTTTTGTTTTTCTAAAAATCCCTTTTTAAAATAATGTGCTAGCGGGGCTGGTCAATCTACTGTTGCCTCTCATGCTCTAACACGATTTCACACAGAAAAGAAATAAAAAGGGCTCCATGTAGAGTTATGAGTGAGAAGGCAATTCTCCCTTCAGTCACTCTTTAAAACACATTACATGCACTTGGTTAAATCGGGAGCCTTTCTATTATCAATCTTTCTCAAAATGTTTGCAAAACCTTTTTTCAAACAATCATAGAAGTCATGCAACTCATCATTTGACTTATTCTTATACGTAGTTTTCTACTTAGACATATCGATATATATGTACTTATCACATACATTTCACACAGCAGATAAGAAAAGCATACGTATAGCTATCTCTATAGCTTACATAAGTCTCTTACCTGAAAAATGTGTCGACTGCAAAATCAATTTCCTCAATCCCCTCGGATTACGCAGTCTAATTGGCTCTGCATGTATTATTGAAAGCCAAATCTTTCCTTGGTGGCACGTATTTTGAGATCCGCTCAAACTTGTACTCATCACCTACCTTTTTTTCGCTACACAGCAATACATATTTAAACCGGTTAATTCTGGTCTATATAAATTCAAATTAATTATCCAAAAAATAATTCGATCGAATTTCGACCACTTACTAGTCTACTGCTGTGCCAAGATAATACTGAATTTTTTTCAAAATATTTTTTCTCTCCTTTGATTGAACCGGTTTGGACCGGTTCAAACCCTTTCACACTGAACCGATCAGATCCGGTTCAGTGGAGATTTGGTTGTTGCCGGCATTTTCGGCCGATTCTCGAGGTCGGTCAGCCACCATTTGGTGCCCCTCAGCCTGGGGAAGCTTCGCTTGGCTTGGCTCGGCCCAGATCGTCGTCGGTGTCGACAAATCTTCATTTCTCTCTCGCAGGTTCCTCTCTGTCGATCTCTCTTTTTTGGTCGTTCCACGGCGTGTGACAGCTGCCTGGAGGTTGTCGTTCCTTCGCCCAACACCCCTCATGCCGTCCGCCTATGGTTCGCCGCCGATGAGGAAAAATCGAAATGGGATTGATTTTTTGGTACTGTTCCTCGCGATTTTCGTTGCTTTCCCCTTTTTTTTTCTTTCTGATTCCTTCTTTTTATATATATACATATATATATATATATATTATACTATAATATAATATAATATAATATAATGCCCCATTTTAATATAATATTATTATAATAATAATAAATAATTATTTTATATTATTATAATAATATATTACCATAATGTATTTTATACATTAATATTCATACTCGTGTACATATATTTTATTTAAATTTTGCTTCGAAAAATATATGTATATGTACACCATATTCTATTTTTATTATTTCTCCGAAAATATAATTTTTTCTCTTTATTTCAGAGATAAATTCCCATTGTGGGGTACTTTTT
Organism: Firmiana major; assembly: GCA_033439115.1. Classification (NCBI taxonomy): domain Eukaryota; kingdom Viridiplantae; phylum Streptophyta; class Magnoliopsida; order Malvales; family Malvaceae; genus Firmiana; species Firmiana major. The sequence continues at coordinate 79,664,654 of CM065898.1, read as the reverse complement.
CTGGGTTATCATTTTCGAACTAATTTCCCTTCTTGGACTCCCTATATTTTTTGCGTTCTGAGTCCATATTTTCAATCAATTTACCCTAATTTCATTTGGTTTATTCCGAATTTACTTAATCTCTTATTTCGGTATTTTACAACTTACCGCTTCCAATCACATCAGATAAACTCGAAATTATATTATTTCTTCCTTATTGCTCGAAATATCATAATTACATATTCAAATGATATATTCTTAAAGAAATAACATAAAAATTCAGGTCTTACAAAATATTTTCATTTATGTAAAGCCATAAAAGCATTTATCGGGGCTCGACCCATCCCTCGGGTCTACCCTGGTTCTCATAAAACCAAGTGACATAATCATGTGAGACTGGGCGACTACTGTGATAATATCGAGGACTATGGCCATATCCCATACGGTGATCCCAGGCTATACGGTACCTAGTGTGCAGGGCATCACTGCTGCAAGAGGAGGTGGGTCAAATCCTACCCGCCAACCTACATCTCCTCAACTCCGAATACTCACGGTACAACGTACTTTGTGTCTCATACACGGTACAACATACTCCATAGACCCTATCTCTAGTTGATAGTTAATGCCATGTCTCAAAATGCACGTGAGAGCATCTCACACGTATGACACACCGTCTACACGAGGCATCCAGCACGGATCTTTTATGTCATCATTTTTAAGGCTAGTACTTGTGAGACAACTCCAGCACAGTTTCAAGCACAAATCATATAAAATTTAGGGCGAGCAAGGCTCCAGCACTATATCATGTACAAATCATGAAAAATCGAGTACGAGCAATGCTCTAGTACTCTGTCATGCTAATCATGTAAAATCTAGTACGAGTAACACTCCAACACTAATTCATGTAGAAAACACGTAAAATCCAGTGCGAGCAGTGCTCCAGCATGATTTGTTTCCACACAACCCGATAGATGGCTCATTTCAAAGAGATTATTTCAAATAATCAAAACGAGCACCATGATTGTACTATTTTGTGTACATCATGAAAACACTGGGCAATCTATCTATGCTTCTGCTCACAACAGTAAAAACACTTGAAAACATGCATTTCATGCTTTTCTTAACTTTTCCCAACTATGAAAATTCTACCCTAAATAGGGGTAAAATCGTAATTACCCATACCGGGTCGCTATAAATTTTATTCTCTTTCTAAAAAGCTCATACTTTTTAAGTGATTGTAAACGACTTCGAAAATACACGTAGCTACTTCTAACTACTCACAAAATTTTCTTACCTCAAATCACGTAAAGCGTGTCCACTTTTCTAACGCTGCTCGATCACCCAGTCCATTTAGCTCTTAATATAATCTCTGGAGCTGCACGTAGTCATTTATCACATCAATTACACTTATTCATATGTATTTCACTTTTAATACAATCTATTTATGTCGTGACCCTTTTTACTTACCTTTATATCCTTATTTATCACAGATCACAGATCACGACTCACTCACATTGATTGGTTAGGCTGCGAGTCAATGTCTGCCACTCGATTCTTCCTTTTTAACGTTCACTTCTTGCCATAATGAAATAGGTAAATAATTTTTTTCTTTTACGTAACTATGAATATATACGTAATTGTATTTACAATAATACATCCCCCATGTTTATAAAATGAATTACTGTGCATATACATGTTCAGATACAAAAGTCACTAGAGTGTATACCTTATACCGACTGGGAGCTGTGTCAACAAATGCAGGAGGATGACAGCGAATACTCTATTGGAATTAATCTATGGAGAGAAGAGAGTAAAGGAATGAGCTAACGCGCTCAGTAAGGAAAATATGAAAGCAGGTAGACAACCATACTATCTACATACTTAAAATATCACACTTATGCTGAAACACATGTATCTTTCAAAACACAGTAACCTTTACTCAAAACCGATACGGATAGCATCTTTTCGTTATAGACATATATATATATATATTTACATATATATGGAAAACTCATGCGGTGTAAAAATCGTTTCAGAATTTCACATTTTCAAATCACATTTACACATTTCACAGCTGTTTGAAAATAGAAACTCGACATCAGATTTCGATCAGCACAATTCACACGATTACAGTAAAATAGATAGTTAGTCTTCGCTACACATTCGAATATATCAAACTCATTCGGAGTGAAACATTTTCATCGTTCAAATCAGAATGCACATTATATAAAACGTTCAATAAGCAGAAATCCATATCGGATTCAATAACAGATGAGACTAGGCAGGGATATACATTTCATAACATCTGATGACATATGGTCATAGTCAGTGACCCCCAAGCAATCACTAGCTAGGTGTGCAAGGGTGATCCGGAAGCCTTTCGACTCATGTAAATCTGAAGTCCGAAGACTAGTGTTACGGTACAGCGTACTCCGCATTCTCAACATGGTACAACGTACTCCACAACCACAACATCATACACTGAAGGCTACGGGGTGCCCTAATTAGGGACTTATCACCCTAACCTGAAATCATCAACCATTGTCTGTCTCAAAATCTAGTGCGAGTAGGTCAGTGCGACACACAATCTACACGAGGGCCCTAACACTGCTACATAGAGCGATGGGAGGTGACTTCTCGTAAAGTCACCCACCATAAGATTACTCCTATCTCAGCATGCTTAATTTCTTAAAATGTGCTTTTCTATGTAGACTGTAAAAACATTAGCCAACATATTCATATATCACTGGAAATAGACTTCCATGCTTAAAACACTGAAAACGTGAAATTTATAAAATCATGCTTTACTGATTCTTTTCGGTGCAACTTTCCCTATAGGAGGGTAACATAGTCTTTTGCAAATGCTAGGCAATTTCCTAGATTTTTCGGTAACTACATCTTCTATAGTATCTAATCACATATTGGGATTTATAAAATTACATACAGCTATCTCTAATAGCTAACATAAATCCCTTACCTGGGTGCGGGTAGATCGAGTCGCGATCCCAACACTTAAAGTAAATCAGTTCAATGAGCCCCAATTTGTATCCTCTGGAGTAGCATAAAATTATAAATCACTGATCAATATCTCCCACACACACGTATATAGTCTTTCTAGACTTTAATTTCAATTCTGGGCCTAAGTACTCTTTATTGGGCCTTACACCTCTTTATTGTGCTTAATTATATTCTAAGCCCATTTTCACTTTCCTATTTATTCTTTTAAATCCCATTTAGCTCATTAGGCCTATTTACATTTATCGAACCGTCTTAAGCCTTTTCCAGTCTCTTCGGGTAGTTTCCACAATTATTTTTTATATTCAATTTTCAATTCCGAATATAAAATAATTTATACGGAATTAACTCGTAACTATTCAATTAATCTCTAACTCGTATAACTAGACAAGTTACAGTAAGGAAGATTCACTTACCCAAAAATTTCGTAATGGTACACAAACCGAGACTGAATCAAACTCTTGTTCGTTACCTACTACCGCGCTACACATTTATATGTTTAACCCGGGTCAATTTTAGTCAAATATAATTTCAAATAAATTTTTCAATAATTAAATCGATCAATTCCGACCGCTTACTAGCTTGTCCTTAAATTCGGGGAATCATCGAATTTTTTTCCCTTTTTTTCCTTTCTTTTTTTCTCTCTCTTGACCCCTTTTAACACTGAACCGGTCCGAACCGACTCAAGGGCTTTTTCGTCGTTGCCGACGTTTTCGGTCGGTTCTCTGATAGCCTCTAGCATCGATCGGCTCGTCTTGGCTTAGGGAGTCTTTGGTTGGCTTGGCTGGGGTCAGATCAACATCGGTATCGCCCGATTTTCCCTTTTTTCCTTTTCGGCCTCTCCCTCGCCGATCTCTCCATCACCGGCGATCCCAGGGGCGTGGAGGTGCTCGATGGTTCCTTGGGTGCCGATTGTCCCTCGCCGATCGTCTTCGTCGTTGTCTCCCTCCGTTATCGTCATCGATGAAAGGAAAAGGGGAGGATCGGGTTTTCCGATCCTTTCCCCTGCTTTTCACGCGATTTCGCACTTTCCTTTTTTTTCGTTTTCAGTTTCTTTTTTTTTCATTTCTTTTTTATATATATATTATATTATATTTTAATATAATATAATATATTATGATACAAAATATCCACATATAATATATTATTCTTAAATATCTTAATAAATATATATTATTTAAATTAAATATATTTATTTATTTCATTTAATTTTATTTAATTTTTTCGAAAATATTTTTTCATATTTCCGAGATAAATTCTCGATGTAGAAAATTTTTGGGTCTTCACAATAAATTTATATCTTAATCAATTGAACTTGAAATTCAATTATTTCTTCTTTATTGATCAAGATTCCATGAATTCATATTTACAATGACAACTTGAGGAAATGATACCGAATTTCGGGTCTTACATTCCTCCCCTCCTTAAAAAAATTTGGCCCTCCAAATTAGGACCAAGTCAATCCTCGAATGGTTGTGGATACCTCTCACTCATCAGGCTCTCAAATTCCTGCGTGATTTCCTCAGAAGTGTGGTACTATCAGAGAACCTTGACCTGGAAGATCATCTTAGACGGTAGTACCTTTTCCTTCCGAATCTAATTATCCTTTTGGAGAGAGAAACTTTTAGAAACACTAATTTACTAGCCATAAACTCTAATGGTCGTCGTTTTATATCAGAGTAACTTTTCTGCCTACTCTGAACTATCCTCAATCTATCATATATCAATTAGACATTCTCAGAGACTTGTTTCACTAAATCAGAAGTAATTAGCTTACGGTCACCCACTTCTTCTCAATCAATAGAAGAATGACATCTACGACCATATAGTGCCTCATACGATGCCATCTCAATACTCGATTGATAACTATTATTATAGATGAATTCGGCTAATGGCAAATGATCATCCCAGGAGCCTTTAAAGTCCCCACAGAAGCTCTCAACATATCCTCCAGAGTTTGGATGGTTCTCTCTGACTGACCATCTGTCTGAGGATGAAAAGCTATACAAACTCAATCGGGTCCCAATAGCTTCCTAAAAGTGTTCTCAGAAATGGGAATGACGCGGGAATCCCTATCAGAGACTATGCTCACTAGAACACCATGTAGCCTCATTATTTCTTGTACATACAAATCTGTCAACGTACTCAGAGTATCTGTGGATTTCATGGCTAGGAAGTGGACTGACTTCATCAATCGATCCACAATCACCCAAATGGCATCATGGTTCCTCTTGATCCTTGGTAAACTCATGATGAAATCCATGGTGATATACTTTCATTTCCATGTCGGTATAGGTAGAGATTACAATAATTCTGTAGGTTCTTGATGCTCTTCCTTAACCTGTTGACACACCAGACACTTAGGCACAAACTCTACTATATTTTTCTTCATCCCTGACCACCAATATACTTTTCAGAGATTTTGGTACATCTTATTACTTCCCAGATGCAATGTATACCGTGATGAATGAGCTTCTGACAAAATTAGTTTTCTCAACTCTGGATCATTGGGAACGTACAATCTATCTCTGAACCTCAGTAATCCATCAGTGCTCAACTCAAAATCAGCACCAATACCTATCTGTATATGACTGGCCATATCAATACAAAAACAATCAATACGCTGAGCTTGTCTGATCCGGTCAATCAAATCTGGATCTAACCTCAGACTAGCTATCACAAAATGGCTTCAGTATCAGAAGGGATCACATCCAAATTGAGGTGGGTGAATGATAAGTTGCATATTAGACATATTAATTGTCATATTTTTCCATGATTTAAATTCTTTTATATGCTTAATTTTTGAATTTGACTTATATTTTCTATTTTGTACTGTGAATGAAGGAAAATGGACAAAATGGATTAAAAGCTGCAAATTCTGATCAAGTCACAAAATCAGAGGAAATCTTGGAATTCAAGTCAAGATCTATCACTTGTAACTGAAGTTGACTGAATCAATCTAAAGATAGCAAATGGAAGATTTTAATTATTAAAGAAGAGATATGCAATGATTGTCTTTGGCAAGTGGTGGAAAAAGGAAAGAAGTTTAATTGTAATCAAACTCAATCAGAGAACTTTCCTTTGGAAACAGATTCTGAGGCTAGGATTTTTAGTATTTATAGACTAAGAGTGGAAGAGAATCTTCAATCTTCAATCTTGATCATTATCATAGACATACAATTTTATATTTTCTTTAGTGTTTTTCTTTGAACTTATGGCTTGCTAAATCTTTAGTCTAGCCAAAGGATAATTAAAGTTTGGGTTCTTCAAGAATTGTGAGATCTAATTAGTTTTATATTGTTATTTTATATCTTTATTATTTATATGTCTTTTGTTCTTATTTAAATTATTATTTTGATTGATTGTGCAAAAAGGGTCATTTGTTTAATTGTTAAGATAATAAATCATCAATTAGAAACCTGAATCCGTAATTGTTTAGGCATTCTAATATAAGTGGTAAATAACATAATTGATTATAGATAGATTTTCAATTCTATGTTAAGAAGATATATAATCTAGCTTAAATGAACCTACATATGTGTTTGTTGGTTAGAATTGGTAGTCTCTCTAGTTTTCAATGTTGTTGGTAAATTAAATCTTAAGATCGTATCTAAGGTTGTTTAACTGACAAGAGAAATAATTAGAGATCGTATCCTGATTATCGAAGAAGTAAGGAGGGATAGGTTGTTAGGTCGTACCAAAAATCATAATCAATTTGGTAAAGATTAAAAGAATTTATTTTTGCATCAATGATCAATTACATGAACCCATTCTAAGATTATTCCTTTGGTTGGATGTTTTCATCATATAAATTTCTCTCAATATTTTTACATAGTGATTTTTCTACATTTTAATTTTCTTTTCAATATAACAAATCCCCATTTTTATTTTCTTTTTAAATCTTCTGCAGAAAAATAAATCTAACCAATCTCTTGGGAAATGACCTTACTCATTTATACTGCAGTTTAAATTTATTTTGAGTAGGAATTATTATTGTTTGTCTCGACAACCACCAGTGAACTGCTCTAGCAGCTTATGTTCCCTGATTATCATATATGATACCATCCCAAGGCTTTTTCTATTCAATGCATCAGCCATCACATTAATTTTACCGGGTGATACAGAATATCACAATCATAATCCTTCAGAAGCTCTAACCATCTTCCATTACCTCATATTTAACTCTTTCTGTGAAAACAGATACTTGAGGCATTTGTGATCGGTCAATACCTGAAATTTCTCACCGTACAAATAGTGGCGCCATATTTTCAGTGCAAACACAATGGCAACCAACTCCAAATCATAGGTCGGGTAGTTCTTCTCATGGTCCTTAAGCTGTCTGAATCCATAAGTAACTACTTTTCCATGTTGCATTAATACAAAGCTCAGTCCCTGTTTCAAGGCATCAATGTACACTGAGAAACCTCTTGAACTGTTCGGTATGGTGAGAATTGGTGCGGTCGTTAGGTGATACTTCAATTCTCGAAAACTTTTTCTCGCATGCATTATCTCACTCGAATACCACATTTTTCCGAGTGAGACGAGTCAATGGAGCAGCTAATTTCGAAAAAAAACTTAATAAACCATCTGTAATACCCAGCCAAACCCAAAAAACTCATGATCTCTGTGACTGTTTTGGGCCGTTCCCATTGAACCACAGTTTTTATCTTGGACGGATCCGTAGACACCCCATCTTTCGATACCACATAACCCAAAAATGATACATGTTCTAACCAAAACTCATACTTGCTGAGCTTGGCATACAACTTTTTTTTGGAGGGTCTACAAAACAATTCTCAGGGGTCGCTCGTGTTCCTCTCTGGACTTCACATATACCAATATATCATCAATACGGGGAAAGGGTACTTGTTCTTAATGGTAGCCTTATTCAACAACCGATAGTCAATACATATTCGGAGGCTTCCATCCTTTTCTTTCTTAACAAACAAAACCAGAGCTCCCCAAGATGAGACGCTCGGTCTAATGAACCCCTTATCCAAAAGTTCCCGTAATCATTTCGTTAGCTCCTCTAACTCAACTGGAGTCATTTGGTACGGTGGTTTGGATATTGGCTCAGTACCAGACGCCAAATCAATACAAAATTTCATTTCTCTTTCTGGTGGCAATCATGGTAAGTCATCCGAAAAAACATCAAGAAATTCCCTAACCACAGGGATATCAGTCAATTCCAAGCGTGCCTTATCCATGTCAACCACGTATGCACTAAACCTTTAATCACATCGGATGAAGCATCCGTAACGTCCTGGTCCAAGGCATACACACGACCTTGGCCTACAACTTGCTTCCTCATATGTTACAATATCTAACAGGGCCAGTCGAGCTCAAATCAATAGTCTCATGCCTTACATAAACTTACGAACTTTTCTCGATCCACTGCCCATAGTATTTGGATCATATCTACCCTAAACCGAGATTTATACTCGTCAACCGACTTACCTCCCTGGGTCAAACTCAAAAACTCTGTCTGTAGCTTCCGCTGAGCGTGTCCGAAATATATTGCCCTTAGAAGGCATCCAAAAACATCTCTCATGACAATTCCCGATGTCAAACTCTACCGAACTCTTAACCCCACTAACTGACGGTGGCTGAAGCTTTTGAAACTGCCTCAGTTGGTCTTACTCACAATCGTACCCAAGATCATCATTACCCTTACGTGGGGCCACTGTAGGAGGTACAGTCTAAACAAGAGAGGTATGTGGGGGTTTTAGCAGTCTATGGTATGGGTGTAAGTTGTGCAGGCACAAAGGTCTCAAGTGCAGTTGCTGATATAATCAGTGCAACTAGTCCTACTATACCCTGGGCACTATCAAATCTAGCCATGATCTGCCCCAACAATGTCATCACAATGTCCATACTCCGCTCTAATTTCACGACGCGAGCATCGGGACTCTCTGATGGGTTCTGAGAAACATGATCAGACAAAGGTCCACTACGTCTCTCGGGCCTATCTCTGTAGCCTCGAGACCGTGAACCCTCTCCTCTCCCTCGATGTCTGATTATATCCTGCTTACACAATCAATTTTCAGTACAATCACAGCCCGGTATACACAATTGTATCTAAACAATGCATAGTAACATGGAGATATACATTTTCCTAATTACTAACACTGACTCATATCAGATCAACCACGCTCTGGTACCACCTTTTGTCGTGACCCCTTTTACTTACCTTTATATCCTTATTTATCACAGATCACTACTAACTCACATTGATTGGTTGGGCTGTGAGTCAATGTCAACCACTCGATTCTTCCTTTTTAACGTTCACTTCATGCCATAATGAAATAGGCAGATAATTTTTTTCTTTTACTTAACTATGAATATATACGTAATTGTATTTACGATAATAAATCCCCCATGTTTATAAAATGAATTACTGTGCATATACATGTTCAGATACAAAAGTCACTAGAGTATATACCTTATACCGACTGGGAGCTGTGTCAACAAATGCAGGAGGATGGTAGCGAATACTCTACTGGAATTAATCTGTGGAGAGAAGAGAGTAAAGGAATGAGCTAATACGCTCAGTAAGAAAAATATGGAAGCAGGTAGACAAACATACTATCTACATACTTAAAATATCACACTTATGCTGAAACACATGTATCTTTCAAAACACAGTAACCTTTACTCAAAACTGATACGGATAGCATCTTTTCGCTATAGACATATATATACATATATATGAAAAACTCATGCGGTGTAAAAATCGTTTCAGAATTTCACATTTTCAAATCACATTTACACATTTCACAGTTGTTCGAAAATAGAAACTCAATAACAAATTTCGATCAACATATTTCACATGGTTACAGTAAAATAGATAGCTAGTCTTCGCTACACATTCGAATATATCAAACTCATTTGGTGAAACATTTTCATAGTTCAAATTAGAATGCACATTGCATAAAACGTTCAATAAACAGAAATCCATATCGAATTCAATAACATATGAGACTAAGCAGGGATATACATTTCATAACATCTGATAACATATGGTAATAGTCAGTGACCCCAAGCAATCACTAGCTAGGTGTGCAAGGGTGGTCCGAAAACCTTTCGGCTCATGTAAATCTGAAGTCCAAAGACTAGTGGTACGGTACAGCGTACTCCCCATTGTCAACACGGTACAACGTACTCCGTAACCACAACATCATACACTGAAGATTGCGGGGTGCCCTAATTAGGGACTTATCACCCTAACCTGAAATCATCATACACTGAAGGCTGCGAGGTGCCCTAATTAGGGACTTATCACCCTAACTTGAAATCATGAACCATTGCCTGCCTCCAAATCCAATGCGAGCAGATCAATGCGACACACAGTCTACATGAGGACTCTAACACTGTTTTCATTCTCAATAGCATTTAAAACTCTGTGTGAGCAAAGCTCCAACACGATGTCATGTATAAGTCATGTAAAATATAGTACGAGCAAAGTTTCAACACTATGTCATGCATATATCATAAAAATCTAGTGCAAGCGAAGCTTCAGCACTAATGCATGTACAAATCATATCAATTCTCATGCGAGCTAAGCTCCAACACGATTTGTTTCCATATAAATCTGATAGGTGGCTCAATTCCGTTGAAAACAGCTCCGAAATCAGAGTTTTACACATAAAACGATGCTACATAAAGCGATGGGAGGAGACTTCCCGTAAGGTCACCCATCATAAGATTACTCTCATCTCAGCAAGCTTAACTTCGTAAAACATACTTTTCTTTGCAAACTGTAAAAACATTAGTCAACCTATCCATATATCACTGAAAACAGACTTTCATGCTTAAAATATTGAAAATATGAAATTTATAAAATCATATTTTACCGACTCTTTTCGGTGCAACTTTCCCTATAGTAGGGTAATATAGTCTTTTGCAAATACTAGGTAATTTCTTAGATTTTTCGGTAACTACATCTTCTATAGTATCTAATCACATATTGAGGTTTATAAAATTACGTACAGCTATCTCTAATAGCTAACATAAATCCCTTACCTGGGTGCGGGTCAATCGAGTCGCGATCTGTAATGACCATTGACCCTTGAAAATCGGAGGATTTTTTTTTTTTTTTGAAACTTCTATTTGCAACTTAATCCTTTATTCACTTAAGCTGTATTCTTGTTCAATGTCAATCCTTAAATATATTACATTTTATTTATTCTTATACAAGTTTCATCCCAACATATTACTTTCAATAGATGTCTGTGCATACAAATAGTCTGGTAAAGAGATAAGAATGTATACCTCACACATGTACAAAGGTAGTCTGGGGAAGCTCATATCCACCAGCCTACGTCGTCTATTGTAATTCACTGCAAAAATCTGAGAGGTAGAGGGGTGAGCTTTTGGGGAAAAGCCCAGTAAGATAATACTCTTAAAGCAATTCTGATATATAAAAGCATGTGAAATCATTCATAGAACCAAACTTTAATGAAATACATAAATTATCATTTCATGCATAATCATCATAAAAAGTCATAAAACATGCGTGTCTTTAAACAAATAATATGCTTAACCATTTTACAACTTTTCATTGTTCAGGAATGAGTTCTTAAAACCATCGAGTTCATAAACATTTCGTAAACATTTCATAAACCTTTCGTAAACATTTCATAAACATTTCATAATCATTTCATAAACATTTCATGAACCTTTTATAAACATTTCATAAATATTTCATGAAACATATTGGTCGTAACCAATTATCGTGTATATCATGAAAACACATATTCATTCATCTTAGTCGATATTCATAATCAAATCGAGGAGACTAGGCTATAACTAAGTCATGCGATACGTGTCATTCTCCGTAGAGTCATAATATCTATAGTCATGGTAAGGGGGCTATAGACTGGATCAGGGTCGTACAGCAATCATAATCATAAACATGGGTAGTATCTTCTTATTTCTTATCATATACTAGCACATAGCTAGGGCACGGGCACCTGTGACACTCATCGTGTGGGGAACATTCATGCGTATTGCGCGGGCACGAGATACTACCAAAACATCATCATAAACCACCAGTAGCACGACATCTTCCACACAGGTTGAGTCAAGTGCTAAAGGGGCCCTACGTACCGACACCCAAGTGGTGGAGCCGAAACACCACAAGAAGTAACCATGCATGAAGCCTATAGTCTTGAAACAGAGTTTTCAAAATCTTTATTGGATTTTATAACCCATAAACTCATATCGAGTAATAAAATCGAATTCCTTGTAATCTGAAAACTCTTTCATAAAACCGAAAGACTGTATTGCACTTTGTTCCCACAGGACTCAAGAGGTGGCCCCCATAATCCCCTTTCGAAAACAAATTTCTTTTCTTAAATAATTTTGAAATAGTCAAAAGTTTCTTTAACGATATGGATATAAAAACATAAATAAATGTAAAACATTCATACGCTTCATACCTTAGAAAATTCATTTCACAACATGGAAAGTACTCGGGGAATATTTCAACAAATTAAAACATGGTTCGTAAACAGTTTCACAAGTATGAAAGCATTGATAAATCATTTCAATTCATATGCTCTTTCATAAAATCATTTATCGGTGAAACAAAAATGCATTATCAGAACTAAGTTAATTAGTACCCCTTACCTCGATTTATCGAAATTTCAAGTTCGAGTAGTGACGCCTCTAAGTATCTCCCTTAAATCCTTCTACGATTTTCCTACACCGAAATTTTTTTATAGTATCCTCTTTATTTGAATTACCTACGATTCATCAAAATCGTAACTTTACTTACCTAAGAAAAATATACTTGAAATCATAAAGTACGTACAGTTATCTTTAAAACTTGCATAAATTCCTTACTTTAATATCTGTTCGTAGTCTTCGATTGTCTCGACGTAGCGAGTCGGCGAGCTCGGCCCTTCCGACTTATTTTCACCGAAAATTTCGAATAATAATTTTTTTTCGATCACCATTCCGTCGAGTTTTCTCGATTTTCTCGATGCCTCTTATTCTATTTTCCATATAGTTCTATTTATATATATACATCCTCCCCTTTTTTACTGTTCATTTTTTTTACTATTCACTTTTTGAACTTATTTTCTTTTTCCCTCCATTTTCCTTTTCTTTTCCCCTTTGGTTCTTCACCGAGCATCACTGTTCATCCATCTTTCTCCTCTCGGCCTATCATTTTCTCCTCCCTATCTCCTTGTTTTCGGCACCATCTTCACGTCCAAGCCATCGTTCTAGCCGCCCTCTTTTTCGTCTTTCCAGCAATCCGGCACTCGTTCCTTTCCTTCAACAGTTTGGAGAAGAAAACAAAATGGAGAAAACAGAGGAGTTTCGGTCTCCCCTTCCACAGATCCCCTCTCCCTCTATTTCACGCTTCAGGACTGTTTCTCCCCTCTCGATTCTTTCACGCTACTGTTTCAACTTCAAAATCAACCTCTGCTATCGATTTCCTTTCTGTTGCTTTGCTCTCTTTTCGTTTACAGCTTTTGCATTTTCTATCACTCTCGGCTACTTTAGTTTTCACTTCTCTGTTTCTTCGAGGATCACCAACCCCTTCACACCTGTTTTCTGCCTTGTCTAGTTCCTGATCCATTCGGTTTCACCTCACGTATAGCATTTTTTTTCTCGATTATGTCTCGACTTCAGCGGAAACTGCCCTCTGTATATTCTTCCTGCAGCCGAGCACCTTTCCTGCTCTTACCCACTCTTTCTCTTTCGCTCCTCCATACTTCGGTTAGTCTCTCTCTTTTTTTTATTATCAACTTACCTTCACACCAGTTAAAACCTTTGTCCACGATTTTACTTCAATCCCCAATAGATATTTCATTTGTTTTCTGTTTCCTGCTGTTGGTTCAATGCATATCTGCTTACTTTTCATCCTCTCACGTCCTCTCTTTCTTGTCTTAGTGTCCTAATAACTATTTCACTGCACTGAGTCATGTAGTTATATATATTTTTTCTTATTTCACCGACAGCTGCAGTTCTAGCTCCCCACCTGCTTCTGATTCCTCTATGCTGGCCACAATATCCACTCTTCCTACTCCACATTTCCTAGCATGTCTTCACAGTTTCGGTCAGGCCACATCCTTCTCATCTTTCATTCGGTCTGCTGCAGTTTCGGTGAGTGTATATCACTGTCATGCCAGCCTATTTCACTATATCAGTAGGCATCAATCCTAATACCCTTATATATTTTATTCTCACTTCCCGTTTTCTTCTGCTGCAGTAAAACAAAACCTGCAACAGACACAATTTGCCTCGGGTTTGCAGACGACTTATGTCCTCTGTTTCACGTTTGTGTCCAGCTCCTTTTGGCTTCTGTCTTGTTTCTGTTTTATAGTCTCCTTCACTTACATTCAACCTGACACATACACAGCAGTAGAGTCCCTCGGTTTCACGCTTTGCCCCATGGTTTATGAGCTTCCCTATTCTCTTTCACTGCTTCAGTTCAGAACTCCATACCCGATCCAGTCTGCTGCAGCTACTGATGATGGTCATAAGTCTATTGCACCTGTCAATAGTTGTGTTTACCTGCTACTGCTGTAGTTCTCCTTTTGTCTCCAGCTTCATTTCCCTCTCTTCCTTCATTATGTTTCCTATATGAATTTCTATGCAGTAGATTGGCTCTCGGTTAGCCCTCTAATGAATCCAAACTAGGACATTGCGTGCAGGTTTTTTTTTTTTTTTCTGTCATACCATCTTCTCGCCTGCACCAACAGCTGCAGCTACAGGCAGCATGTCAACAACGACCACGGCTCCCCTGCAGCTGTTGCGTCCTTCTTCAGTTTCCAAAACTCCCTTCCCCTTTTCATTTCATCGGACACCATTCTCATTTCATTTATATTCTCAGCAGTAACCTTAGTCAATTTCATTCCATATTTCCCAAGTAGTCGGCATCATCAATCATCCTTACTTCTTCACGTTTCCTATATCGATTTATTCCTTTATTTTTCGGGTTCCCATTGTTGCCAGCAAGCTTGTGTACTGTTTAATGATTTAAATTTTATATATATATATATACATATATGTATGTGTACATTTATTTCTATTTATATCCATATATATATATATATATATATACAATTATATATCTGCATACTTATATGCTTTTGTACACTTATACCTATCTACACATAAATCTTGAGGACTAAAGAACATTATAAAAATAATGTTATTCTTAATACCTATACCTAAATTAATTCTCTCATTTCTACACATTTAGCCTAAATTGTCTAAATTATTATTTATGGACAATTACCAAATATATTGAAAATTTTTCGGTATTTACATGATCCCAGGACTTTCAATAAATCAGTTCAATGAGCCTCAATTTGTATCATCTAAAGCTAAATAAGATCATAAATCACTGATCATTATCTCCCACACACACGTATATAGTCTTTCTAGACTTTAATTTAAATTTTGGGCTCAAGTGCTCTTTATTGGGCATTACTCCTCTTTATTGGGCTTAATTCTATTCTAAGCTCATTTTCACCTTCCTATTTATTCTTTTAAAGCTCATTTAGCTCATTAGGCTCATTTACATTTATCGAGTCATCTTAAGCCTTTTCTAGTCTCTTTGGGTAGTTTCCACAATTATTTTTTATATTCGATTTTCAATTTCGAATATAAAACAATTTAAACGGAATTAACTCGTAACTATTCAATTAATCTCTAACTCGTACAACTATACAAGTTTCAGTAAGGAAGATTCACTTACCTGAAAATTTCGTGGTGGCACACAAATCGAGATTGAATCGAACTCTTGTTCGTTGCCTATTGTCGTATTGCACATTTATATGTTTAACCTGGGTCAATTTTGGTGAAATATAATTTCAAATAAATTTTTCAATAATTAAATTGGTCAATTCCGATCGCTTACCAGCTTGTCTTTAAACCCGGGGCATCACCAAATTTTTCTCCCTTTTTTTTCTTTCATTTTTTCTCTCCTGGCTGAACTGGTTTGGACCGGTTCAACCCCTTTTCACACTGAACCGGTCCAAACCGATTCAGGGGCTTTTTCGTCATTGCAGGCGTTTCCAGCCAGTTCTCCGACAGCCTCTGCCACCAATCGGCTCGTCTTGGCCTGGGGAGTCTTGATTGGCTTGGTTGGGGCCAGATCGACGTCGGTGCCGCCTGATTTCCTTTTTTTCCTTTTCGACCTCTCCCTCGCCGATTTCTTCATCTCCTGCGATCCCAGGGGGGTTAGGCGCTCGGTGGTTCCTTGGGTGCCGGTTGTCCCTCGTCGGTCTTCTTTGTTGTTGTCTCCCTCCGCTATTGCTGCCGATGAAAGGAAAAGGGGAGGATCAGGTTTTCTGATCCTCTCCCCTGCTTTTCGTGCGATTTCGCGCTTTCCTTTTTTTTCGTTTTCAGTTTCTTTTTTTTTCATTTCTATTTATATATATATATATATATTATTATATTATTTTAATATAATATAATATAATATAATATAATATAATATGATACAAAATATCCACATATAATATATTATTCATAATATCTTAATAAATATATATTATTTAAATTAAACATATTTATTTATTTCATTTAATTTTATTTAATTTTTTGGAAATATTTTTTCATATTTCCGAGATAAATTCTCAATGTAGAAAATTTTGGAGTCTTCACAATAAATTAATATCTTGATCAATTGAACTTGGAATTCAATTATTTCTTCTTGATTGTTCAAGATTCCATGAATTCATGTTTACAATAACAACTTGTGGAAATGACACCGAATTTCGGGTCTTACAATTTAACTTATTAAGTCCGTTTATTCTTATTGGGTCTTATTACATCTTAATGGGCCTAACACTGTCTTAAGCCCATTTTCACTTTTCTATTCATTTCATTTGGGCCTATTGGGCTCATTGGACTCATTAACACTTATTGGGCTTGGTCCGAGGCCCATTAACTCATATTGGGTCGAAACCATTAAGGCTTGGCCCATTAAGCCTCTCGACCATGGCATGGTGGCTGAGCACCCATCTAGCCACCATGGCCGAGAGTCACGCCATTCATCCCACCATCATGTCATCTTGCTAGCTATTCACTTAGTCATTTTATCAGACACTTATTATACACTTTAAGCCTTTAGTTTTTGTTCATTAAGGTATTTTAACAAGCACCTTACATGCCAACATTAATTCATCAACCAATTCATCAAATTGAATGAATGTATACATGTCATGATCATGTATACATGCTTACCAACCTATCCATGCCTTAAAATCACATGTATCTTCATAGAAAGTAAAATACTCATTTTCGGCCAACATGGGTTCATGGTGTTTTTGTGTGTTTTAATCCATAAAACATATACCAATCATCTTAAAATAATTCCTAGATTAACATACTAGAAGTTGGAAGTTTAAAAATTCACCTAGCTTATTGTTCTTCACTTAGCTGAAACTTATGGGAGATTTCGGGTTGTTCAATTCAGTTCCTTGATAGCTGATTCCAAGATATGTTAATCCTCTCTCAATTTTGAACAACTTTCATGGAAATCTCTTTTTCCAAATATGTCTTTAGGCTAGTGTTTTCTAGTGAGAGAAAACTTGAAAACTTAAGCTTTAAAGGAAACTTGCTCTCGGTTTGGATGAGGATGATGATTGCCGATTGCTTCCTTAGCTCTTAAGACTAGTTTAATGTGTATTTGGTCTTAAAATTTCAGCCCATGAAGTGGGCTTAAGGGTTTGGGCTTGAACCATGACTTTTGGGCTTGAACCATTTAACTAAATGGCTTGGTTTTGGGCTTTCCAATTGGGCTTTCGGTTTGGGCTTTCCAATTGGGCTTTTGGGCTGAATTTTCCAAAGGTAATTGGGCCTACAATTTGCCTCATTTTAGGCCCATCAAATGACCCAACAAGTTCGGCCCAATAGCTTGCACAATTTCGGCCCATGCTTGATTAACCTTAATGGGCTTCAAAAATTTCATTAGCTAGCCTATTATCTTTCTCTTAAATTTCAACCAATTAAATTAAATCCAAATTTAATTTAATTAATTTTTCACATACCAGAGGTTGAAATTTGAGTGTTTTAGCCAAAGATAATTCTTCCTCACTTTTAACCTTACTTGGGTTAAATTTTAACCATTGTTAACTCTTTTTGGTCAAAGTCAACATTTTCAACTAACTTTGACTTTCTTTGATCATTGACCACGTTTGACTTTTGTCCAAAAATCTAAAAGTGTCATTTTGCGTGGTTAACACTCTCATCTCTGTGTTTTGGTCGCTTCCGAGAGATGAATGTGTCAAAAACACCTCAAACGGACCATTGTGAGCTCATTTAGCCCCTTTTTGGCGTTTTCACTACTTCAACATATTTGGAACCAAACCAAACTGACTTTCCTTCATGAACCCTCTATATTTTGATATCTTAAGTTCTTATCTTCAGTCAGAATGATTTGAATCCCTTCGGTTTAGCCTGTGACCGTTTTAGCCCTTATTTAACCTTTTCATGACTTAAATGAATTTATTCATTTCGTTTGCATTTTCGTTTCAGTAAATACTCTTCTTATGATTCAACTAATATAGTACAAAATGTAGGTCTTACACGCATACACTAATAATCTCCCACTATGCATGTTCAGACCAATTTTGCTCAAATTTGATCGATATTGATTTTAAATCTACTGAAAATCATTTTCTCTTCAACAGCATGTGCCACGTTAATTTACGAATAACTACCTTTCAAAATCATCTGTAGACTTCATGTTCGCTATCCTTGGAAAAGAGCAAACATGGAAAGTTTACTACCTTTGCACTGATCAAAACAAAGTTTTTTCGGCGAGCTAGAAAAAATTTGTCTCTGATAATGCTATTAATCGTGGAGATACTTGCACTTTTACAATGACTGCCCCTGCAACTTTTCAAGTCTTCCTTGTGACAGGTAATATCCATTCTCATTGAATTGGCTATAATATTATCATAATAAATACTATAAAAAATTATACATGCATACAAAAACATGCACAAAAGACAATATTTGTTTGTCCACATTGTCTCGAATTCTCATCTAATTATATGACATACTTTAAATACTTTCTCTCAAGAAAAATACTTATACAATGAAGGAACTTTGCCTGTCATTATATTAACATGTTTTTTATTGACACAAGAATGATAAAAAAAACCAACAAACATACATTTCACAACATCACCGTCCCATTTATGACATGATTTTCATGCACTGAACTATCAATTATTTGCAGCTACTCAGCCAAAAAAAAAAGCGCAAACTTTATTATGGCTGGATATGTAGCGATAATGAAGAAGACCTGATAGAACTATCAGCGTAATTGTTTGAGCAAGAATTACAAACCTATTTGCATACCAAAAAAGAGCAAAATTGAACATGGAATATAAATATGCCAATCCATGTATTTCCTTAAATGTTTTTGCTCTTTTTCTTGTGATATTATCTTTTGTCTTATAAATGTTATTATATAATAATATAGTAAATATATACTCGCTACTTCTTGTCAACAAACTTTCCTAGACTATAAAGTGATCAAATCTTAGACATGTAAAGCTACATTAAATGAATGAAACTGTAAAACCTTAATGTATGTAATTTTGTCCATATTCATTGAAAAAATTTATTTCAATTCTATATTTGATATAAAAAATGGTCAATTATCATATAAAAATTACTTCAATTGTTATTATCCCAAATATTTTACCTATAAAATTTGTTCAAAATATTATAAACATTTGTCCATAGTTTAACAACTATATATTATCTACATTTTTCAACCCATTAAATTTAACAAGCATTTGTTCGCTTGTCCATTGTTCAATTTATAAAAAAAAAAAAAAACTATTTCCCAAAATTTTATCATTTATGTTTTACACAAATCGTTCTTTACTTAATGTTTTATCCTATGGATTCAATTGTCACATTCAATCAAATACTGTAAAATTGTAACGACCCTTTTTACGGTACAATATGGTTGGGCTACGAATCAATGCTAGATCAAAACAGTGAACTCTAACAGTTCAAATGTTTTTCTTGGTAGCGAATATAAAACAACATCCAATAGAGGTACTCTCCAATTAGTCCTCATAATTGTTTTTTTACAAAATATTCATGTTCACATTTTCCAGACACATTTTCCTATACATTACTATACTTACAAAAATTTTAGATACAAAAGAATATTTAAATCTGAGTATACCTTCGACGTAGAAAATTACTTTACGGAAGTATGGCTGTGCGACAGAACTCTACTTACAAAAGCGGTCTCAGCTATTGATGAGACTCTGTAGAGGAAAGTAAGGAGTGAGCTCAACGTGCTCAGTAAGAAAAATTATGTGGCAGGTAGATAAATACACTATCTATCTATATAAGCTTGTAGTAAAAATATCAATTCTTTAACAGTTCAGTAAAATTAGAGTCAAAATCATTAGCGGTATCAGTATCGATAGCTGTGATAAATACATGATTCAAAATTTTATACGGTAAAATAAATCATTTTTATGCGATATTTCAGTCCATACAGTCAGTTCAGTAATTCAAATAGACGAGATAAGGCAGAACATGTTATAAACAGTAATCAGTATGACAATTGGCCAATGTTTGTGACTCCGGGCATCACTCATCAGGTGTGCTGGAAAGTCAATCGCCGTGAGAGTGGTCAACTACCCAAATAGCTCACAGTACAGTATGTTCGAAGACCAGTAACACGGTACACCGTACTCACATGCGAGTTGCATGGTGCATCGTACTCCATGGAGCACAGTAACAATAGCAGTACAATAACAATGATCAGTACAGTGCAGCATGATTTAACCATTGCCTTTACCTCCAAAAATCAGTGCGAGTCAGACCATACTATACACAATCAACACACGTTCAAGCACATTTTATCGGTACTAATTTATAAGCAGATTATTTTTAGTAAAACAATTCTAGAACTCGGTTCAGTGCATAAAGCAATTTAAAAGGAGTTGACTTGCCCTTTTTCGATTAAAATCCCAGTAAATGGTCTATGGTAAATAAATTCAGGATTTTTTATTCAAAACAATAACCCAAGTTATATCAGTATCTATGCAAACAATTTAAATTAAACAGTAAGGTTAGACTGTTTAACTAAGGCCAAAAATCGATAATTTTCAGAGTTATAAAATCAGCCTAGTATTTTTATCTACGGTTTAGCAGGAATTATGTGCAATTATCTCTAACAGTACACAAGATTTTTTTTACCGTAAAATTTTCCTAGAATTTATATCTAGGAATAACAGAAATTACGTGTGAATATCTCTAATAGCTCACAACAATTTTCCTTATCTTGGTGTCTGTCAGCAATCTGCAATGCCTCGATGCTATGAGTCAATGAATCCGACCTGATCGATTTATTTCTCCGAAGATTTATTATTTGTATAATAATTTTTGAGTCGTTCACTCTTCCGAATTTTTTCTAATTTTTCGATGCACTCTACTCTATCTTCATTATTTCTATTTTATATATATATATATATATATATATATATATATATATATATATACTTCTACGTCTTCTTCTCTCTCTTCTTTTTTTTTTTACACCTTCTTGTTCTTCGCGCCTCTTACTCCTTCACTATTCATCGTTTTCCTTCATTCTCGTTGCTGTCATTCCCTTCATCTCTGTAATGAGTCTGCTCTTTACCGGTGATCTCCCTTTCTCTCCGTTTCCAGCCCACCATCTTCCAGCCTCCTCGTCTCTGCTTGGTTTCAATTTCCAGAGGGTGGAACTCCTCTGTTCCAGCCTCCTCTTCTCAGTCTCCTGCTTCAGCCCTCTGTTTCTAGTTCACCAATGATCAGCCACCATCTTCCTCATCTTAGTGTCCGCCCGGTGCCGGTCACGTCCAGCTTCCACTACTTGCCTTCGTTTCTCCCTGACGTCCGGCCTGCTTTGTTTTCTTAGTTTTCAACCTTCCTCACTGGTTTCTCTTCCTCCTCCTCGCGCTATCTCTCTCAGTTTCACGCTCCCAGGTCAGTCTCCATTGTTCGCCTCTGTTTTTGCCACTTCAAGATAGACAAGTTCCTCTTGATTTCCAGTTCTCACTCACGTTCCTACCTCCCTTCCTCGTCTTCCTCAACCTTCGTCCCTCTGTATCGACTTTACCTCGCTAACACCAATAGTTTCATGATGCTCTTGGCCACTACCATCAGAACCGAGTGAAGTTTCTTCAACAGCCACTGCCTCGTGTCCCTCTTTTTCCAACTCTCAAATTCTCCTCACTATCTTAGCTTATCCCAACATTCCAGCCATTTACAAACCTATGTTCTAGTTATATAGTATGATATATATATATATATATATATATATATATATACACACACACACTCTGCAACACTCCAGCTCCCTTTCTCTCCAAACAACCTGGCATTACATCATTTCTTCCTTACGTTTCCTCTCCACGCTCTGCCTTTTCTTCAGTTTTCTTTCCTTTGTTTCACTGCACTGTCTCGTTCCACTTTTCTTTCCTTGATGTAGTTTCCTTCACTTTCTTTTTCTTGTTTTCCTTGTGTCCTACAGCTACCTTTTCATCATGTCATCCTCCTGTTTTCGATCAAACTCTCCTGCTGCTATCTCAGTATTATGACTGCATGTATTTCTACGTAATAGTCTAGAATGTCAGGCCACATAATTACCCTTCGATTCCATTGCTTCCCAAGCAATCTTGGGACTCCCGGTCAATCCCTGTAGTCACAACCTTCCCAATTCTGCTCCCCTTTCTTTTCCTACCGAAAATCATCATCATCACTCGCTACCTTCTCTGCCCGGCATCACTCTTCATTAAATTTCACTGGTTATCCCCTTTCTTCCTTACCATCCTACCAAAACATCATCTTCACTACCGAATGTAATCATGGCGTATGGGTTAGCTTAAAAGAAGGGAGTCAATCTATGTAATTAAAATAAGACTAATCAATAATGCTTTAACATTTATTTTATTTCACTCCACTGTGGCATAATGCCCTACTTAATATTATGATCTATTTTGTCTACTCTCCAAACTACAAAATGGGATATTTTATTTTATTGGATTCACCAAATTCCTTCATATCAAAATATAAATTTGATCAATTAATCCTCCAGCACTTATTTAATTCTAATGAGTTTTATTTAAAATCGCATACAAGAGAATTTCGTGGGGTTTACAAAAATATATTATTAATATTCGTAAAATTCTTGCTTAAACTATATAATAATTGTATTAACAATCTATCAAACAAAAACAAGTATCATTTCTTAGATAAAAATTAAACAATTATAATTCTATATTAATTTGAAAATACCTTGCTCTTTCATATGCACAAATTAAACTTTACAACGCCATAAAGAGAAGGAACAAACTTTGTTATTAAAAAAGCACAGAATATTTATACAGATAGATATACATACATATTATAATTATACATAACTATTGTCCCTTTTTCTTTGGACAATTAGCTATCCAAAATTATTTAAAAAAGTTATGTATCAAATAGCAACACAAATATTTTCAACATTTATTTATTCATACTTTTATAACCCAATGAAAAACACATATGTTCCATCTATTCACATCTTAAAAAAAAAATAATAAAAATATTAATATATATATATATATATATATAAATGATAAGATTTATACTGGCTCTTCAATATGATTACACAGCGTAATCAACAACTTTTCATTTGCCTTTTTAAAGCTTCAATAAATAAGATTTGACAAGGACTGACAGACCAATTTCCCATAACCTTTACAAACCACCACTTCCCCTCTGAACCATACACCTCCTTTTCTTCCCCATTTTTAAAACCCAAATAAATATAAACAAGAAACCTATCCATCCCATTTCAGCTATGTTTTTCCCAAAAAAACCCTGTTCCAATCGCCGGCAATGGCAACCCGCAATCAGCAAACCGACCACCGATGCTTCAGAATCGTTCTTGACTCTGAGATAAAAAAACACACCTTGGTAAGCCAATCAATTACCCGATCATCTACTTGAAAATGTTTGATATCTACTTCCGTTTAAGAAATCTATCACTTCTTTACAATAACAATTGTTCATCAGTTTGTGCGATCTGATATTAATCTTCCAATATTTGCTTTTTTGTCCATAATACTATCTGATCTTTTCTCCCTTGTTACTTTCCTTTTATAACATCTCTTTCTTAATTTAGTTGTTGAAACTGGCTCATATTCTTAATTATTTACTCGTCCTTGATTCTTCATTTCCATGACTGATGCAATCTGCTTCATGCTTAAATAAAACAAATGGCTATACATCAATGCTTACAAATTTGTTCCTCTCATTCAATCATTAACTACTTATACATATACACACGCATGTTACATATTCAAACAAAATAAACTTCATAACCATCTTGACTACTCTCAGTTTTCCCATTTGCTCATGACTTTGTTAACCATCTTGGCAAACTCTATGTCCAACACCGACTATAGTATGCTGACATTCTAACCAAAATTACCCAAATTTTGCCTTCGACGTTCGTCGAGCACTATTTTACCCAGCTTCATGCATCTGTTGTTTGCAAAATCAAGCTATCCTACCCAAAACTTTAAGAGTGCAAATCACCGAAACAGAAGGATTTCTAACCTTGGGACACAACTGGAACATATTTGTTGAGTCCCATGCATTGCGCTTGACAGATTCACTTGTGTTTGAATATGACAAAGATCTGTTTATCTCTACGACAACGCATCTTTTCTGCTCACCATTCAAATGATTGAACAAAGAAAAGGTAAATACATTTTTTTGAACGATGCACTTACCTCACTATTATTTATCTGTATTAGTAAATTTCACCTTATTTCCATGTTGCACATTTGTGATTCTCGTCTATAGTTTTACTCATTTCTGATGCTATCAACATTGATGATCAAAGCACATCACAAGAAAGCTTACCTGATGATCCTAAAGAGCAAGATCATTATTTTGTTAGTACTTGCACAAAGAACATCTGCTCTTTAGAGTCTGAACCACCCTATTTTGAATGCAAAATGACAAAAATCAATGTGAAAACCTCATGTGTGCCGGTAATGCATCTGTTCTACTAAATATTTATACCTCTTAACTCGATTTTATAATCATACACTTATTTTGCAGCATGTACCAAAAGAATTTTATGAGAAATGTATGCTCAAACAATCAATCGACGTGACTTTCATCATCCCAAAAAAGCATCAACAATGGCAGATTCGATACATGCGATAGAAACACAACAGATTATTTTTTGGTGGATGGCGAAGGATTGTCACGGACAATTACCTCAGAGTTGGAGACAAATGCAAATTCTTGATGATCGAATCTAGACTGTTTAAGGTCAAAATTTATAGATGTAGGGCTAGCTTGCTCCAATACATGTGGCTTTTCTTTATGCTATATTGCCAGTTGCATGAAAATTTCTGTCATTAGGATTTCATCTTTAACATCATTTGTTCAAACTTAAAACGCCTATGCACTCCTTTCTTTATCAATGTCGTTGCAACAATACTTTTTGTAAAGCATCTGCTATGCACTCTATCTCTTACTTTTATCAAGCCTTCCAACTATAAGTTTTATAATCGTTCGCATTCATTTCCCACTTTTACCAGGCCCTTTTTCGTAAATCTACGTTGATTGAGATTGAGTGCAACAATTTTATATGCCATTGCACAAAAAGCCTGTTAAAATGGATGTCATATTTTCTAACTTTTTTCCACTTTTCCATACTGCTAAAAAACCAAATTTTCCCTGACAAATAATCTTACACTTTCGTAATACTCTGCTACTATCCTGTCAAAACTTCACCAAATTTCTATTTCAGACGTACATCAATTTTGTTCTGATAAAAGTAAATGTATACGATTTGAAAAAAAGATCTTTTTCTCTCATAATCAAACCACAACTTATAAAATATAAGTACCAAAAAACTCACAACAATAATATAAAAAAATACACAACCGGACAATATTCTAACCAAATATGCTGCATAAACACAAAATGAAACGACATGTCAATTAACGTATCATAGTAACTATCACACCTTTACCAAAACCCTTCTAACACTGCCCATACATTACCTCCCTCGTTTACTTTAAACTCACTACCATTAAATAGCTTTCTCCAAAAGATAATCCAAAACCATCCAAACCTCTTCCCATCAAACTTGAGACTATAAAAACAAAATACATTCTGGATATCAAAATTCATGAAAACAAAAGTATACCAATAAGTTTTAAACTCCAACTTGAATAGATACATCGTACCAATAAGAATTGTACAATCATCAATATCCAAGATACCGGTTCTTCCAACACAAATGACTTTGATCCTAATTTTCTTGTCTCCTATCCAGACGCTATTCTAATTTGCAGAGAATCAATCACCTTTGTTTAAATGCACCGTGACCAAAGTTGATGCTAAAACTTCTTACGCTCTAGTGATTCATGTATTTACTTTGGACCTTCTTTGACTAGCAACTGATATAAAGATCAACTCAAATAATTTTCTTCCTTCTCCAACATCTACAAAAATAATTTACCCATCAACACTTGCCTCAACAATCAACTAAGATAACTTTCAAAACCCCAACCACTAATGAGACATCAAAAGCTCGATTCATTCAAAAAAACATAATGATTTTTTATCTACTAAATAGAGAGAATTTCTCATAAACAATAATATAGAAACTGGAAACAAATGCCAATTTACTATTAACAAACTAAACATGATTAGCATTGAATGGCACAACTACAGTTCTACATCTATCGATACAAATAGTATCACTTCTTCAAATCCTTGATAATCCCTGCAAATCATCGTTTGCTTCAAAATTAACCTATTTTTCTAGTACTTTTAATAAAAACAGATTCCTGCTTTACAATAATTTCAACAACCGGATTGGAAGTTGGAATCTCCTGCTCTTGGCTTCTTCCTTTAATGATTCGATTCCTGTTGTGGGGACACTATGTCAGCATTTATCAGACTGATTAGGATCAAACATTATCTACCAAATTTCAGTTTTCTAGAGAAATGAGGACCTCCCCTTTTCCAGAGAAATGAAGACCACCCCTTTTCTAGAGAAACCAATATGCTTATGCACGCTCTTACATCACTAGGAAAGGCACCCTTGTTGAGAACCCTCGGGCCCGAGAGAGTTCCTTCTCTATTAGTTTAAACAAGTTGAAGTTTGGCTATTTTTCAAGATTGTCATTCATTGTCCCATAGTTGCCATGGCTGCTGAAATCGAGCGGCTTCACTTTGTATTGTTTCCTTTCATGGCTCAAGGGCATATGATTCCCATGATAGACTTTGCTAGATTGTTAGCACAACAAGGTCTGATCATCACCATTGTCACAACTCCTCATAATGCAGCTCGGTTCAAGACAATTCTTGATCGTGCCATAGAATCAGGGCTCTCTATCCGTTTAATTCAACTTCCGTTTCCATGTGGAGAATCAGGATTACCAGAAGGATGTGAGAACTTTGACATGCTACCCTCACTTGGCCTAGCCTTGAAATTTTTCCAAGCAGCCAACAAGCTACAAGGGCCAGTGCAACAATTGCTCGAGGAGATAAGGCCAAAGCCGAGCTGTATCATTTCTGACGTCCTGTTGACTTATACCCTCGACGTTGCTAACCTGTTTCAGATTCCAAGGATCGTGTTCTATGGAGTTTCTTCCTTCTGTCTTCTATGCATCTATAATTTACACCTCTCAAAGATTCTTGAACAAATAACCTCAGAGTCACAGTACTTTTCTCTGCCGAACATGCCTGACAAAGTAGAATTTACTAAACCCCAACTTCCAGTAGTTTTGAATGATGAAAACCTGAAACAGTTTTGTGAGCTAACGGCAGAGACAGATCTAGCATCTTATGGCGTGGTCATTAATACATTTGAAGAGCTAGAGCCAGAATATGTCAGGGAATACAAGAAGGCTAGAGGATACAAAGTGTGGTGCATCGGTCCAGTTTCTTTATGCAATAAGGATGGCTTGGATAAGGCTCAGAGAGGTAAAAGGGCCTCAATTGGTGAATACCAATGCCAGAGGTGGCTTGATTCTCAAGAACCAGGGTCTGTAATTTATGCCTGTCTAGGAAGCCTCTCTAATGTGACATCCTCACAATCAATAGAGCTTGGCTTAGGCTTAGAGGCATCGAATAGACCATTTATTTGGGTTATGAGAGGAAATGGTGCATCAGGAGAAGTAGAGAAGTGGATTTTAGAGTATGGTTTTGAGGAGAGAACAAAAGGAAGAGGCCTTGTGATCCTGGGTTGGGCTCCCCAAGTGGTAATATTGTCACACCGTGCAATTGGAGGGTTCCTAACTCATTGTGGATGGAATTCGACAATAGAAGCAATCACTGCCGGTGTGCCACTGATCACATGGCCGCTATTTGGAGACCAATTTTGCAATGAGAAATTGGTTCTACAAATACTTCAAATTGGAGTAAGGATTGGAGCGGAGGAGCCAATGACGTGGGGTGAAGAAGCAAACGTTGGAGTGTTGGTGAAGAAGGAAGATGTTAAAAAGGCTGTAGAAAGGTTGATGGAAGTAGGAGAGGAAGGGGAAGAGAGACGGAAAAGAGCCAAAAAGCTTGGAGAAATGGCAGAGAAGGCCCTTGAAGTTGGGGGATCTTCTCACCTCAACATTACACAATTAATCCAAGATATCAAGCAAAGAACTTAAGACAGGAAGCAACCCAGACATGAGGTAAACAGGCACTCTATCTCAATTATAAATGGTTGTAATTGGATAAAGCACAAGCACAACCAGACAGATTATGCGTATCATTGAATACATTTCCAAAAGTTTACTGTCTAAACACTTATGAGACTATTTAGAAACTAAAAACTGCTGTTAATTGAGAGCAACAGGTCCAAGGTGCAACAACGCCACAAAGAAAGCAAGTTCATATATGGTAATTGGGATTTTTTAACTAGTTTTATCTTTCTTCTTGCTACTATAGTTATACATAGCATTACTGAGAAATTACTTCAATTTACATAAAAAAGTGGTGTAAACAAATTGCATACTACTGGATCTACAATTCCACTACAAGTCCAATCATTTCATCGTCAAGTAGAATATTGCTTGGTTTGAGGTCACAATGGAACAATCGATATGGTGGAGATAATCCAATGCACAAGCAACATCAATAGCCACATTCATTCTCTGACAGAAGTTCATTTCTTTTTTTTTTATCATACTCCTCTGCCTCATTCATTTTGAAAGAGGGATTCATTAACCATCAATTTATAAACCAGAGTCTTAAAATCATTGCCATGGTGATCAACACCTGAACAAGCTGTTAATACCTTGACTAGATTTCGGTGTCTAATATTCCTCAACGGCTCACATTCAGCCATGAAACTACCAGACGATCCAGGACTCAAAAGGTTAAGCACTTCGATGGCAATAAAAATTCCATTCTCTTTAAGAATTCCTCCTTCATATACAGAACCAAAACTACCTGCACCCACCAAGTTCGCTGAGGAGAATCCATCAGTAGCCTTTAGACTGCTTTGGTAAGATAATAACTTTGAAGGTTATTTTTCTGTCCAAGTTGATGTAGGCTGGCTTCTTTTCTTTCTAAGCCGGAAAACAAGGAGAAAGGGAGGCTAGTAGCATCGGTCATGGTGCAGACAGAGTTCATGTCATCTTTACCCCCTTCCAAGAAGGTTGTCGCTGATAGTAAACCACTGTAATTTGTTCAATTTATCAAAGGAAATGATTTCAGATTCAGATTCAGTAAAAATAAGGAAAGAAAGACATTAAAGCATTTGAGAATAACAAAGTTCAACATTCTAACCAAGATCAGCATGCATAATAAAGATAAAGTTCTATAAAATTGAGATCCAATCCAAAGTACTATGTTCAAAGTCAAATATTTCAGCTTAAAAAGGACATCCTTGGCATGCAAAATTAACGTTCATAAAATATGAAAGAGAAGCACAAAAACAATGAGTGACAGATTCTTATCTAGTTTTGGAAACAAACTATTTGTCAATTAACTCCCACAACGTTTGATTCTAATAGGTGGGATATTTTTAATAAAATAAAAAATAAATAAAAGCAATGATTAAAAAATAATTTTACCCTTTCATCATTATTTTTATCTTTAGTGGAGAGTGACTCATTGCACCGTACCCATGAAATAAGCGTCACATTATAAACAATGTATTATTCACCTAATCTGATTTACAATAATCCATTTTAAATTATAATGGAGCTTCATTTGAATAAATTTGTTGATTTTTTAATTTAATTCTAGTAAAGTATTTTTAATTTGTACATACTAAAAAAATGTGATCCAAGCGAAATCCTGTAAAGTTTCTAGTGGTATTCATTTCTAAGATTTATGAATTGTTTGCTTGCAATTAGTTACATGGATCCTTGAAATTCATTATTGATAGATTTTGATATCTTTTTTGGATTATACCTTAGCTTATTCTAGGCAATAACAAACTGCAATTAATTAAGATTTTTGTTTAGTTGTTTTTTTTTTATAACATTTTGTCTTTTATTTTCAATTTTTTTAATTTTATTGAGAAAAAAAAAGCAAGTAACCAAATATCAACTAAATGGAACCTAAACAATCTTGCAAATACCACCTTACTTCCTTGGCTATGCCCCAAGCATGCGGGGTCACTGTCATTGATGGGGAATTATCGGTGTAGGTCATGATATACTCGTTGTGAGCATGCGGGGTCACTGTCATTGATGGGGAATTATCGGTGTAAGTCATGATATACTCGTTGTGTCATCCATGTGACCTTTGTATTTATATATATTTTTTACTTTAATAAAAAATAATTAAATTTTTTTTAAAAAAAAAATAAAGATAGTAAAATTTAATATTTATCTTTAAATCAAATATGATAAAGTTTAATTAAAAAAGTGACAAAACCTTAAATTCAAATATTTTCATTAAATTATAAATCAAATAATTCATATATATATATATATATAATTATCTTATATTTATTAAATATTCATAAGGCTTTAAATCATATTCACTTCGTGTACATTATAAAAATTTTCATATTAAAATTTGAATGTATATAATAATTAATGTTTAACCTAAAATTATTATATCTTATTAAAAAATAAATTTAAAATTTGATTTCTCATTTTTTTTTATCCTCTTTGAATCAAAAAAACAAAATAATTTGAACCCAAAAAATAAAATAATATCTCCAACAACATATTAAATATAAAATATTCTTTTAATTTTTAATATATTTACATACCATTTTTATAATATTTTAATTCACATTATTTTTAAATTTTTTTTATTTAATAATAATTCTCCTCTCCATCTAATCATTTGTTTCCGTGTAGAACACTTCATCAGTGTTTACAGCTCAATGTATGGGTCTTTCATTGTGGATATTTTAGGGAAAAAAGGGCGTCAAAGTATACAATATAGATTATTCAAACCCAAAGACGGACAATATTTCTATATAAACCAAAATGCTTACGTAGGCTCTTATGTCACTTGTTAATTAACGACAGTATTAATTAATTTACCCATCTGAAGCCTCGGCTTTTCCATATCGCCTATTGTCTACTCCTATAGTTGCCATTAGAGTTGAGTGATCCAAGCTTATTTGTTTAGTTCTGACAGTTTCCATGGCTGCTCAAGTCGAGCAGCTTCACTTTGTCGTGTTTCCCTTCATGGCTCAAGGCCATATGACTCCCATGATAGACATCGCTAGATTATTGGCACAGCAAGGCGTGATCGTGACCATAGTCACAACTCCTCGAAACGCAGCCCGATTCCAGACAATTCTTGATCGAGCCATAGAATCAGGGCTCTCTATCCCTGTGGTTGAACTTCCATTTCCATGTGTAGAGTCAGGATTGCCTGAAGGGTGTGAGAACTTCGATATGCTGCCTTCATTTAGCTTTGCCTTGAATTTCTTCCAAGCAGCCAACATGCTAGAAAAGCCAGTACAGAAACTGTTCGAGGAGCTAATCCCACGGCCAAGCTGTATCGTTTCTGATGTCTTGTTGCCATATACGCTGAACATTGCTAACCAGTTTCAGATTCCGAGGATTGTGTTCCATGGAGGTTGTTGCTTTCTTCTTCTTTGCCTCTATAACATACGCGTCTCCAAGATTCGCGAGCGCATAAACTCGGAGACAGAGTACTTTGCTGTGCCTAACATGCCTGACAAAGTTGAATTTACTAAATCCCAGGTTGAAGAAGTCATGTCTGAAGACCTGAAGGAATTTTCCGAGCAAATAAGACAGACAGAGCAAGCATCCTATGGCTTAGTCATAAATACTTTTGAAGAGATGGAGGCAGAATACGTCAAGGAATACAGGAAAGTAAGGGGAAATAAAGTATGGTGCATTGGTCCAGTTTCTCTGTGCAACAAGGATGCCTCGGATAAGGCTCAGAGAGGTAACAAGGCCTCGGTTGATGAACACCAATGTCTGAGATGGCTTGATTCTCAAAAACCTGGTTCTGTAATCTATGCCTCTCTCGGAAGCCAAGCTCATGTGTTACCCTCACAATCAATACAGCTCGGTTTAGGCTTAGAGGCATCGAATAAACCATTTATTTGGGTTATAAGAGGAAGTGATGCAGCAAACGAAGTGCATAAGTGGATTTTGGACGATGGTTTTGAGGAAAGAACAAAAAGAAGAGGTCTTGTGATCCGGGGATGGGCTCCACAAGTACTAATATTGTCACATCCTGCAATCGGTGCATTCCTAACACATTGTGGCTGGAATTCCACCGTTGAAGGCATCTCCGCCGGCGTGCCGTTGATAACTTGGCCGCTGCATGCAGACCAGTTCGCCAATGAGAAATTGGCTGTACAAATACTTAAAATTGGAGTGAAGGTTGGAGTAGAGGAGCCTCTGAGGTGGACAGAAGAAGAGAAAATTGGAGTGCTGGTTAAGAAGGAAGATGTTAAAGAGGCTATAGAACGGCTGATGGAAGGAGAGGAAACAGAAGAAAGAAGGAAAAGAGCCAAGAAACTTGGAGAAATGGCAAAGAAGGCTGTTGAAATGGGGGGATCTTCTCACCTCAACATTACAAAGTTAATCCAAGATATCATGCAAAGAGCTGATAATATGAAGCATCCTAGCACCTGAGATGAAGAAGCATCACATATCTCCATTGTAATGCTCTTTTAGGGTAATCTTTTCCTTTAATCGATCCCAATGCATGTCCATCTGATAGTAAGAGATGAAAATAAATACCAGATAAAGTTCCAATGATCGAGAGCATCGATGACATATATCATGGCAGAGCGGCAAGATACAGAAAAAAATGTGCTATTACTTTCCTCTAAAGAGAAGGTACAGCCATGAGATACAAATCAACTTCTTATTGTCATAACCATACCTAAAAGTAGCATAAGCTTTTTCTTTCCTTTTCTTTTAAATAAAACGGAGGAACTGCACTGCACAGATGAAATTACTTAGGGATACTCTGTGTAGCATTCACGGTTGAATAGATGGCAAGAACACCTATATGCATTTTGCCTCAATTTCCTCGAGAGTTAGCCCTTTTGTTTCCGGTACGATGAAGAATATGAAGAGGAGAGACAACACTGCTATCACTCCAAACACATAAAATACAATTCCAGCTCCCAGCCATGCCTATAGTCAAAAAAGAAACAACAGTAACAACCCGCTGTACATAACAAATAATGGAATTTTGGAATGAAAAAAAAAACGAAAATAGTGGCGTAATCTACCTAATCAATAAAAATTTAGAGAAGAAAACAATAATACTTAACAATTTATTGTACACTTCATGATTCAAGAAACAGGGCATGAGGACTGTAATATATCTAGGAGCTATGGCAACAGCAATAAAACAGAATAGTTAAGAAAATAATACTTCTATCATTTTACACAATGGCACAGACACTGACAGTGGTCAACATCGTGATTATAATAGAAATTATGAAGATAGATTATCTCCATGATCTCTCAATGTATTAGTGCAGATAGCATACATCTAAGGGCTATCCATCTAAGGGATGAAATTAACAAAACTTTCAAAGGAATTATGATCGAGACAGTAAAAATGTTGAAACACTTAAGTACCTTCAAAGGAGAGAATGCAAATGTTACAAGTGCATTTGCTCCAAAATTCACAAGTACAGCAATACTAAGTCCTCTTCCTCTGAGGCGTAGGGGAAAAATCTCCGAGATCATCAGCCAACCAATAGGGCCAAAGGATAACTGCAAAACAAATTCTTGATGAGGTAAAGGTGCCAAAAAGAAAAAGATAAATAGAACAGACTCCAGAGTTTTTATAACCCACTATTGTGAGAAATGGGGAAAATTTTCTAGTACAACTGACAACCAAATACTCATAGAAGAACTTTAGACAAAAATATGCCCCCACTCTTGCAACAAAACACTAGTATAGGCCACGTATATCCATTGTCTTCCTGGCTGAATGGCAAGAAAGATTATGGCTTCCCACGTATCAAATAATCAACCCAACAGAACCATTAAAATATTATATCTACGCAGGAAGACATAAACCTACTAATTTAGATAACATGTTAAAATTTCCCTTATTATCATTATAATAACTCCAATGTTCTTAGCAACAGCATTAGATAAGGATTAACATATATAATTGACCAGGCTAATGTTTCAGTTCTCTTGAAACACAAACACAAAATAAGGGGAAAAAAAAAGAGATAGACTTACATAACAGTAAAGCTAGATTTAAATTGTAATTGATAGAGTAAAGCACTCTTATGTTAGAAGCATAGTAGAAACAAAAGCTGCTGAAGTATGGTCACAAATGTACTGCAATACATCAATTAATAGAAGCCGATTGAATAGTGAGGCAAGCACTGTCATGATGCAAATTTTCCACTAACATTTTAATGAATTGCCTTGAATACAAACCAAAAAGAAACAATTAAACATAAAAGAATGGTCTGGACGTAAAACTATTTCAGTCTAACCATGTACAGAAACTCGTAAGGTAATGATGGTATAGAGGAGCTCTACGATAGATAAGTATTGTCATATTAAAATCATAGATAGTGGAATGATAATTGACATGAAAGAAAGATAATATTCATTACCTGATAACATCCAACATATAAAAGCAGTGCAACAACAGCAATAGCTGGCACATCATCCAGGTAAAGGTAATATGATCCAAGAAGGAACAAGGAAATAACCTGTTGAAGAGACAGAAATATTTCATAACAGGAAATTGTTTTTTAATTCTTACTGGTGTATCAATTCGAGTAATTGTAACTCAGATTAAATCTATTTACTTGCAGCAAGTAAACATTAGACTCAAGCAACAATAAACATGGATCCAACAGAATGGCTTCACAAACTTCAAAAGACAAGTAACTTTCGCCTACATCAGCTCAAGATTTTAGCATTAGTGCAAAAAATAGAGGTAAAAGGACTTACCATCCCAGAAACACCACCCAATAATAAAGGTCTCCTCCCAAGCCTATCAACGACTACAACAGCTACTCCTGTCATAATCAACTATAACAACAAAATAACATGTGAGGACTTTCTGGTTGAAACAACCACCAAGTCCCCTTTGGGGAACGATTTAGTAAATCATGCAGAAAGGAGTGATGGAACAACTGTATATGCATAAAAAATGATACACAAAAGTAAAGACTCCTTGTCCATGACATCATCTTGATAGCAGGTAACATGTGTTTTGTTATATGCACGCTTGAAGAACCAGAGAAATGGAAATAGCAAATCAGAACACAATAAACCAAAAATCTTCCATAGCACTAAAGATATGTAGTTTTTCACAATGACTCTATCAGACTTTTGGTAATACAAGGCAACAGTCAAATAGTTCATATGTACATAGTCTCAAAGGCATAAAGCAATAGAAAATAAATATGCACGAAAAGTTAAACAGTAAGGGAGAGCGAGTACAAATTTTCAGAGTTGGTAATTGTCAGGATGAAATTTGAAACTTATAGAAAACGTCCCTAGAATATGATTTAAAAAGGATATGGATTGAAACAGGAAAGTTTTCTAGCCCAAAAATTAAATGTCTTGCCCGAAGTGCCGTTGAACAAATTTATGTATAAAGGAAAAAAATATACCTTCAGTAAACCAAGTAAAATAGAGACTCGGGTAGCATCAGATGCTGCAGAAAATCCTGCACTCTATCAGATTTTCATCAGTTAGGATGAAGTAAATGTATTCTTCTACCTAGATCCACAAAAGTATCACTATATTTGCAATGACTACCATAAAAGTAAATCAGTCTGATACCTGAAAGATTGATGCAGCATAATATAGTACACTTGGTTGACCAGTGATCTATTAGTAAAATTGAAGATATAAGTCAGTCAACCGCAGGTACATAATACCTCCATATCATATCTTCTTAGTTAATGATAATACCTGTTGAAACAAAACTAAACCTGCACCAATTATCAGGGCGTTCAAACATTTTCCATGGAACATTTCCCCTAGTGTGGCTTCTTTTTCTTCACCAACATAAGAAAGCTCAGTCAAAATCTCATCTACCTGCTCAGAAGCTGATTCACCAATAGATTGACCCCTGAGTTGGCATAAACAACATATTGCAGTTTCTTTTAACTCCTGCATATTGCCTTTACCCTGAATGGCACGCAATAACAGCCATCTGGGTGATGCTGGAAGCCACCACATTCCAATTCCCATGATAATTGACAAAGGGGAACCAGCTCCATACATATAGCGCCAGCCAGCAACTGTTTCAACTAAGAGGCTTCCAATCCCATAACCAGCCTGCACAATATCGAGGACTTAAAACGAAATTGGAAGAAAAAGGGGAAAAAAATTTCAAGCAGATATTAGTGGATCAAAAATTCGTTCTATAACAAATTGAAAATTCCCGAAAGAAAAGTTGAAGCACTTACAACCATCCCAAGAACTATAAAGAACTCTTTGAGAGAAATTAGTAGACCACGAATCTGAGTTGGAGCTGTCTCAGCAATGTACATCGGAGCAGAATGCATTGCCTAGAAGTGAATAAACTTAAAATTCATTGATTCACACAAAAATGACTAGATCTTTAGAAAAAAAAAGATGTGGGGGGGGAGTTCATGTTTATAGTTGCAGATGATACTTTTTCAATGATTCTGTTGCTCTGTCAGCTAATCATCAAGTTTGCAGTTTCTCAGAATATAAAAATAACAATGTATTGAAATTTTATCTTGCTACATAATTTATTAAATGATATGCTGTTGCACATAGAGGTTATACAGGTACGTAGTTCTCAACAGAAAAAGTATGCATAGACCCTAAAGAAAGAGGTGCATGCTACAACATGGTATTTAGGAAACTTCATAAGCTAATGGCTGAGCATTTAGTATATTACCAGTCCAATCCCTATGCCATACACGAAACGTCCAATCACCATAACTACTAAGTTAGGTGCAAAAGCTGTCACAAGAGCTCCAACAAGGTACAAGATGGAAGCCGTAATTAACTCTCTTCGTCGTCCTATAATTCAGATAATCATTGCAACTTCATCAGAAAAAGCCTCATCATTCAGTTCAAAGATATGGTTCCTAACATAAAATATGAAAATAAAACAAAAAAATAAACCTACAAACAAACTGACCTAGAATGTCAGCAATATTGAAAGCCAAAACTGAGCCAATCAAGGCCCCGTATAATGAGCCACTAGTCTGCAGAAAGCAACACACAGAATTTGAACTGTAAGTCTATGCATTGCTAATAACAAACATGTGCTTCAAGAAGAAAAGGGCAAATGGAGAAGAGAGAAAGAAAAGAAGTTGCACTATTAATTAATAAATGCCAAGTAATAACAAGAAACAAGTCAGCAACTCACAATGAGTCCAATTTCGACTGAAGACAAGTCATACCATGAAATTCCACTTAGGGTAGCTGACTGCAGGAAAATATGAGGAGTAAATAAGCATTGAGAAACATGGTACAATAGAAAGTTTAATGATTTAATCACTATGGATCCAAATGGTATAAGACAAGCATGAAACCGAATTAACAATATTTACAGCAGTTTGCAAATTCATAAAAAGTATACCTCAATAGAAATTGTGGCACAGGATGTAGAACCAATATCATAACCATATAGGAGTCCTCCAAGAGCTGGGAATAGAAATCTGGAATCATTAAGACATTCCTTCAGTAATCAAATAGTGATTAGACAAACTTTTCGGTTTCTTCAAATTATAACAAATGATCAACTAATTATATACCAGCCCTCATATAGTTTAAATTAGATTGGTAGCTTTTGAAATTCCATGGATTGCACCCTAAACTTTCTATTCTGATAAATAACCCCATCATCGATGAGAGTCCAGAGTATTTACGAGAAATACATTTCATTACATGTTTCTTCCTTTTTATGTTTACGCAAGCATATACATTTTTAGTCAATTGAAGCACGTGTTTAGGTAATGAGGTGATTCCAGATATGATGAAACAATTAAAATGATATATAAAGAAACAGCTCTAATCCCATCAGAGAACCTTGGATTGGATTTCAATTCTTAATCAAATATGACCTATTTCAAGTTCATTAACTAACAGCCAGGTTATCTTTACTTTATTTTAATTAAAAAAAACTAAGCATAATAATAATAATAATAATAATAATAATAATAATAATAATAATAATAATCATTTTCCCCCAACTCCCATACAGGCATACATGGACTTCTTTCATACTAGGCCAAAAGGCAAAATCTTGTAGCAGTCAATTTTTGGTTATTTGCCAAAGCAGAAATTTTCCCAACTAATTACTATATATTGAAATCATGGTAAGAAGGATATGGTTTCCAATATCTTAACAAATGCATAGTTGTTTCATGTAGTTCATAGCATGTTACAAGATAATTAAAGATAGAAAAAACAAAAAGTAAATAAAAATCTTGGAAGAGAGACTCACGGAAGGATGGCCGCAGAAGCAGAATAGCTTTCAGAACTGTGAATCCCATTAATAAGAGGTTCATGCTCTGAACCAATCTCACCAGAAGACCTTCCCACCTAATAAATCCACAATACATTCAGCAACTCTAAGATTAACTTATGCAACTAAAAGAGAAGCCTCCGGTTACTCCTCTCAAGGATAGATTCAAAACTACCATTATGTCTTCTGTTACTGTGAATTTAAACAAATTAAAAACTCACAGAACTAAGTCAAATTTTTGCATTAATATGTGGTTAAATACTAGGTAGCATTTCCAATTTTTTCACCCTACACTATCTGGAAGAAAGGTATTAAGTTTTTGTTTTCATTTGGGTTTCATTTATTTATTTATTTTCCAACTCGACAATAGAAAAAGAATCGTTTGTTTGTTTGATAAGCAAGCACCAAGAAGCTAAGAAAGAAATGTTCGTAATATTCCCTGCTCAGGAGCAAACAACTGTTTATGATTACATTCAAACTCTGCAACTGGGATAACAACTAATACCCAATACTTATACTTCATTTTCTTACACGTTCATGAATTTTCTTGGCAACCAAACAGATAAAGAAAAAGAAAAAGAAAAAGAAAAAGAAAGGAAAACCCAGATTGGGTAATGAAGAGACAAAACCTTTCCAAGAGAGGAAAGCCTGGGTTGATCATGATCTGATGCCATATGCTTTTTTGAAACTCTGAAACCGCAACAGAGTTGGCACTTTGCAAAGCGACTAGTAAGAAGATAGAGCTCGGACAAATTTTTTTCCTTTTTGAAAAAGTAAATAGCAGAAGCAATATTTAGTTTTTATAGGAAGAAATTTTTTTTTATTCTGTAGGAATAGATTTCTGAAGGTAGAAATTGGATAATAGAAAAATAAAAAGGAAATTTGAACGACGGATGTCATGTGGTAGTCAAGGTTTATGGTGGAAATCGGAGAGTGCATTGGTTTATTTATCGATATATAATATGTAAATATTTTTTTAGATTTTATTCAAAAATAAAAATAAATATTTTAATCTTTTATCAAATGAATTAAGGTTACAAATTTTTATTTATTATAATTAAAATTTTAATAGCATAAAATATATAAAAAAATATAGTTTGATGATTTAATTTCTAAAAAATGTTTAAGTGAATGAGTTGAATATGAGAAAATGTCATTTTAAAATAATTTATCAATTAGACATTATTATTATTATTTAAGATTTAATGTATATCATTATAATAAAATCAAAATTTACAATCTTAATTTTAGGTAATGAAAGATCGAAAATTTATTTGCATTTTGTAATAAAATTTACAAAATTATTTGAGTATTAGACTCTTTTGGGGATTTCTTCTATTTTCAAAAGAGAGATAATAGTTTTCATTTACATGTCTTCAATAAAATTTTTGGATTATGTCATGCAATAATAAAAATATCCAATAAAAATAATTATATTTTTATTTTCTTTTTTTGTATAAAAATATATTATTTACTTTATTTGATCTCTAACTATGCAATCACTGGAAATTTTCAATAATTAAGGCAATAGTGAAATTTGAATACAAATAATAATAATGAATTATACAAATCTCATATTTAGTGAGATTGTGAGATTTAAATATGATCCTTTAAAATTTTAGAACATCTTTTTTGCTATTAAATTAAGGTCTTATTAATTAGTTAAAAAAATAATAAATAAATAAATAAAAAGAAGTAACTCATATTTTATTCTTTGTGAAAGGCAAAGACAAGTCATGATTAAAATGTTAATGGCAAATGGCAATAAGATTTTGGTTCAATTGTAAAGAAGAAATTATAAAACATTTTGAATTTTTAAATTTAAATTTTATTACTATTGAAATTAATTCAATTTTATATTGTATTTGTTTAATTATATATTGTTTGGATTATTTGTTTCAAGTAGATTTTTATATAAATATAATGTTATACTAGGATTGTAATTTTCTTTTAATTTTAGATCTTATAAAAAAATAATGGTAAATATTAGTTAAAAGTTAGACGACAAACAATTACAGTAATCATTAGGGTTGTTGCTACAGAAAAAGTACTGAGAAGTAAGTTGTTTAATTTTTCATGGTAAATAAAAGTATATTGTACTTTATATAAACTCGAACCATATAAACCTCCAAGATCTTTTCGATTGGCAAAACAAATAATACTTGTTTTTTTTTTCATTTGTTGATTGCATTGTATTAATTCAGAATGAATTTCAAATGCTGTTGTAAATGCTAACTTGTTACTTGGGTAGATTATTTTTTTGTTAAAAAATAAATATAAAAACTTGATGATTGTGGGAGCATATATTTTAGTTTATTTGGAGTAGTATTTATAAATAAACAATTAATATTTAGTGTAGCTATTGTTGATTTTTTTAATATAAATTAAGAAGAAAAAAAAACTCAATTTCTTGTTCTCTTTGAATAAAAAAATAAAAAAAAATGTCATGATGGGATCTGGTAGAAACCAGAAGCACGTGCATGGCGTGGAGTTGAGATGTGTTTGACGAAGTGGGGTCCACAATCGCAAAATTTTTCCTCAGAAAGATTCACAATTTGGATCCGTCTCGAAAAGCCCGGAAACCCAGATACAAATGCAATTTTACAATGGGCTATTGATATATTGGTCCTTGTATTTTACACAATTTATTTAACTTTCTTTTATACTATTTTTGAATGGATAAATTTCATCTACATTTTTTAATTTTAATATTTATTCAATAGATATTTTGATTCAAAATTATTAATAGGACAATATAAAAAATAGCTCTATTAATTTACTATTAAAAAAATCTAATAACTTAAAATTTGTTACTCATGAAATATTTATAATGTTTTTTATTAAAAATTAAAAATTTTACATAAAATATTTTTTTTAAAAATACTTTAAAATAATAAATAATAATAACATTCATTATTAATACTTGAAAATATAATATTATTAATCTAAATTTAATAATTGAATGATATATATTAACATCATTTATGATTTTGGAGTGAAGTATTTATTTTCAAAATTAATGGATTAATTGAATTATGACAAAGTTTTTAAAGATCTTAGTGGAATTTACTTTTTTTTTTTTAATCTCATTGCTTGTCGACCATAGTAGTACACAATTTCATAATTGCAACCTTTCAAAAATTATTCATCAGTAATATTTTAATTTTACAAAAAATATATATATATATATATATGCTACATTTTATTTCTTTTATATCTACACTCATAATTATTTCATGCAATTGGTTTTTGTTGATTTTATAGCATGGTTGAATAACAGCTTATTTGATTAGGTTGGAGTTTATAGGAAAATGTTTGTTAAAATAGAATTTCTTGAAAAAAAATTGGTTTGATTAAAATTATTAGAAATAATGAAATTATTATTAAATGTTAAAAATTTATTAAATTAATTATTTATTACTTTCTCTATATTTTTTTTCAGAAACTCTATTTTAAGATATTTTTAATTTTAGATTTCAGTTCTGATATAAATTATTTTCTTCAATAAAAGCTAAAAACATCCATATTAACCTTTTTTTTTAACATTTTTAAGTAGAAAACTTATTCAGAAAACTAGTCTAAAGAAACATTAAGATTTTGCTTGATAAAAAGAATAAAAAGGACGGAAAATGAAAAAAATTATCAATCCAATGATTCAATTATAAATTAAGAAAATAATTATGAAACTTAATCATTGGATTAACAAATTTTTCATTGTTTTTTATTTTAATTTTTTCTACCAATCAAAACTTAAGCAAAGAGTTAAAGTAATATTCTACAAAGACATTTCATCGATTAATTATAACTTAAAATGTTATATTAATTAAGATTGGGGAATTTGAAACTTAAGATGGGAAGATGAGATTATGAGATTGGACAA
Organism: Firmiana major; assembly: GCA_033439115.1. Lineage (NCBI taxonomy): Eukaryota > Viridiplantae > Streptophyta > Magnoliopsida > Malvales > Malvaceae > Firmiana > Firmiana major. Next base: position 79,621,867 of record CM065898.1, on the reverse strand, counting down.
AGTTTATTCCCCAAATCATATGAAAAAAAATGAAAAAGGATAAGGTAGGATAAGTAGGCAGCTTTACTTTCACATGTAGATTTTTCTTGTATTTACCATAAGTAGGTGAGTAACTTATACCTTCAAATTTTTTGAATCTCAAATTAATCAAATATTAAACTTAATTAGTACTTTCATTGGTATTAAATTTACTTCAATATCATAAAAAGAAATGCATACATTGATTTAATTTTACTTTTTAAGCATGTTTATTTGTATTAATGGTTTTATTTGGAATCTCAAATTAATCAAATATTAAACTTAATTAGTACTTTCTTTGGCATTAAATTTACTTCAATATCATCAAAAGAAATGCAGACATTGATTTGATTTTACTTTTTAAGCATGTTTATTTGTATTAATGGTTTTATTCGAAGCCTATCCGTAATAATTTAAGAGTCATGGAGATTCATAGTACGGTAAGCTATCCCTCTTAGAAACCAAATAATAAGAGCTCATTTGTTTCGTAGAAAAAATTCCTTTTGAAAAAAATTTACCCTAAATTATTTTACTCGATAAATTATGAAGAATATTAAATTTTCGCTTTTGGTTGCATTGGAAGAAATATTTGAATTTTATATTTGGTTCAAAGAATTTAAGATTACTAAATGACGCATTTTACTATACTATCATTTTATATTAAAGTAAATAAATAGTTGATTTAAAGTGAATAACATTATAATGGAAGTTACGTTTAACATATTTATTTATATGTGTTATGAGTAAAATAAAATAAAAATAATAATAATATGATGTGTCGTTTAGATAAGGCGTCACGTGTCACATTAAAATTAAATACAGATAAAAGTAGACTTTATATCGAAATTTGGACATCGAACGATTTTGCCCTTAGATGTCTCCAGGTAATATCACTGGGCAAATATGTCATTAAAGGGTGAATTTGTAAGACCCGAATTTAATTAAAATACGAAAATTAAATAAGAAAAGATGAGGGATGTATGAAGGAAGGTCAGGTTAAATTGATTCCGAAACAAGAGCAGGGGTAAAATGGTAAAAATATCAAAACCTGGTGTTAGGACGATAAGAAAATTTTAATTAAAAATACAGATGTAAAATGTCTTGATCGATAATAAGGAAATTATAAATTTTGGGTCGATTGATCAAGATTCGAAAATTTTAAAAATACCGAAAAAATTATCGGAACGATATCTCGAAAAACGCGAAGAAATAATATCGAAATTTAGAGAAAAATATAATTAATAAATTAAATTTAAATTAAATAAATTAAAGTAGAATAAAAATAATATAAGGTAGATATTTTGAGATTTTATGGAGTATTTTAATGAATAGTAAAATAATTAAAATAAATAATAATAATAATAAAAATAATAATAATAAAAAAAGGTAACTGAAACAAAAAAAAAGAGAGGAGAGAGAAACTCGGGAAAAACCCGAGAAACCAAAACCGAAAACGACCCGCGGATTCTTCACCGTTGATTCTCGCACACCGACGACCGACGAGCTTCAACGAAGCTACCAGGAGGAAGAGGGGAGTCCGACGAGCACGTGGGTACCGGTATCACGCCGCCAGGTGGCCGGAGCAGGCCGATCGGAGCTGAGGAAAACCGCCGGAGAAACAAGCCGATTCCCGACGAACCGCAGCATCTGGGCTGAAACGGAGGGCACCGACGCACTCAGGGGAAGAAGCCGGTTCTTTTGAGACCGGTCTTGGCCGGTGAGACCGCCGAAACCGTCGACGAAGGCAATAGACAGTAAACGGTGCCGTTTGGCCGAAAGGAAAGGGAAGGAAAAGGAGGGAAAAGGAAGGAAAGGGGAAAAGAAAAGAAAGGAAAAGGAAGGAAAAGGAAAGAAAGGAAAGGAAAAAGGGAGGAGAAAAGGAAAGAAATTTATCGGGGATGACTCGAGGTTCGGGTAAGTTGACCGAGGGTCGAAATTGACCTACGGGTAAATTTCGAAAATTTAATTTAATATTATTTTAATGAAAAATAATCCGGATTTACCTAATTGTGCAGCTTCACGACGGAAACCGAACGAGAGCCAATCGAGCTCTGGTTCTCGTACCCCGCATCGTATCGGGTAAGTACAATTTAATTTCGACAATTAGAGTTCTTTAAATACCGAGTTTTAATTATTTTATGGAATTATGGATTAATTTCGCGTAGGAAGGGATATTATTCGGAATCGTAATATAATTGCCGTAAATTGTATACGGGCTATCCAATGAATTTGGAATGAAACCCGATAATTATTAGAAAGCTGTATAAGCTCGGTATACCCGAAGAAGGGAATAAATGAATATAAAAAGGGCTAAAATGGGCCGAGGCCCAATAAGGTAGATAAGGCCCAATACCTTAAAGTTGATCAGTAAATGCAATATACTGATCGGGATAATTGAATTAACCTCGATTATGTGGTTATATGCAGTTACGTACATTGGTTGGCGCGCACTTGGGCCGAGAGGTTCGGTATCATCGAGACAGGTGTAGTCTGCGCGCGATTCCAGGTAAGGAAATTCTACGGACTGCTAGAGGTAACTTTACGCAATTTTAAGTTCATTTGCAGTCTTTAAAAATTTACCTGAAGGGTCTAGAGGTCAAATAATAATTTAGTGCCTTGAATGGACAAATTACTAAAATACCCTTGTTAAGGGTAGAACTTACAAATTTAGAAAAAATTGAGAGGAGCAAGGACAAGAGGTTCCTGCTCGTTCTGGAGGTATTTTAACACATGCATGAGTAGGCTGGCTCACTTTTAAAGAAAAATGCATAGCATTGCATACCTTAAACGATGTAATTTCTGTGAAAACTATTTGGAGATAACCGAGCCGCCTACGTGTTTTTATTTACATGTGACGTGCTAGAGCTCAGCTCGCACGATGTTTGATTTGTGTTATGCATGCATTAGTGCTAGAGCGAGAGCTCGCACTAGAGTTTTACATGCATGGGTGCTAGAGTCTAACTCGCACCAGATTTTACATGATTTTCGTGACAGGGTGCTAGAGTTTAACTCGCACCATATTTTTACATGATTTTCATGACACGGTGCTAGAGTCTAACTCACACCAGATTTTATAAGATTTTCATGTGATTTATATACAAAGTGTTGAGCTTAGCTCGCACTAGATTTACTGGATTTGTGGAGTAGCGCTGTCTGCCCTTGGAGTCAGCCAAAAGGCCCAACAGGCTCAAAAGACCTCTTAGGTGGGGTGAGAGTGAGGGATGAGGTTGGCGGCCTTGTGGGGATGTAAAGCGGGCTCTGCCAGTTTTACTTGATTGATGAGAGTGCTGAGCATCGCTCGCACTGATTTTATGAGAACATGCGATGAGCCGTACTTGGAGCATCGGGTAGACTGTGTGTCACCGATTAAATAGGCCCGCACGTGCGTTTTGAGACATGGCATGAGTATAGAGATATTATATGGGTTCACGAAGTACGATGTACCGTGCAAGTAGCATGGAGTACGATGTACCGTGTGGTATCTTGGGATACGGCATCTTCGGATGCAGCATCTTCGGATGCCTGGGATCGGATAAGACTGACGGGATGGATTGACCCACCTCCTGGGCGGTTCCCGATCATGGTGAGAACCCGCACACTAGGATCTGTGTAGCTGAGGAACTCCCGAGGACACATATGGCCATAGTCCTGGTTATTGCCGTTATACAGATATTGCCTCGTCTCGCATGTCGACGATTTCGATGATTTAAACTGGGTTTTTAATTAAATGTGCATGATGGTTATTTCCATGCTTTTTAAACCCATGTGTGATGCATACCGATTTTCATGGTTTTGTGTGAGTCAGGATCACCCGAATGAGGGGTCGAGTCCTGACTTTATTGTGAAAATTTTAATTGAGAAAGAAATGATTTGAAATAATTGCATGTTGAATTTTCTGTGCAAACTCGATTTACATAACATCATAACTTTCATATCATTTGTTTTAAATGTGTGGAGAAAGGGTGGTTTATGCATGGCACCACGTTCATGTAGGTAGTATGGTTACCTACTTGTTCGTAGGATTGCCTTACTGAGCTTGATGTGCTCACCCCTTTCATTTTCTCCCACAGATAATCTCCAGTTGAAGTTGAGGCGACTCAGTACTGCATTCTGGATATCCGCTGCTGCCCATCAACATAAGGTATATACACTTGTACATATTGTATCTATATAAGTATAGCACAGTAACATGTTTGTAAGTAACCTTAGGGGATGTATAAGTAATGTAAACAATTATAAATGACTGGAGAAAAAATAAGTTACATGGTAAATGTATGGTGGGACTAGCATTGACGCACAGCCCAATTTGTTAGTGGAGTGTGGTCACGATCAGAGGACAGATAAGAATTTAATAAAGAAAATAACAAAATGCAAAAAAATTAACTCTGATTTTTGGGTAGTTTGGGTCGTGACAGAATTATTCCCTATAAATAAGGTCCAGGTATGTTTTATAATTCAATTTTGGATTCCACTTTTTTACTATACAAAAACTCTGCTGAAATCTCGTTCTGACTTAAGCATCGGAGTGTTTACGCGGGGAAAACCCTGCGTTCCTCTGATTGTTCTGATTTTTACAGAGTGACGTGGCCAAAGGATCGAAGTATTGACGTCAGCAATTCATCATTGTTGTGCTGTTCAACAACAATTGGCGCCGTCTGTGGGAACCGAAAGAAAAGCTGGTGATTCTACGACAATGGTAAAGACACGTTCCACAACAATCAGAGATGAGAAAAATGACGATACAGCAAGTTCCCCACTGGACCGTGGAGGAGAAGCTCGGGAGGAGAGTCATATGATGACTATCCCTGTTGCAGAATTCGAGGCCATGAGGAAATAGGGAAAGGAGACCGCCCAAGCCTTACGCGCGATGGTCGACCCGTTCAAAGGCGCCTTCCCGCAGGTGAATCTTCTACCAGCTGTTCAAAACTTGGCGGAGCCAAGAACACAGAGAGGGAGTGCTTCGAGAGCTGGTGAGATTGGGCATGAGATTGCTGAGAGTTTAAGGCGTCAGGGTGCTTAAACCCCTGTGCCTATGGCTGCGGAAGACCTGTTACGCGAGGTCGCGGAAGACCTTATGTGCGAAGCCGCTGAGGGCCAGGACGCGCGAGATTCTGCACGCGAGGGTGCACGAGACACATGCCGCCAGGGTGCGCGAGAGTCTGTTGGAAGATTGGTGTGCCAGGATGCACGAGACTCTGTCCGTGGGGGTGCGCGAGAGTCAATTATGGAGTTAGTGCGTCAAGGTGAGCGAGAAGTCTGCCATCAGGGTCGGCGAGAATTCTGCCGCCAAGGTCCGCGAGAGTCAGTAGAAGAATTTGTGCGCCAAGGTGCACTAGATACAGTCCGCGAGGATGCGCGAAACACCTACCGTCAGGGTGCGCCAGAAGTCTACCGTCTAGGTCCGCGAAAATTCTGTTGCCAGGGTCCGCGAGAGTCAGCAGAGGAATTTGTGCGCCAAGGTGCGCAAGAGTCAGTCCGTGAGGATGCGCGGACTCCTACCACCAGGATGCGCGAGAGTCAATTGAGGATTTAGTGCGCCAGGGTGCGCCAGAAGTCTGCTGTCAGGGTGTGCGAGATTCAGTCCATGAGGATGCGCGAGACTCCTACAGCCAGGATGCGCGAGAGTCAATTGAGGATTTAGTGCGCCAGGGTGCGCCAGAAGTTTGTCGCCAGGGTGCGCGAGACTACAACCGCTAGGATGCGCAAGAGTCAGTTGAGGAAATATTGCGCCAGGGAGAGCGAGATATTGGCCGCCAAGGTGCGCAAGTGTCGAGTGATAATCTGACGCGCCAGGATGCACGAGAGTCTGTTCGCGATGGTCCGCAAGACTATTTCAATGAGGATGCAGGAGAAATGGGTTGCCAAGGTATGCGGGACCCTGCACGCAAACGTCTAGGGCACCGTAACATGGAAAACCCCTCACGCGAAACTGCAAAAGGTTTGAGACGTCCAGGTGCGAGAGGCGCTACACGGGAGATTGTTAGGGGCCTTCGATGCCCAAATGTTGGAGATCCTGAAAGTCCAACGGAGGTAGACGCTGGACCTATGGATGGTATAGGAGGTGCTGGGATGACAATATCTCATATGGATAGGAGAGGCTCAGAGGTAGATCCAACATGGAACCCCCTACTGAAATGGTAAATTTTCTATCCCGAACTGAGAGAAACCAAACTCATAAACCATAGAGCAAGGGGAAAGAGACTGTTGATTGTGATCAAAGTGATTCATGTAATACTGGAAAGATCTAAGATCGACCTACGCTTACGGCACAAGATGCTGTGGACATGAAGAGAATGGTTGAACAAATCTTAGAAGAGAAGAAGTTGGTTCCGACTGAAGAGAACCAAAGACGAAGAATCCCATTCAGCGCAGCGATCATAGGGAAACCACTACCTCCAAAGTTTAAAATGTCGCAAATAACAGCATATGTCGGAAAAGCTGACCATTCCGATCATGTCGAAAGCTATGAGTCATTAATGCTACTACATGGATGGGAGGACGAGATTATGTGTAGGCCATTCTCTCTAACCTTGACGGGCCACGCACTGAAGTGGTTCAACAACTTTCCAGAAGGGTCTATTTCTTCTTTCAATCAGCTGAGAAGCGAATTTTTGAAAGCCTTTGGGTTAAATAGCCAGAAAAGGAAGGAACCCACCTATTTGCTCACCCTAAGGCAAGGAAACAAAGAATCATTAAAGAGCTATATAAATCGATTTTGGGATACTACTCTCGAGGTACGTGACCTACAAGTGGGGATAGCGGTGACAACCATGTTGCAGAGGATAAGGTCTGAAAAACTCCAGGAATCATTATCCTTGGATCAGCCGACGATAATCTCAGACTTATTCTCTAGAGCAAACAAGTACATCACTTAAGAAGAGGTGATGAAAACGATTCTGACAAGGGACTCTAAAGAAGGAAGGAAGCGGGAAAAAGAGCCTGACGAGAAAAATATGGAGAGATCAGACAGATCTGGAAAAGCCCTAAAGTTGAAATATGCAAACTACACCCGACTTATTGAACCGCGTGCTTCGATCCTAGCAGCGATCGAGAGAACTAGGATGCTTCAATTCCCGAGGAGAGGTAAGGGAAACCTAGGGCGATACTTCAGATCCTACTGTAGTTTTCACTCCGCTTTTGGACATTCGACGGAAAAGTACCGCGACCTGATGAATCAACTCGAGAAATTAGTCAGAGAAGGACTGTTAGACCGCTACACACAGAGGAACGAGAGGAATCAGTATCCTGTGCATGGTCAATGAGACAATAGACCACGGGATAGACGCAATGATAATAGAGCAAACAGAAGAAAGAATGAAGAAAGAGGAAATGGGGCAAGGCCGGGGGAACGTAGAAATCAGCAAATTGATAATGAGCCTACAAGAGCCACAATTAATGTCATCTCTGATGGGGAATACATAAGTGGCACTTCATCCGCCTTACGGAAGGCTTATGCTAGGCAGGCATACCAGGTTCATTCTGTGATGAAAGTAGCTGAAGATGGAGAGACGATTACTTTCACGCCTGCTGATCAAGGAGATATTATCATTCCACACGATGACCCTATGGTTATATCGGCAGTTGTGGCTAAGCAATCGATAGGCTGAATTCTAGTAGACAACGAGAGCTCGGTGAACCTCATCTACTGTAATTATTTTGAAAAAATGAATTTGAGTGAAGACAGGTTGAAGCTCGTAACTACTCCCCTCTTTGGCTTCACAGGAGACAAGGTGAAAATGGCGGGGTCAGTCGAACTACCTGTTACTCTGGGTGAAGACCCTAAGAGTGTTACAAGATAAGTCCTGTTTATGGTGGTCAGGTCAACCTCTCTAGCCTACAATATTATTCTCGGACGTCCATTATTGAGCGATATGAGAGCCATACTTTCTCCGTGTTATCTGCTGATGAAGTTCTCAACCTCCAGAGGTGTGGGGCAAGTAAGAGGAAATCAAAGGAGAGTGAGAACATGTAATGTCGCACCAACTACATGTAAGGGGGTTCAGAGGAAAGAAACTCTTACTATCACAGAACCGTCCAAGCCAAAGTCTGTTGAAGAGATGGAAGAAATGAAGTTGGGGATTGATGTCGGGGAGAAGAAGGTGTATATCGGAAGCCGATTGAAGCCCGAAATGAAGGAAGAAATAGTAAAGTGCTTGAGAGATAATGCTGATGTTTTTGCATGGACCCCTACTGATATGCCTGGGATTGACCCGGAGGTTATCTGTCATGAACTCAACGTGCTGCTGGGGTAAAACCTGTTAGACAGAAGAAAAGGAATTTTGCCCCTGAAAGATAGCAAGTCATTGAAGAAGAGATAGATAAACTGCTTGAGGCTAAATTCATTCGGGAAGTCTTATACCTAGAATGGCTAGCAAATGTGCTAATGGTGAAGAAAGCCACCGAAAAGTGGAGAATGTGTGTGGACTATATCGATCTGAATAAGGCATGTCCGAAGGACTCATATCCACTGCCCCGAATAGACAAACTAGTAGATGAAACTTCGGGATACAAGTTTCTTAGCTTCTTGGACGCGTTCTCTGGGTACCATCAGATCCTAATGCACCCCGAAGAAGAAGAAAATACGTCTTTCATCACTGATAAAGGTACTTACTGTTACAGAGTGATGCCATTTGACCTGAAAAATGCAGGTGCCACATATCAGCGTATGGTAAACAGAGGTTTTAAGGACCTACTTGGAGATACAATGGAAGCTTATGTGGACGACATGATTATGAAAAGTAGAGAAGGGGAATCTCATGCTTTGCGGCTATCCAAAGTCTTCACAGTCCTAAGGAAGTATCACATGAAACTAAATCCCAACAAGTGTTCGTTAGGAGTCCAATCTAGAAAGTTTCTGGGGTTCATGATAACCAACCGTGGGTCGAAGCTAACCTCGAAAAGGTCCAAGCCATTTTAGATATGAGGCCTCCAGCTACTTTTAAAGAGGTGCAGAGGTTGACGGGGAGGATAGCCGCATTAAACCGCTTCCTGTCAAAATCCGCTGAAAGGAGCTTACCGTTCTTCAAGACACTCCGAGGTGGGAAAAACTTTCAGTGGACTGAGGAATGTCAAGTAGCCTTTGAAGAGTTGAAAGAGTATTTGAAAGTACTCCCGTTGCTGTCAAGGCCTTTAACCGGGGAGCAGCTATTTGTGTACCTTGGAGTAAGCGATAAAGCTGTCAGTGCGGTTTTGCTAAGAAAAAGCGTAAAAGGAGAAAGGCCAGTTTATTATGTAAGTAAAGTGCTCTTGGAGGCGGAGACAAGATATCCACAAGTTGAGAGAGTAGCCTTAGCACTTGTCGTAGCAGCCCAAAAATTGCGCCCCTATTTTCAGGCACATTCCATAACTGTATTAACAGATCAACCGTTGAGACAACTACTCCAAAAGCCTGAGCATTCTGGAAGATTAGTGAAGTAGGCCGTCGAACTCGGAGAATATGATATTTCTTTTCAGCCTCGACAGGTTATCAAAGCACAAGCACTCGCAGATTTCATTATTGAATGCACATGTCGAGAAGATGCCAAGGATAAAGAGTTGGAATGGTGGAAACTATTTGTCGATGGAGCGTCAAGTGTCAGGGGAAGCGGAGTTGGCATTGTATTAATATCACCTGAAGGGGAAATGTTAGAATATTCTCTACATTTTGATTTTCCAAGTTCCAATAATGTGGCTGAATACGAAGCGTTAATTTGTGGCATGAAACTTACAAGGGAGCTCTAAGTTTGAAATCTGCTAGCTCATAGCGATTCGCAACTTGTCGTCAACCAATTCAAGGGGCAGTATGAAGTGCGGGAATCTACTCCCATTCTGTACTTGGAAAGAGTTCAGTGGTTTGCTCAATTGTTTGACAATTTTTAGATAACTCAAATTGATCGATCTGAGAATGGCCATGCCGACGCCCTATCTAAGTTGGCATCCTCCAAAGAAGCTACTGGGGGGTCCGTAAAAGTAGAAAGATTGGTAAAGCCAAGTATAGAAGAAGAAGAAGGGGTGTTAGAGATTGACGTCGGTTCTGATTGGAGGACGACCATGAAACAATATTTGATGGAGGAAACACTTCCTAGTGAAAAAGAAACAGCCCGAAAAATGAGAATCCAAAGTGCAAAATTTACTTTGATCAACGGGGAGCTCTACAAAAGGGGATATACCATGCCACTGTTGAAGGGTTTAGGTCCAGAACAAGCCAATTATACATTGGCTGAAGTCCACAAGGGAATATGTGGAGAGCATTTAGGAGCCCGAGCTTTGGCAGCAAAAATACTCAGGGCAGGGTTCTATTGGCCCACGCTCAAGCAAGATGCACTTGATAAGGTGCGAAGATGTGACAAATGCCAGAGATGTGCCCCTTTGACGACTGTCCCAGTATCAGCCCTTCAAAGTACATTTCAGCCCACACCGTTTGCCCAATGGGGCTTGAATATACTTGGACCATTCCCAGTAGCCACGGGTTAACGAAAGTACTTATTGGTATCAACAGATTATTTTACTAAATGGGTTGAAGCAGAGCCACTGGCCACGATTACTGAGAAAAAGGTTGAAGCAATGGTTTGGAAGGAGATAATTTACCGATTTAGAATTTCAAGGATCTTGAACGTAGATCATGGGAAGCAGTTTGATTGTGATGCGTTTCGAAATTTCTGCGAGGGGCTAAAGATTCAACTCAGGATATCCTCAGTGACATATCCACAAGCTAATGGCTAGGCAGAAATCAATAACAGGACTATACTTCACGGTCTCAAGACTCGTCTGGACAAAGCAAAAGGGGTTTGGGTGGATAAGCTGCCTAGTATTCTATAGGCATATAGGACGACGAGTCGGGTGCCGACAGGGGAAACGCTGTTCAGCCTAGTATATGGAACTGAAGCTTTAATACCTGTTGAAGTCGGAGCTGTATCGCCAAGGATAATTCCCTATGTGCAAGAAGTGAATTTCCAGGGTTGCGAGAGAATCTGGATCTGCTTGACAAACAACGGGATCTTGCCGCTATACGGCTAGCTGCTTATCAACAAAGGGTTGCTCGTTATTACAACTCTCGTGTAAAAGACAGACCCCTGCGTGAAGGAGATCTGGTACTGCGAAAGTCAGTCATTACTAACGCCTTAAAAGAAAACGGAAAGTTCAAAACAAATTGGAAAGGGCCTTACAGAATCAGGATAGGACCTAGTACATGCATCTTGGAAAGCTTGCAAGGTAAAAAAATAGCAAAGACATGGAATGCTAATCACCTGAAGCCATACTGGCAATGAAAATTTTATTTTATATTATGTCATTGTCAAAATTGTGAATTGAAATTTCACTTATTAAATGATGATTTATTAATTATTTTTATTTCATATTGAGACTTTCAGGTATATTTAATGCAAGGGCTTGAAGCGAAAAATGCGCGAGGTAAGCCACGCACTCAAAATAAAGGGCTTGAAGCGAAAAATGCACGAAGTAAGCCACGAAGAAAATGTGCAAGGGCTTGAAGCGAAAAATGTGTGAGGTAAGTCACGCACTCAAGATAAAGGGCTTAAAACGAAAAATGCGCGAGGTAAGCCACACACTCAAGATAAAGGGCTTGAAACGAAAAATGCACGAGGTAAGCCACGCACTTAAAATAAAAGGCTTGAAAGTGAACAAATCCGCTAGGTAAGCCACCGAAATAAAAAGAACATATAAAAACAAGGTATAATGGAAACTTAAAACAAGAATATGCAAAGTAAATTGATTTATTAATATGTATTTCAGAGAAAAAGTAAAACTTCCTATACATATAGTCTCAAAGTCCTTAGTACAAATAAAAAAACGTTGGCAACAAATGAAAAAAAAAAAGAGAGAACTAAAACTATTCATTAACCGATGGAGGAGTGCCTTCACCTGAAGCATCTGATTCATCCAAATCACCCAGTGCGTCAATCACTCCTGATTGCAGACGAGGCTCCCAAGGGCCCGATAGATTGGAAAGATCGTCATGGGCCCCCTTCTCAAGATAGGTCTTGAAATCCTCATTACTGGGCTCATAATTTGTCTAACCGTGAAACTCACTGGTATAGTCCTCTAACCGTTTCGACCACTATAGTTCAGAAAAAGTTTCTCCCGATCTCTCCATTTCTAGCCAAGAATGCGCCATATAGAAACCGTATTTCACGAAGCCGGTAGCGTATAACAAATTCCTGTCATGGCAGTCTTGCGATGAACGGTACTCCTTAATGGCTTCGAAACGAATTTCATCTCGCACGTCTTGGCTAACTGAGGAAGACGAAGGTCCTCTATGTGAGCTAGAGACTTCTTCTCTTAACCGCATATGGTCAGACTTCAGCTCATCATAATTGGTTTGGAGATCTTGTAACTTTAGCAGAACTGAGTTTAGCTCCTCTTGAGTTACAGTTAGGGACTCTTTGTATTCCTTCGACCTCTCTTGCTCCTTGGTGAAATCCTCTTGAAGGCGAAAATTGCTGAGATTCAGATCCTCTTTCTCCTTTTTCAGTCGATCGAGTTGCTCGGGAAGCCTCATGTATTGGTTCCTCTCAGTGAGCCACTCAGCCTTCTCAGCCTTCAACTGGTGGAGTTCAGCATCAGCCTGAGTCCTATATGCCCGATATCACGCATTACAAGCAATCACTTGCTAGGCTGTCTGAAAATGTAAAAAAGATCAAACGGTTAATCAAGAAAATAAGAATAAAAAGGAGACAGAGAGGAAAGACAGACTAAGGAGATACCATCATGGCCAAATAATCGGCTCGATCCTCGAGCTGAGGAAAATTCTTGAATAACTCTACCTCATCTCTAGGAAGTATAGTCGACCAACCTAACCGAGACGCCACAGCAGGGTCATGAATTGAGTCATTATCGTTAACGCCTGGATATATTACGAAATTTTATCCATGGACCGCCACGCCTTCGTTAACCACATATCGAGAAGTGTTAAGTTCCGCGACTGGAGGAAACGCTGGTGTGTCTCTCATGGTCGACTCGATGAACAAACATCGTCTCCCAATTCATGACAGGCGAATCGTGTTGCATGCTGCTCGATTTGCCCAATGATGCTCTTCCATCTCAACATCTGAAAACTGGGGATCCACGGCTGGCTATTTCCCCCTATCTTGACCACGAGAATCGGATCCCTCAGGATGAGAGGGAAGTAGAGCTTGGGGAGACCCCGACCTTTCACCTCGAGAATCTGGGTCAGAAGCATGAGCATGGCTTCGGGACTCTCGAGCATGGTCCTGTTGACGTATGCGCTTAGGAGGACGGGTGACTCTAGTAGTGTCCTCATCATCTCCTCGCCGACCAAAAGCTCTTCTAAGTGGGTCCATTCCTGGAAAAAGAACAGAAAAACAAAAGTCAAAACAAACAAGAAGAAAATGGACAGTAATTTATGCAATAAAATGCAATATGAAATCACCCGGATCTAAATAATCATCAAAAGAATGAATGTTAGCTAAGCTTTCATCCGTGGGCAATTCTAGAAAAGGGCTGCCAAAAGCCTCGCCCTGGCCCCAATCTAAATTCTCCTCGAACTCTTCCTCCGAAGGATCAATGAGATTACCCACACCTTGACTTCCCTCCGAAAAACCAGATGGAGAAGAAGGCTCGTCGACAAAAATTGAGTCAACAGAGACACATCCCCAACCCGCAGCAGTTATGTTCTCTGGAGTTAATACCGATAACAAAGCATCCTCATCATCTACTTGAAGTTGAGAAATGAGAGGACCATATACATCTCTTAAATTAGCTATAGGGCTAAGATTAGAAGGTCCACAATAACTCCATCGTGTCGAAATATTTAAAGACGGAGGAACCTCAACAATAAACCAATCTGAAGCATAATTGTGAAGCTTAGAAGGAGGTCTCCCAAAAAGTTTATTACTCTGACCTCTCCCAAAGACTTTTTGGATACAGAAATGTGTCGAATTACGTGCACTACAGACTCTAAAAAAGGAGTTAAATAGAGGGATGGTAGGCCTAACATTAAGTTTATGACATATAATCGTAAACCCTATTACTTGAGCCCATCCGTTGGGGTGAAGTTGAGCGAAAACTATGCCATAATGGCGAAGAAAAATAACTCCGAATTCGGGAAGAGGAAAGCAAAACCCAAATTCCAGTGAAGCCCGATGTACAGGAACACCACTACTAACTGATTGGGGAGCGCGCTCAGTTGCAATCGAAAGCCTATAAATATAACCCTCCGGGAGAGGAAAAATACTTCTAAGTTGTTCGAGATCAGACTCTCTAAGCCTAGAATAAGGATTTAAAACTATTTCCTTTCCACGACCGTGCCTGACCATTAAATCAGATAGGATATCAAAAGACAGTAAAAGATTCGGACTACCTTCGGTAGCAACTGCAGCGATGGTAACTTGTCGCAAGGGTAGATTGCAGCGAGAGTCACTTGCCGTGAGGGTCGCTTGCCGTGAGAGTCCACCCTCCCGCAAAGTACTTGCCGCGAGGGTTACTTGCCGTGAGTGTCGAATGCCGTGAGGGTTACTTGCCGCGAGGGTTACTTGCCGTCAGTGTCGAATGCCGCGAGAGTCTGCCTTCCGCCAAATGAATGCCGCGAGGGTTGAACGCCGCAAGAGTATGCTGCGAGGTACAGATGCTGCGAGAGTATGCCGTGAGGTCCAAATGCCGCGAGACTTTGTCGCAGGACTGTGCCGCGTGATTGGGACGAGAGAATTTGTCATGAGAGTTTGCTATAGGAATGCGGGATCTGCGATAGAAATGAAAGCTGAGGCTTCACTCTCACGCTATATATATGCCGACAGTGACGACGAGTAAACAGGGTATTCTTCCGCGTTTTGTGGCTCGCGAAAGAGTGGGGAGCAATTGTTATGAGTAAAATAAAATAAAAAAATAATAATATGATGTGTCGTTCAGATAAGGCACCACGTGTCACATTAAAATTAAATACAGATAAAAGTAGACTTTATATTGAAATTTGGACATCAAACGATTTTGCCCTTAGATGTCTCTAGTTAATATCACTGCAAATATGTCACTAAAGGGTGAATTATTCCCTATAAATAAGGTCCAGGTATGTTTTATAATTCAATTTTGGATTCCACTTTTTTACTATACAGAAATTCTGCCGAAATCTCGTTTTGACTTAAGCATCGGAATGCTTACGCGGGGAAAGTCTTGCGTTCCTCTGAT
Organism: Firmiana major; assembly: GCA_033439115.1. Lineage (NCBI taxonomy): Eukaryota > Viridiplantae > Streptophyta > Magnoliopsida > Malvales > Malvaceae > Firmiana > Firmiana major. The sequence goes on along the minus strand of CM065898.1, from coordinate 79,606,711 downwards.
TGTTCTGATTTTTGCAGAGAGACGTGGCCAAAGGATCGAAATACTGACGTCAGCAATTTATCATTGTTGTGCTGTTCAACAACAATATATTTATTTATTTATTATTATTTAAACTTATTCATTTAACAAATATTACCTAATTTATTTAACACAAGTTAATCAATTTATTTTATATGTAAATTATTTTGATTTATTTAATTAGTTAAGCTATTCATTCGTCTAAACAAATTGATGTCTCATATTTTATTATAAAATGTCAAGTTCATATGTGGGGCAGATAAATGTGCATTGCTTCAGCTACAAATACGTAGCAGTCAAAATTATATTAAGAATATGCATTTTATCAATGCATTTTAAATTAGAAATATTATTAAGTTTATGATAATGTTTAAAATATGTGATTTATTAATAAAATTTAAATTAGAAATGTTATTAAGTTTATGATTTTGTTAAGAATATGTGATTTATTAGATATATGTTTAGATTTGTAATATTAGATAGGTTTAGAGGTAAATTAGTTACGAAAACAATTAATAAATGGCAAAATAAGGAAAAAAATTTCCCTCAAAATTTCAAAATACCTCAAAATGAGGAGATAATCACTTTACATCATATTTTTTCTTATTTCGGTATTATTGGTAATATTATATTACTGATGTGGGAGAAAATAGGAGAACAAAAAAAAGTAATTGTATTACGAAAAATTACAGGGAAATTTTATGCCTCCTAAAGGTAATTTTTATCTGAGTTCTTGATATTTGCAGTTAATTCAATTTTAATCCATTAATATAAATAATGAAAACTCTACCCAAACTTTTCTATATTTCTCAAGACAAAGTAAATTATTCTGTTAATCAACTGTTAAAAACTTAAATTTGAAACCATTTACAACTGAATTATTTGAAATAATTTAAATACTCAAAATCAAACAAAAATGAAAAAGGGAATGTTGAAAAACTATTGAGTTTTGAAAATTTTGTTTTCTTTTTTAACTTCTAATTTATTTTTTGTTTATTTATTTAAAATTATTTGTATTTATATATTTTTAAGTAAAAATGATTTGGGGTGAGTTTTTTTTTAATATTAATGAACTAAAATTAAATTAAATTCAAATCTCAAAGATTTAAATGAAATTCACCAAAATAACAAAGAGTTTCTTCCCCAAATAGTTGTTATTTTTTGCATTATATTTTGTATAAAAGAGAAAAAAGACATGTTTCATATAGCATTTAAATATTTCGTTAATACACAAATATATCCTCAACGTTTAATAAAAAATGAAATTAAGCGCTCGACATTTAATTGTATTAAAATAAGTTCATTACGTTTTATTTTAAGCAATTAAAACTTAAACGTTTCATAATAATAGAACTAAATATATTTCTGTTAAATCTCTCTAATTGCTGTTATTTTTGCACAAGTGATAGTTGACAAGACTGTCAACATGACTAGTCACGTAGTCAGATGTAGAATTTTTTGCTACGTGTAATATTTGTTAATGTAAATATATATAATTTTTTCATAATTATTTTTTTCAAAATTACCTTTTTACTCATAATCTTGAAAAACCCAAAAAAATGTAATTTTGAAAAAAATTATATATATCAACATCATTAAATATTACACGCGACAAAAAATTGCACATTTAAGTTACAAATTAAGTCATGTCAATATCTTTATCAGCTGTCACCTGTGTAAGAATGATAACAGTTAAAGAGAATTAACGGAAATATTACTTACTTCTATTATTCTAAAACGTTTAGATTTGAATTGTTTAAAATAAAAAATAATAGATTTATTTCTATTCAATTAAATATCTAAGGCTTAATTTCATTTTTTTGATAGATGTTAAGAATATATTTAGACATTAAGCCAATAATATATAAAATTATTATTCAATATACTATTAATTGAATTTTTTAACTCCACAAGTAAAATTATTGAAAATAATAATTAATATTTTACTTGAAATATTAAAAAATAAAAAATAAATAAAATAGAATATACGTTATTATTTTAATTCTATTTATAAAATTAAAAAAAATTATTAATAATATATTAAATAATAATTTTATTATATATATTTTGCTCCAAAAGTTGATTTGTATATATATATATATATATATATTTTAAATGTACCATAGTTGAAAATTACGATACTAGAAATTAGTAACGGATATGAGCCATACAACGTGGCTCATACTCCTTCCATTTCCCTGGCGATTAATAATGACTCCCAATTGCAAATTTTTAATCCATATAATTAATTCGATATTGACAACTGAGTAACTGACAATGTCCTTTATTCGATTGTCAGTTTGTCACAAAGGTTTGGTCATTTTGGTTGATATTGTGGATTATCATTTTGTTTCATATATTTTTATTATATGTGTAATTTATAAAGTGAAATAGGATTACATAGAGATAAATTGTCAAATTGCAAAGGATGTCTGTCTTCTCACCACACTTCCCATAATTAATACTTACTTGATTGTAGCACCAGTATAAAATTTGTATTTAATTTTAAAAATTGTTAATATCAAATTTTACTTTTTTATAGGAAGAAAATTTTGTATTTTGTAGGAAGAGAGTTCTGAAGGTAGAATTGGATAAAAGAAAAATAAAATGAAAATTTAAATGATGGGTGTAAGGTGGTAGTTAAGGTTTATGGTGGAAATTGGAGAAAGTAATGGTTTATTTATTTATATATAATATGTAAACATATTTTTAAATTTTATTTAAAATAAAAATAAATCTTTTGACTTTTACCAAATAAAATTAAGGCTATAAATTTTTATTTTATTATAATTAGAATGTTAAGAGTATAAAATAAGAAAAAAAATTAGTGTAATGATTTAATTTATAAATAATTTTTACTTAAACTTTATTTGAATGAATTAATATCATATATTTGAAAAAAAGTTATTTAAAAAAATTTGCCCATTGGGCATTATTGTTCATTTTTAAGATTTAATGTATATCATTATAAAAAAACAAATATTCGTAATATTAATTTCATGTAGTAAAATTTGAAAGATTATTTACATTTTGTAATAAATTAAAAAAATTATTTGAGTATTAGACTTCTTTGGGGGATTTCTCCTATTTTCAAAAGAGTGATAGTTGTTTCATGTATACCAAAAAATTGTTCGATTATGTCAAGCAATAATGCAAATATCGAATAAAGATAATTATATTTTTATTTCTTTTTTTGTATAAAAATATATTACTTACTATTTTCTTTGATCTTTAACTATGCAATCACTGAAAAGTTTCAATAATTAAAGCAACAGAATCTTTTAAAAAATTGAAAAACTATCTGTTGGTTAAACTTGTTCAAATGCATGAAAATTTTAAATAGGTGGCATTTTCAATTTTGGGTTCTGCTTCATAATAATAAAAAATAAATGCAATAAAAAGCTATTTCTTGTATAATGCTTTTTTTTAGACTAAATATTGACAGTTACTGAAAATTTTAACCCATTTGACATGCTTGACGTTGGATCTCTTCTGTGCTCTGGCGGGACAAAGGAATAGAATAATCACAAGTTCACAAACCAGACTTCCTATTTTGACCAGAACCAAAAAAAATAAATAAATAAAATAACTTCCTTTTAAACACATTCCATTGGTGAAAAATTAAAATTTTATCTTATTTTATTAAAATAAGTAGTTAAAAGTAATAAGTGAAAGAAGTGATAGATATTTTATCCACTATGAAAGACAAAAACAAGTCATGATTAAAAAGTTAATGGTAAATGGCTGTAAGAATTTGGTTCAATAATAAAAAATTGATTATAAAAAATTTTAAAATTGTAAAATTAAATTTTATTGCATATGAATTTAATTTAAATTTATATTGTTTCATTTAATTATATACTGTTTTGGTTGTTTGATTTAAGTAGCTTTTTATATAAATATAATTTTTTTATTATTTTAGATCTTATAAAAATAATGTTAAACAGTAGTTAAACAAAAAGACGACAAAATATAACAATACAAATATTGCAACAGAAAAAGAAGTGAAAAATAAACTGTTTAATTTTTCATGTTAAATATAAAACTTTATATCAACTCAAATCAAATAAAGGTCTTTTGATTTGTAAAACAAATATTACTTGTAATATTTTTCTTTTGTTGATTGCATATTATATGTATTACTTCAGAATGAATTTCAATTTTTAATCATATATTTATGTAGATAAAATGATAAATTAATAATAAAATATTAAAAATATATATTAAAAAAATTGACTAGGTTTACAAACCTCTCAAAACTAAGTATTAAAATACTCGAATTCGCTTGACTTGTTACTCGAACTTGAATTCGATTGAAAAATAAATTAATCAAATTCGAATAATTATTGAGACGAATTCAAATAACTCACAAATAATTTGATTCATGTGTACTTGTAAATATAAATGCTAACTTATTATTTGTGTAGATTGAATTTTTGTTAAAAATTAATAAAAAATAAATATAAAAACTTTTTGATTGTGGAAGCATATATTTTAATTTAATTGTAATAGAATCTATAAATAAACAAATAACTAAAAAAAAGTAAACAACTAAGATTTAACTAATAAATACTACTTCTCTAAAAGAAATTAAGATTAAATTCGATCTTTAATTTTTTTATAATAAAAAAAAGTAACAAAGGGATCTGATAGGAATGAGAAGCACGTGCATGGGATGGAGTTGAAGACATGTTTGATGAATTGGGTCTACAGTGACCAAATTTCCCGTTTCAGAATCAAAATTCAGATCTGTCTCGAAAAGTCCAAAAAGTCAGATACAAATACAATTTCATAATGACCTATTGATATATTGGTCCTTCTATTTTAATCAATTTCTTCAACTTCCTCTGTTGTAATTTTTGAGTTTCAGTCCTTGTAGACTGTAGTAGTACACAATTATATATAATTACATCCTTTCAGTAATTTTTCAGCATTTGTCTTTTAAATTTACAAATTATATGCTAAATTTTATTTATTTTTTATCTACATTCATAATTATTTCATGCAATTGGTTTTTTTTTGATTTTATAGCATGGTTGAATAACAGGTTATTTGATGAGGTTGGAGCTATAAAAAAAATGTTAGTTAAAATAGAATTTTTTGAAAAAATTGGTTATATTAAAATTATAAATATTATTTATAAGTTAAAAAATTATTAATTAATTATTTATTACTTTCTCTTTATAGTTCTTTTGGAAATCAGAAACTCTATTTTAAGATTTTTTTTTTTAATTTTAGATTTCATTTCTGATAAAACTTATTTTCTTCCATAAAAGCTAAAAACATCCATATTAGCTTCTTTTTAACATTTTTAAATGGAAAAACCATTTAGAAAGCTAGTCCAAAAGGTTGTACTCGATAGAAAGAATAAAACAGACTGAAAAAGAAAATTTTATTAATCTAATTGTTAAATTATATATAAGAAAATAATTATGACATTTAATCTTTCAATTTACAAATTTTTTATCACCACATTTTTATTTTTATTTTTTCTACCAATCAAAACTTAAGCAAAGAATTAATGTAATATTCTCTGAAGACATTTCATCAATTAAAACTTAAAAAGATGGAAAGATGAGAATTATGAGATTGGATAAAGTTTATGTCAGTAATCAAGAAGTTATGTCAGGACGGTAAATATTATAATATTATATTTTTAAATAATATTTTGTTACTAAATACAATATAGACAAAATTAAATATATAAGAAAATATTACATAGTGTAATGTAATTTTTTTAAAATAAATACTTTTTTTTTTCAATTTATTCGTAGTAAAAATTTATCTTAATGATTACATTATCAGTGTTAAATAATTTTTTTCTCTAGTGCTAAAAATCTTTAAGAAATAATGCAAGTAGATTGATGATATAAATAATCTTTTTTCTTTTATAACTAGATTACATTTGTACTATCAAATTAGATTTACCAATTTTAGACACAATATGACCACAAAATATAAAAATAAGTACAAAAAATAGACATCAATGTAATAATAAAATAATTATTACTTAAAGTACAACAAGCCAATCATTTATAAATTAGATCAAACTCATATATAGTATGCATTATAGAGGTAACTAAAAAGAAAAACTATAGATGAAAAGTATGATTATATTAAAGTTAAAAATATAATTTCAATAACAAACAATCAAAATTAAAAAATTAAAATAATGCTAAGAAAATAATTAATAAAAAATCAATAGAAATACATGCTATGCTTTTTTTTCAAACTCACAATGAAGAGAATTTAAATTAAAATGAATGTATAAGTAAAGAAGAAATTTATTTATTCACCAATTTCTTAATAAATTCTAATGGTGTTAATATAAAAAAATTATTAAATTTTCTATACCAACCACACAAAATTTAATATATATTATTTAATTTTAAATTTTGAGTGAGGTAAATTGACCCAACTCAAGCACATGTGGCTGAGCCACAGCCCAAATGACAGGAAATATTAAGAAAAGGTTGTTGGATCAGTAGGCAGCTTTATTTTCACACGCACATTTTTCTTGTGTTTCCCGTAAGTAGGTGAGTAACATAAACATTCAAAGTCTTGGAATCTCAAATTAATCAGATATTATACCTTTTTTTTTTTTTTTTTTTTCAGGGGAGGAACACCCCAAACAACGTGGTTCTTACTCCTTCCACTTCCTTGACGATTAACAATTACTCCCAATTGCAAATTTTAAATCCACGAAATAAATTTGATACTGACAACTGATAAGGCCCCCAATTTGATTGTCACAAAGGTCTGCACATTTTGGCTGATTGTTAGAAGCCGTTTGGTTTTAAATGAGGCTGCCACATGATGAGATTTTTTTATTATATTGTATTTATAATTTTATTTTTTAAAATTTTAATATATTATTTTTAATAATCATTTTATTATTTATTTTACTGTATCATTGTAATTGAATTTAAATATCATGTTTTGACCAGTGATGTAGTAAAATATGTTATTCAATTTGACCAAAAATAATTAAATTTTTTTAAAAAGTTTTTATTTATTATATGGTTTTAAACATTTTTTTTATTTTTCAAATACTTATTATTTCGTATTTCTTAATTCCTGAATTTTTTTTAAAAAAGTATAAAAGAGATTGAAAATTATCTTTTAAAATACACAATAAAATTTGGATAATTATCATATAACCGCAGTGGAGTTTCTTAACTTCACAAGCGGGATTGGATAATTACATATGGTTTTATTTATTTATTTATTATTTTTTTAATATTTTTAAAGGACATGTATAATTATTCTAACCCCACTTGTAGAGTTAGAAAACTCAATTGGTGATATATAGGATAATATTCATAAAAATTTTCATACAAAATATTTAAATGATTACAACATAATTGCAAAAATTATGTGTAAATAAAGAAACATAATTATCTTATAAGAAAAGAATTTTAAATTTAACAAGTGAGATTGAAAAGTTAGCATATATACAATAAGATATAATTAAAAATAATAAATTATCAATTGTTAAATAAATATATAAAAATCATCTAATGTGGTTTGTGGAGCTTATAAACTCAAAAATCGTTATAGAGAATAATAATCCAAAAGAAAATTTTCAATATAGATTTTTTTTTTTTACTATTGTCATGAAAATTTTTCATATGTTGAGATTTATCATTGATATAACAAATATAATTTTTTCAAATACTTATAATCAAATGATTATTCACTAAATTATCTCCTGTTGGTTTAAATGATAAATTTTTCTCTATTTTCATTAATGATTTTTTTGGTATATTACCTATGAAGATTTGACTTCTGGGCAAAGGTGAAATCTTTAAACTTTAAAGTATAATCTCATCATATGTGGATCCAATTCAATTTTATATTGCATTATCTAACTATATGTTGGTTCAGTGTTTAGTTGATTTAACCATTTAATATAATTAATTGATTTCTTATATGTAATATTACAATATAATCGTAAAGTTTTTAGTACAAAGAATTAACTTCATAAAAAACTTATATATTTGCAATTGTTAAAATCAAAACTAATTTTAGTATTAAAAAACCATTGCATAAAATATTATTAATATTTTTTTTGTTTCAACTATTCATTATGTGATCTCTATTTCTAACTAACTGTATGGATCTTAAGTTGTTTCACTATATTATATATTAATTGTTAAATTTTTCATTTTAGTGGGATCAATTTATCTCAAATTATATTTTTCTTGAGATCAATAAATAATTTATCCAACATTAATATGTATACTACAAAGGGCTTTCGAATTTCAGGGGTTAAATGACCCCAACTTTAATATCTAGCTATAACCCTACGTTTAACACTAATCTTTCTTTCACGGTTGTTTTTTATCTCATCAAAACCAGTTGCACTTTTTATCCAAATGAATCCTTAAAAGATTTTATATTTTTTTAGATAATTATCCAATACATAGTCAGCGAAGTTTTTTTACTCCACAAGTAAGATTAGGATAATGAAACATATTTTATTTTATTTATTTTTTATTTTCTTAATATTTATTTATTTTTTATTTTCTTAATATTTTAAAAATGCATGCCTCATCATCCTAACCTTTCTTGTGGAGTCAAAAAATTCCACTGACGGTGTACTGAATATTAATCATTTTTATTTGTATGTGTAATTTATAAATAGAGGGAAATTATTAAATTGCGAATCATACCTGGCTTTTCACTACACTTCTCATAATTAATACTTACTAGATTGTAGCAGCAATATAAAATTTATATTTAATTTTAAAAATTAATAATATAAATTTTAAAATTATTCATTTGAGTTAATTTACAATTATATTACATTCTAGGAACTAATAATTATGAAAATCACTTTTACTCAAAAAAGTAAATTAGTAAATAACTATAACTAATCAAATTAGTATAAATAATTAGATTAAATTCAAGCTCAAACTTGATCAGATTCAAATTTGGACTTCAAAATTTCAAGGTCTTCTTCTTGTCACGAAGCCAAGGTCTCATTAGCAAACACCAAATTCTAATCATCAAGTACTTTTTACACATTAATCTTCATTTTCATTGGCAATAGACAACCTTATTGCTAAAGGCTCATATTCTAAATTGTTGTTAGAGTATGAAAGTAGAAAACTCTAAATTAAACATAAAATTTAAACAATAAAGACGTTAATTATCTTTTTAGTGATTTCAAAATTGTTCCTACACTACCTTCTTCTTCAACTGTGGATGATCTATAAAAGTATAATGTCCATCGCTCATACCATTGCAATTTGTTCTATCTCTTCAGGAATTTTTTTCAGAAAGCTCAATAGAATCTTTTGAGTGTCCCCAAAACAAAAAAGAAAATTAGGCAATTCGAGAGTGCCCCCAACTCTAAAAATTGAAAGAGAGTAGAGAAGAATGATTTTGGGAAAATCCACATGCCTTTTCCCTCCACTTTTCATTACTCTTATGGGTAATCTGTATCCAATCAATAGCTAACACGTGTCTCTTCTACATATGACTCCGATCACCAGTGAAATACATGCAAACGTCTCTACATGCACTTATAACAGATATAACAAAATGCAACAAGTCTAACAAAATAAAAAATAGCATAACTACTCCCATTCTGACTAACGTCCCTTCCTTGCCTTTCTACCCTTGGTTGTTGGTAACATCACATAGTCGTGCTGCCAATGTAGGACCATGCGATCTCGATGCGACTGTCACCTTGCTGATCTTTCCTCTTTCACTACTGTATCATTGACTTCTTTGGCACTATATCATTGCCTCGCCTATCAAGATTGACCTTACCCTCAAAGTCAAAACTAGGAAGGCTTTGCAAAACTCAAAGTACTCAACCCAAGTCGTATCTTCCATTAGTAATCCTTCCCACTGAACCAATGGTTGCAACTCATGTTTATGATGCTTTTGTAAAAACCACTGTTGAAGGATATCGATAGGCTGAACTAGGGGATAACTATCAATAAATTGTGCAGGAAACTGAGCTGAATGGACTAAAAAATTTTGATGATAAGGTTTGAGAAGTGATACAAGAAAAACATTATGGACTTTGGCCGATGTCGGAAGCTCTAAACGATATGCCACCTTACCGATACGATTGATGACCAAAAGTAGTCCATAAAATTGTCTGTTTAGCTTAGAATAAGGTTGCTCGAGTAATGAGGTTTGCCTGTAAGGTTGCAACTTCACCAGCACCAATTGCCCTTCTTGAAATGTAGCATCGCACTTGTGCTTGTCTTCAAAAAATTTAATTCTGTTTCTACTATGGGCCAAATTTAATTAAGCTGTCACAACAATTTATCTCGACTAAGAGATCTGAGGCAGCTATTACTGATGTAGAATCACTCCCCAAGGACACTACCTTAGGAGGCTGCCATCCATATACCACTTCAAAAGGTGTATATCCAATAGAGGAATGCCAGGAGGTATTATAAGAATACTCTGCCCACGGTAAAAGCTGTACCCACTGTGAAGGATTGTCGATGGTAAAGCATCATAGATATTGTTTCAGCCCATGTTTTGTAACCGCAGTTTGTTCGTCAGTTGCGGATGATAGGATGTACTGTAACACAGCTGTGTACAGCTTAACCGAAATAACTCTTGCTAGAATAAGCTCAAAAACAGAGGATCCTATCACTTACAATTGATTTGGGAAATCCATGAAGTTTGACAACATCATTCATAAAGACTTTAACCACTTTTATAGCAGTAAAGTGAACTGCCAATGGTGAAAAATGAGCATATTTTGAGAGTCGATCCACCACAACCATAATGGTTGTTCTTCCTTGTGAAAAAGGCAACTCAAGTATAATGACCATAGATATCTCTTCCTATATAAACTCTGAAATTGGAAGAGGCTACAATAATCCTGCCAATGAATGAGTATCATACTTATTGACCTGGCGAACAGGGCAACTCCTTACAAATTCCCTGATATCATTTTTCATGTGAGACCAATAGAATTGTGCCATCAAATGAGCTTGTGTCCTCCGAATGCCTCCATGTCCTATGCTTGGTGTAGCATGAAATTCTCGTAGGAGTGCAATGCTTAGAAGATGGACTCACCACAATTCGTCCCTTGAAAAACAACAATCCTTCTCTGTACTGGTGATAAGGAAATAACTCAACGTGTTGCTGGAAATTTGTAACTAACGTCTTCATGTATTGATCAGTTTTAGATCTTAGTTCATCAATCAATGAGCAAACCACTCTTATCACGATTAGCAAAGCCCTTTCTTCAATTTGTGAAGGATTCCTCTCGATTAGCGGCTGTGGTACCTCACTAGCCACCTTTTCTTGGCTTTCTATGTCCTGACATGATAAATCATTAGCCACCCGATTACTAGCTCCCTGAATATATAGTATCTCAAAATCAAACCCAAGAAATTTCACCAAAAATCTCTGTTGCTTAGGAGTTTGAACCACTTGTTGCATCAATCCCTTAATACTGTTCTGGTCCGTATGAATTATAAATCTTGAACCCAAAAGATGTTGTCTCCATTTTTCCATTGCTTCAGTAATAGCAAAGACTTCCTTGACATATGTCAATGCTTTTTGCATGGCAACCGTGAGCTTCTTACGGAAGAAAGCCAAAGGTTGACCCTCATGCATTAGCCACTGCATTGCTTCAGTAATAGCAAAGACTTCCTTGACATATGTTAATGCCTTTTGCTTGGCAACCGTGAGCTTCTTACAGAAGAAAGCCAAAGGTTGACCCTCCTGCATTAGCCACCGCTCCCAAGGCATTGGTCTCCACAATAAAAGGCTTCCTAAAACTTGGCAAGGTAGCACTGGTGCAATTGTTAAGGCTTTCTCTAGTTCTCAAAATGCCTTTTCCATCTCCTCGAACTAGAGAAATTAATCCTTCTGTGATAGTGAAGTTAAGGGTGCCGCTATAGTTGTGTAGCCCTTAATAAAACGCCAGTAATAACCTGATAAGCTCAAGAAGCTTCGAAGCTGTTTAACATTCTTGGGTGAAGGCCATGATGAAATCGCAGAAAGCTTGGTTGGATCAAGTTCAACACCACCTTGATGCACAATATGTCTCAAATATTCGATGTAAGTGCACGCGAAGGCACACTTGCTATGCTTGGCCAAAAACTGATGGCCTCTTAGGCACTACAAAATATCCCTTAAATGACCTACATGCTCGACCATAGTCCTACTATATACCAATATACCGTAGAAAAATACTAATGTAAACTTTCTCAGATAAGACTTTAGTATACTGTTCATGGCTTTCTGAAAGATAGAGGGTGCATTAGTGAGTCCGAAATGCATCACCACAAATTCAGAGTGCCTTTCATAGGTGCAAAAAGCTATTTTGTCGATGTCTCCCTCAACCATTTGGATTTGATGATATCCTGCTCATAAATCCATTTTCAAAAATACAGTGGCCCCATGCAACTCATCGAGTAATTCATCTACTGTTGGAATTGAAAACCTGTTAGGGTCCGTGATTTGATTCTATTGTTGCTCTTAACAACAATGAAATGATACTGATGTAGTCTTTCTTGTCGTTTTCTCCTAATGTATACTGATGTAGTCTTTCTTGTCGTTTTCTCCTAATGTACTGAAGATTTTGCAAAAACAGTAAAGGTTAGAGAGGCACAGGGATTTGTCCCTGTGCGCGCACTCCGATGCTTAAGTCATAAAAAGTGTTTAAGCAAAGTCTTAGTTAACAATGTAGAACTTAGAGTTTTTTGATCATACCTGTGAGGTATTTATAGACGTCCACTATGTGCCTTCAATAAGCTCAGGACTCATAGTTGTTTGGGTCTAAAATTTTATTGTTTTAGGCCTTTCGTATTCTGAGGCCCAGACGCGCGACTGGGCTTGAGGTAAATTACCTCTATCAATTGCTCCCCACTCTTTCATATGAAAATTCCCTATGAGAGAGTATAATAAGAGGATTAAGTCTTTCTGGGGTGGCTATTAAGGACGCAACATTTTATTCGCGAGAGACATTTAAGCTCCTGTAAGAACGCGACGTTTCAGCCATCTCGGTCGCGACTATATAAAGGTAAGATGCGGCTAGATAGCTTAGGAAAACTGTTGTATCACTACCGCAACTCTGCCGCATATCCTCTCAACTTCTGTCGCACACACCTGTATACTCTGTCGTAATACTCTATCGCACACCTGCATACTCTGCCGCCAACCCTATCGCATTCTCTGTCGCGCACTTTCTACAAATTTGTCGCGCATTTGCATAATTGCCGCCACACTATCAGATACTTTGTCGCACAATTTGCAAACTCTGTCACTAACCATATCGTATACTCTGTCGTATACTTGCGAGCTCTATCGCGCCCATCGTCTACTCTGTCGCACATTCCCTATCGCAGGTCTGAATCGTAACCCTTTCACATTTCTGATCTAGAACCTTGTCGCCCTGCATCTGAAAGCTTGATCTCTCTCGCCAGACCCTGAACTCTGCCGTTAGATCTTCGAGTTTAAACCCTGTCGCATTTAGGATTGTTTCACTCTCTTTTTTAGGTCTAGGATGGCAGGTCATGGTGTAGGAAAGCATCTAGAGTTAGGGCTTAAATTGACTTTGACAGAGGTTGACCTCCAAGATATTAGGCATAGGTTCCTATTACCTGAAGAGTATTTTTATAGGCTTCCAAGTCTTGAAGAGAGGAGTGTATGTAGCGTATCGAGTGGAGTTGCTATTTTTAGGATATCTTTAGAGTTAGGTTTTCGTTTTCTCATCCCCAATTTCGGGGTTTCTTTTCTTAGGGAACGAGGGATCGCTCCTAGCCAGTTACACCCTCATAGTTGGATACAATTAATTGGTTTTACCGTGCATTGCCAAATGAGGGGTGTTCCTCCTTCTCTCCCTTTATTCTATATTTTTTTCAGGTTTCGGGGTAGTTCCGGCTTAATTCCTTATTCTATTCAAAGGGTATCCAAACCTGGGTTTGAAAACAGATTATTCAAAAAACTTCCCAACAAACTCCATGGGTTCGAGTCAGAATGACTTGTTGTAGAGGTACCTGAAGGTCTTAACTTCCCTACTCGATGGGAAGCCAAGCGTAGTATCCCTAAAGGTCCTCGTATTGCTACTCTTAGAAGACAATTGTCTTCAACTAGCAATGAGCTATTAGTCGACAGGCCAATTAACCTTTATAACTTCCTGTCACCTAAAAATTTAGCATTTGCTGGCTGGGGTATGGGAAGTGTTCATGCCATCAATCCTTCTGTTTCTTCTTCAAATCCTCCACCATTTGTTCCTTTTGAACCAAATCCTACAAATAGGGAATCCAGCCTTGAAAGTGACCCTCTAGATGATGTGAGCGGTTGGGAAGGGTTTGGTTCCACTTTTATGGTCCTCCCAGATGATGAAACGTTAAACGTAGAGTCCCTTCAAGAGTATCTTAACTCTCCTTAAGGTAACCTTTCATGCTTTATAATTTATTATTGCTTGTTTATGTGACGATCTTAACAATTTTGTGGGTTCTTCTTTTTTTACAGAAATGAGCAGCATCAGACGTGCTTTGATTCGTCAGAGGAAGCAAGAAGGTTCGTCTAGTGAACCTACTGAGAAGAGGCCCCGCTCCATAGCTACTGTTTCTGGAGATATGTCTATTTCGCATTTGGTATCCCGAGTTCGAACTCCTCCTTCTAGACAAGCAACCCCTCCTCCAGCTTCGACTCAATTTCAGGAGGAAGGATCAAGAGACCTTTCTCGAGGTAAAGGGAAGGCTTCTTCGCATTCTCGAAGAACTTCAAGCTCCTCGGATCGGTCTCAGTCTAAAGATCGTACTAAATGCAATGTGACTTCACCACATCGAAAGAACCAGAGGCATTTATACGTTGAATCTGCTATGATAAACATGCCTATTCTTCCTAAGATAGGTCCTGTAGACAAAGGGTCATACCGAGTGGATGGTGGCTACACGATGAAGGGATCAGAATTTTGAGTATACCTTGGAGTGCTTGACAATGATACTTTAGAAATGCCCGGGGTAACATCTTGATTAGGCTGGGCCACCATCCTTCCCAGAGACGAACATCAATTATTTAGGAATTTTCCAAAGGGAGAGGACTTAGCTGATTTAGAGCTAATGATGGTAATCTTTCGATTCCCGTTCATTATATTTATCTTCACCTTATTTTGATTTTTAACTTTTCATGTTTCTTTTCAGGCTACTCAAAGGACTATCGTCAATAATGCTCAACATTGAGCTTACTGTGATCGGACTGAAAAAGAGCTCTAGGCACTGAGGGATAGGAACATGGAGTTGGCGAATGCTAATAATCAACTATATGAGCTACCAGGGGTGGTGCGAGATATGGAAGAACAGCTTTCAAAGGCTCTTCAAGACTTAACGCTCGCCAAGGGGGATCTTACCGTTGAGACTGCTAGGTCTAGCAAACTTAATGACGATCTTTAACAGAAGCAAACTGAGCTAGACAATTTGCAGTCCAAATATGATTCTATTTTCACCAGTTTTAACGGGTTAGCTGATCGCAGTCAGGAGTTAGAGCAACATATTATGGATTTTGAGAGTCAACCTTTTACTTCTTTTGGCTAAACAGAGATTGATCGTATCAGGGTAGAAGCCGTAACGGAGTATCGACTCTCTAAAGATTGCTTTAGGCGAAAAGAGGACTACTCCGCGGGGTTTGTGAAGTATGGTTTCTATCTCGCCCGATCTTGGCTAGAGAAGCACAAGGAGGGCGAAGAGTTCTGCGAGCTCCTATATACGCCGAAAACTATGTTGTTCGAGGCTCCTGATTGGACTAAATATGAGCTGGATGCTGAGCCAGCAGATGAGTTTTTAAATAAAGCTGCTCAAGATGACTTGGCCAAACTGACTGGACCTTGGCAGCCTCTAAGCCTAGATAATGCTCCTGAGCCAATTGGTGCCCTTGATGGATTAGACGGTGAGGAGCCACCGGTGCCAGAAGTTTGATCACAGAGATTTATTTCTTTTTCTTTTTTAATTTTTTATTATAACAAATCATTCTATTGTTATGAATTTTTTAAATTTTAATAAAAATTATTTATTCTTTTTAATAATAAATATTGTTTATTCCTTTTTTTTTCTTAATGCATGTATTCATTTGACTCTTGCTATCATCATCTATCTGTATACATCATATATATATATATAAATATATATATGCTCCCTAAATTCTTAATAAAATGTGTAAACTTTTAGAAAGAATATAAATATATATATATGCTCCCTAAATTCTTAATAAAATGTGTAAACTTTTAGAAAGAATTATGTATTTAAACGTACCTTTTCTTTTTTTGGTGCCAGACCGTCATGACACATTCGTGTCTTGGGTACTATGGCATGTCTTTTGTCTAATGCCTGGCCGTCGTGACGCTTTCGCTCCTCTGGCACTATGGCAAGTCTTGTTTCTAATGTCTGGCCGCCGTGACGCATTCACGCCTCTGGCACTGTGGCATGTCTTGTTTCTAATGCCTGGTCCCCGTGACGCATTCGCGCCTCTGGCACTGTGGCATGTTTTGTTTCTAATGCCTGGCAGCCGTGACGCATTCGCTCCTCTGGCACTGTGGCAAGTCTTCTTTCTAATGCCTGGCCACCGTGACGCTTTCGCGCCTCTGACACTATGGCATGTCTTCGTTCTAATGCCTAGCCGTCGCGACGCGCGCCTTTTTGGCACTGTGGCATGTCTTTTTTCTAATGTTTGGCCTCCGTGACGCTTTAGCGCCTCTAGCACTGTGGCATGTCTTCTTTCTAATGCCTGGTCGTTGTGACACTTTCGTGCCTTTAGCACTGTGGCATGTCTTCTTTCTAATGCCTGGCCGTCGTGACGCTTTCGTGCCTCTGGCACTGTGGCATATCTTCTTTCTATTGCCTGGTCACTATGACACTTTCATGCCTCTAGCACTGTGGCATGTCTTTTTTTAATGCCTGGTAGCAGTGACACTTTCGCGCCTCTGGCACTATAACATGTCTTTTTCTGTCACAAGATTCATATTTGTAAACGTTAGAAAGATAAATATGAATGAAGAGATCACTTGATTTATTCATCGCATGGAAATACAAAAATTTGAAAGGAAGACATAATAAATAATTAACTCTAATACAACTTTAAGTGGTTTGAGTTCCATGTCTTTGCTATCTTCTTCCCTTGCAAAGTTTCTAAGATACAGGTGCTGGGCCCAATCATCCGTCTGATTTGATATGGACCTTCCCAATTGGCTTTGAATTTTCCATCATCTTTCAGTGCATTGGTTATGTGTGACTTTCTCAACACCAAATCTCCCTCCGACTTTGGTCTGTCTTTAACTCGGATGTTATAGTAGTTAGCTACCCTTTGGTGGTAGGATGCAAGTTGGATAGCCACAGCATCTCTATGTTTGTCAAGCAGATCTAGGTTTTCCCTTAACCCTTTCGAATTCTCTTCCTCTACCAACCGTATCATTCTCGGTGAAAGTACTCTAATTTTCAAGGGGATCAATGCTTCAGTTCCGTATACCAAACTAAATGGCGTTTCTCCAGTTGATACTGGATTGGTGGTGTGGTACGCCCACAAGACACTGGGTAACTCATCCACCCATGCCCCTTTAGCCTTATCCAATCTGGTCTTCAAACCATGAAGAATGATTCGGTTGCTTATTTCTGTCTGCCTATTAGCTTGAGGGTATGAAACATAAGAAATCCTCAACTGGATATTAAGGCGTTTATAGAACTCATGAAAGGTATCACAATCAAACTGCTTTCCATGGTCAGTGTTTAAGACGCGTGGAATCCCAAATCGACATATAATGTCCTTCCATACCATCGCCTCGACTTTTTCTTAGTAATAGTAGCTAACAGTTCTGCCTCAATCCATTTTGTAAAGTAATCTGTAGCTACCAGCAGAAACTTTCTTTGTCCTGTAGTGTAACGACCCTTGATCTTGAAAATTTGGAGGATTTTTTTTTTGAAGTTTTAAATTCCTACTTATTCCTTCATTCACTTAGACTACATTCCTGTTCAGTGTAATTTCTTTTATCTTACTTATTCACCGATAGTTATACTTAAATTAAATTTTCATCTAAATGGCCGATAAAAATTTTGGCAGCATAACGGCTTATATATAAGCCTACCCACCTGCAAATCAAATGTTTTAACAATCCTAGATATCCACAACTATCAAACATGTTTCCCAATTTGCATCATCAAGCCAACATATATCCATTCCAACTAAAATTAGTACTCCAAGATAAATTCTCAAAATAGATATTCTTTACGTTTGTTTTCTTACAAATTACATCCCAACAAAATATTCTCACTATATGTCTGTGCTTACAAAATGTGTCTGGTAAAGGAATGCAATTGTATACCTCTGCGTGTACAAAAAGTAGCCTAGGGTAGCTCTTTCCACCAGCATACGTCGTATATGCGGCAGGTAGCATCGGTAGATCACTGCAAATAATCTGAATGGTAGAGAGGTGAGCTTTCGGGAAAAAATCCAGCAAGAAATGCATTTAAAATGATCATAGTGTTTAAAATATACAGAGTACATAGTAATACCAAAAGGTGGCATGTCTTTACAAATATTTACATCACTTTCAAAACGCATATCACGAAAAACACATTTAATAGAAACATGGTTTTGAAATAAGAAAACCTTAGCAGACTGATCAGAATCTTTCATGATTTACAGAACTTACAAAACATAGCTGAGCATGAAGCATGTATCGAAAGATCAAATATCCTAAATAAAAATCATATAGAAAGGAAATCAGAACCTTTTAGATCATACAAAACTTCAAAAGCATTGCTGAGTAAAATCACATATCAAATAATCAAATCTGAAAACATAGTTCGTTTTGGATGGAGACTAGGCTAGCTCATGTAATCGTCATGCGGAAATAACATATTCATCCTCTGTAGAGGGAAAATCATAAACATGGCTATGGCAAGGCTGTAGACGTGATCAGGGTCGTACAACAAAACATACGCACCTGGCCCCTTTAGCTACCTCACCCCACTTAAGAGGTCTTTCTGGCTAGCTGGACCTTTTCGCTACCTTACCTTACTTAAGAGGTCTTTCTGGTTAGCTAGGCCTTTTCGCTACCTCACCCCACTTAAGAGGTCTTTCTGGTTAGCCTCATCTCAGGTGGCAATCATACACACCGGGGCCTTTTGGCTACCTCACCCCACTCAAGAGGTCTTTTTGGTTAGCCTCATCCCAGGTAGCAAACATATACACCACGAAGGCGCGCATGACAAAAATGCTTTGATAGTGTGACACTTTGCATTTGTAGGACTCAAGAGGTGGCCCCCACAGTCACATAGACTGTGTGGCACTTTGCTCCCACAGAACCCAAGAGGTGACCCCCACGATCGCAAATCATTAAACATTGCCTTTGTCTCAAATCGAAGTTTTCAAAATCTTTCTTGGGCTTTATATGCCTTGTGAGGGTCTGGGCCTTTTGACTATTTCACCCTACTTAAGAGGTCTTTCTGGCTAGTCTCATCCCAAGTGGGTCTCACTCACATTTTTAAAATTCATAAACCGAATTTCAAATTAACTCTCTTTTGTGGTTAAAAACTCTTTCATAAAATAGAGAAACTGTGCTCATATAAAAGATTCCATTTCTCGCAAAACATGTAACAGGTTCATGCATAAGTCAAAATCATATCATTTCGTTCAAGAAACAAAATCAAAAAACATGCTTACAGATTTGAAGACATGCACAAAACTCATGTATTTAAATTCATGAATCTTTCTTTTAGTTTCAGAAACATGACAAGATAAAGCTGGGGCTCAATAAAAGTTGGGCTTGGTTTTGTTTACATGTTAACTTGGACTAAAGAACCAACGCTTGGCATAAATTTTGATCATTTACTAAAATATTGCGTAACTCAAATATTTTCATAAATCTAAGTTTGAGGGAAATGAGGATACTATTATCATTTTAAATTACACCCCTTACCTTGATTTATCAAGAGTTCAAGTTTCGAGTAGTGACGCCTCCAAGTGTCTCCCTTTTATCCTTCTACGATTTTTCTACACCGAATTTGGCCTTCTTAGTATCCTTATTTAAATCGAATAGCTTACAATGCTTCAAAATCGAAATCTTATTAGCCTGAGGAAAATACATTCGAAATTTAAATTCTGACTCCTTAAGATCGCATTAAACTAAATATATTCAACCTTTGGAGCTCATCAATTTCCTCTTTTTCCCCTACTACTTGTAGAAATTTCTTTCCACTATAAACTTCATCATCACATTGACAAAATAAATAATTTCTATGTGCTATTTCTTTGTGTGTGTATACAATTGTACCAATATAGGAGGACATTTAATATTCATAAGCTCATATACTAATACGCACACATGTATATAACCGTATAATTATACATTTTATCCATTTCATCATCTCATTTCATTTTCATCTTCAATATTCAATCCCAATTCTTGATAATCCTACTCATAATATTTAATTTTCTTGCTTAATTCTCAAAATTCTCAATTGTCCAATTAACCCTAGTTTCCAAATTTTTTCACAACCAAAATTTAAACTAATTCATACAACAATCATGCTTTCATAATGAAATCTACACAGAAATTCAACTAGCTAAACCTTAGATTTTTACCTAGGAGTCACTGTGCAAAAAATGAGGAAATATCAAATGGGTATTTTTTTTTCCAGTATATATATATATATTGAAACTGTAGTGTCGGAACAGGGTGGTCGGACGGGGTAGGACAGATGAGGGAGGTTACCGGGGCTCGAGTTCGGTGGAAGGCCGGCGTCGGGCTTTCTTCGGCGTTATAGCAGCTCGCGAAACAGAGGAAAACTCCTCTGTTTCGTTTTCTGTTCCAAGTGAGGGGAGAGGGAGAAGGAAAGAGGAAGGCTGCTGGTGGGTTGCTAGGTGACTTCGATCATCGGCGATCGTAAAGGGGAAAGGGTGGCAGGCGAGCGGCGACCAAAAATGGAGAGGGTTTTCGGGCGAAGCAGAGGGAGAGAAGAGAAATAAGGGTCGGGTCTACGTTCGGGTCACCAGTTTTGGGGTCTCGATTCGGCCGGTCGGCGATCTAGTCGGTGATCGACAGGGGAGAAACCAGGGAGGGGACGATCAGAGAGCAGAGAAAATAAGAGGGGAAGGCTGCGGGTCGCCCAATGGGGTTTTCCCTGTCACGTGATTCGTCCCTTTTTTTTTTTAGTTTCGTTTCTTTCTTTTTTTTTCTTTCTTTTCCTTTTTTTTTTCTTTCTTTTTTTTTTCTTTTTATATATTTAAATACATTTTCTTTTAATTTATCAAAAAAATATATATTTTTTTGTGACCCATCTTCATTAAATTTACCTTGTTTTTAGTGAAAATATTTTTATTTTTATTTTATTTAATCCTTGTGAAACCTCAAATAAAATGTTCCATAAAATTTTCAACTAATAATCTAAAATTTCGTAATATCACTATACTTGCATTTGCTCCTCACCTCCTGTATTTCGGGCTCTAAGCCATTCTCGAGTTTCTCGACTCCCATACTTCTCGAGCCCTACAACGAATATTCGTATTACCATTAAAAATCTTTTATTTAATTTATTTTATTGTCTAATTAAATATAGAAATTTTGTAGAGTTTACATGTAGCTAATGGAAAGGGTCTCAAAATGTCTATCCCCTATAGTGTAAAGGGCGTTGGTTGCACCGTGCCCTAAACGGAGTAGTTGGAGCCGTTGTTATCGATGCAAACCTTTGACACTTGTCACATTTGCGGACTTTATCCACCGTGTCTTTCTTCAATGTCGGCCAATAGAATCCTAACCGTAATATTTTGGAGGTAAGGGCTCTAGCCCCCAAGTGTTCGCCACAAATTCCCTCGTGTACTTCTGCTAGGACATAGTTAGCCCTTTTTGGCCCTAAACACTTTAACAGAGGTGATGTATACCCCTTCTTGTACAGCTCCCTATTTATTAATGTGAACTTTGCCCCTTGCATCTTTAAATGTCGAGCTACTTCCTTGTCATGTGGAAGTGTGCCATCAGTTAGGTACTGTTTAAATGGTGTCCTCCAATCGTCTCCCACCTCAATATCATACACTTCTGCTTCTTCAATACTAGGTTTTTCTAGCCTTTCCACCTTTACTACTCTTCCTTTGGTCTCATTAGAATAGGCCAATTATGACAGTGAGTCTGTATGAGTGTTTTCAGATTTGTTGATTTGTACCAACTGAAAGTCCTCGAAAGTTTGAGCCAGTGATTGACCTTCTTTAGGTATGGGACTAACATCGGTTCTTGAGTCTCGTACTGTCTGTTGAATTGGTTCACCACTAATTGGGAGTCACTATGTGCCACTAGGTTGCGAACTTGTAATCTCTTTGCTAACTTTATTCCAGCGACCAAGGTCTCATATTTTGCTATGTTATTTAAATTGGGGAATCCAAAGTGCAAAGAATACTCCAAAGATTTCCCTTCAGGTGATACTAGGACTATGCCAGCCCCACTGCCATTTGCACTTGACGCTCCGTCAACGTGCAGTAGCCATGGTCGAGTTTTTTCATCATTGTTGCCCCTTGGGCTAGTGCATTCGACTATGAAGTCCGCTAGAGCTTGGCCTTTAATGGCTTGTCGGGGTTGAAATGCGATATCATACTCTCCAAGTTCTACTGCCCATTTCACCAATCTCTTAGAGTGTTCAGGCTTTTGAAGAATTTGTCGTAACAGTTGATCTGTCAGAATTGTGATAGGGTGTGCCTGAAAGTAAGGACGCAATTTTTGAGAGGCCATCACAAGGGTTAATGCAAACGTTTTAGCTAGCGGATAGCGTGTCTCAGGGTCTAGCAACACCTTACTTACATAATAAACAAGGCGATCCACCATTTCATCTTTTCTCAACAATACTGCACTGATGGCGTACTCACCAACTCCTAGGTACATAACCAAATGTTCCCCTACTTAAAGCCTTGTCAATAAAGGTAGCCCTTTCAGATGCTCCTTTAAGTCTTCGAAAGTTGTTTAGCACTCATCTGTCCATTTGAAATTCTTTCCACCTCTTAGAGTTTTGAAGAATGACAAACTTCTCTCCGCAAATTTTGACAGAAAACAGTTCAGAACTGCTATCTTGTCTGTCAATCTTTGGACTTCTCTCACTGTAGTTGGTGGCTTCATATCTATGATCGCTTTTACCTTCTCAGGGCTTGCCTCAATGCCCCTATTAGTGATCATGAATCCCAAGAACTTTCCATATCTGACTTCGAAGGAACACTTGTTGGGGTTTAGCTTCATATTAAACTCTCTCAACACTTTGAACACCTTAGACATCTAGTGAGCATGAGATTCCCCTGCTTTGCTTTTAACGATCATGTCATCCACATAAGCTTCCATAGAGTTTCCTAGGAGATCCTTGAAGACTTTGTTTACCATCCGCTGATATGTGGCTCAAGCATTCCTCAAACCGAATGGCATCACACGATAATAGTATGTCCCATCATCTGTTATAAAGGAAGTCTTCTCTTCGTCTTCTGGATGAAGCATAATCTGGTGGTATCTGAAAAAAGCATCTAGAAAACTGAGAAGTTCATATCCCGACGTTTCATCTATAAGCTTATCAATTTGGGGTAAAAGATAGGAATCTTTGGGACAAGCTTTTATTCAAGTCGGTAAAGTCCACACACATCCTCCATTTTCCATTAGACTTCTTGACCATAACAACATTGGCCAACCACTCTGGATAGTTAACATCTCTAATAAATCCAACCTCTTAAAGCTTATTAACTTTTTCAGTGATCACCTTTTGTCTTTCTGGGGTAAAATTTTTTTTCTTTTGTTTGACGGGCTTATGCCTAAGTAGAACATTAAGTCTATGGCAGATTACTTCCGGACTAATTTTGGGCATATCAGCTGGCGTCCAAGCAAAAATATCAGAGTTTTTCCTTAGGCATTCCACTATCTCTCTCCTTGTTTGTCCATCAAGTTGAGTTCCCATGAAGGCCTTCTTTTCTCCATCTCCTTCTATCATCTCAATAGCTTCCATCTCTTCAACAAGTTGAGACTTAGGGGGGTCAGCTATAGTTAGTATCTCCTTCCTCGACATTCCTTTGCAAGTAGTAGAGGTTATATAACATGTACGAGCTTTCTTTTGATCTCCTCACACTTGTCCAACTCCATTGGGGGTAGAAAACTTCATTAACAGGTAGCAAGAAGAGATTACAGCCCTCATGTCATTCAACAGAGGTCTTCCCAAAATCATGTTATAAGCAACTGAAGTTGATTTCATGACCATGAATAACACCTGTCGGGTCACATCCTTTGAAATTTCCCCAAGAGTTATGGGTAACTGAATGGATCCGACCACCTTCACCTTTCTCCCCTACAAATCCATACAGTGGCGTTGCAACTGGTTTTAATCTATCCTCCAATACGTTCATCTTCTCAAAACAATTCCAATAGATTAAATTCATCGAGCTTCCATTATCAACCAGGATTCTGTCAACTGGGTGTTTTGCCACCACCGTTAAGACTACCATGGGATCATCATGGGGGATGATAATGTCTCCCCTGTCTGCTGGAGTAAACACAATAGGCTCTTTATCCACCTTCTCCTCCTTAACCGCTTGAATTTGATATGCTTGCCTCGCGTAAGCTTTGCGAGAGGCAGAGGAGTTTCCTGCCATTAAACCTCCACCCGCGATGACATTTATAGCTGGACCAGTTGGTTCATTATCTTGTTGGTTACCCCTGGGATCTAGTCTAGCTTCTTCCTCGTCTCTCGGCCTTCTTCCCCTATTTTTGCCATCATTAGTCTGTTTATTCAGGGGACAGTTATCCCTTCGATCTCACTAGAGGTAACGAGCCTTTTCACTTCTCCAAAGGAAATGATTAATCTTCCCTTCTCAAGCTAACTTTTC
The DNA here is from genome assembly GCA_033439115.1 of Firmiana major. NCBI lineage: Eukaryota > Viridiplantae > Streptophyta > Magnoliopsida > Malvales > Malvaceae > Firmiana > Firmiana major. The sequence goes on along the minus strand of CM065898.1, from coordinate 79,581,871 downwards.
CAACTTATCCATCAGTTCTCTGCATCGTTCCGTAGGATGTCCATGAACGGAGTGGAAACTACAGTAGGCATCTACATTTCGCCTTAAGTTTCCTATTTTCTTCTTTGGAAACTCCAACAGTCCAGTCCCTTCAATAGCAGCAAGAATAGCAGCGCGAGACTCGTTTAGCTTGGTATAGTTTTCATACCTAAGCCTAGGAGCCTTGTCTGATCTGTTGGGTCTAGAAAAACTCCTTTCCGTCATGTCTCTTTCTCTTTTTCTTCCCTCATTTGCCTCTCGAGACAGCACCATTCTCATCACTTCCTCTTGGGTAATATACTTATTCGTCGAGCAAATAAATTTGAGATAGTTGCAAGCTGATCTAGGGACAAAGAATCTTGTAACTTCTCAGATTTTATTCATTGCAACATCACTGCTATAACTACTCCTACTTGTAGATCCTTCACTTCTAAAGTCGTATCTCGGAAGCGATCCACATAACTTTTCAAAGACTCCTTGTTCCCTTGCTTGAGTGTAAGCAGGTAGGTGGCGTCCTTTTTCGCTGGCTATTGATCATGAATGCTTTCAAAAACTCACTTTGTAAGACCCGAATTATATCGTAATTTCTTAAAAAGAAATGAAAATGGTCACAAATTTAAACGAATGAGATTCGGACTGAAAATAAGGATTTAAAATGCGAAATGAGTGAGTGTTCGTGAAAGGAAGTCGAGTTAAATTAATCCCGAACACGTACAAGGGTAAAACGATCAAAAGATCGAAAGCCGGTATAATTTCGATAAGAAAAATTTAATTAAAAATATGGATTTGAGAATCTTGATCAATAACGAAGAAATAATTAAATTTCAGGTTAAATTAATCAAGATAAGAATTTATTTAAATAAACCGAAATTTTCACTTCGAAAAATAATCCCGAAAATAATCAAATAATATACCGAAAATTTGAAATAATACCGATAAATTTATTTATGGGTTAAATGAATAAAATAAGAATATTTTTAGATATTTTTGTCAAATAATAATAAAATATTGAATATAATAATAAAAATAAATAATAAATAAATAAATAAATTAATTAATTAAAAAAATTCAATCGAAAAAATCACGAAAGGCAATTTTTTGAAGAAAACAACAGAGGCTGAGCCCCTTGCCGGCGATCGACGGTCGACGGAGGTCGAGGAAGGGAGCCCGACGAGGGCCGGGCCACCACCGGCCTAAAGGACCCACGAACGGCGGCGACCGGCGAGAAAAACGAAACCGTGAGGGAGAAAAAGGAAACGGCGGCGAAAGACGCCGATTCGACCCCGGCCACCGCTAGTCGAGGGACCCCCACGTGATACCGAGCAGATTGGTGGTGGCTACGACCGTCGAAACTGACGGACGGCGCTAGAAACGACAGAAAAGGAAATGGGTACCGACGACCGAGGGAGAACAGCCGGACCAGCCACTTTTTGGCGGCCTTGGACGAAAACGAGGCCAGATCCGAGAATCGGACAGCCCAACGAAGCTGCTGGCGACGAAAATCGACAAAGATCCGACTGGCAAGGCATCGAACTGGTCGAACCGGACTGAACCACCGGTCTGAACCGAGTTGAACCGGATTGAACCGGTTCAGCCAAGAAAGAAGGGAAAAAAGGAGAAAAAGAGAAAAAAAAAGGGGAAGAATTTTTGGAGATACACCGGACTTCGGGTAAGTCGGTAAGTGGTCAAAATTGACCGATTTGATTTTCGAGAAATTATTTAAATTATATTCGATCGAAAAAATAACCCGAAATTAAATATAAATTGTGCAGTTCGACGATAAATTTTGAACGCTAGCCGATCGAACTTTGATTTGCTCACCATCGTATAATCACGGGTAAGTAAAGCTCATTTACGACAATTTATATGATTATTCGCGTATTAAAAATGTATTTTATGCATTACGGATTTAATTCCGCATTTAGTGGATAATATTGGAAATTTTGAGTAAACTGTCGTAAATGATATACGGGCTATCCAAAGAGTTTGGAACGAAGCCCAATGGGTATTGAGAACCCACTAGACCCGAAGAAAGGATTTCATCAGTGAAAAACGGGCTTAAGGTCGATTAAGGCCCATTAAGGTGCAATCGGGCCCAATAGGGGTAAATGGGCCCAATGATTTAAATTAAGCACAGAAAATAGGAAATACAATTAAATATATTGTATCTGACCTGAGGAATATTTATACGCAGTTCTGGACATTGGATTGAGAGTAAATCGAACTGCGTGATGAGACAGCATTGGAAAGGTCAGACTCTACAGAAAAATGAGGTAAGGGAATTTTACGAACTCTTAGAGGTAGCTTTATGAAATTTCGACGCCATTTACAGTCTTTTAAATGGTCTGAAGGGTCTAGATTTCAGATAAAATTTTTAGTGCCCCGAATGAGTAAATTACCAAAATACCCTTGTTAAGGGTAAAATTTCCAACTTTAGGAAAAATATGGGAGGAGCAAGGACAAGAGGTTCCTGCTCGTGTCTTGAGATGTTTGAACACATGCATGAGTAGGCTGGCTAACTTTTAAATAAAAATGCACAGCATTGCATATTTTCAACAGATGTTGATTTTCTTTGGAAATGATTTGAGAAATGTAGTCACCTACATGATTTTCAGAAATGCGATGTGCTAGAGCTCAGCTCGCACGAGTTTTGATTTGTGTGATGCATACCTTAGTGCTGGAGCGAGAGCTCGCACTAGAGGTTTACATATATTGGTGCTGGAGTCTAACTCGCACCAGATTTTTATATGATTTTCGTGACATGGTGCTGAAGTTTAATTCGCACCAGATTTTTATATAATTTTCATAATACGGTGCTGGAGTCTAACTCGCACCAGATTTTCACATGAAATGTGTACAGAGTGCTAGAACTTAGCTCGCACTAGTTTTACTTGATTTTTATGAGAGTGCTGGAGCATTGCTCGCACTGGTTTTCTGAGAACATACGATGAGCCGTGCTTGGAGCGTCGGGTAGACTGTGTGTCACACCGATTAAATAGGCTCGCACATGCGTTTTGAGACAGGGCATGAGTATGGAGATATGATATGGGTCCACGGAGTATGTTGTACCGTGCAAGTAGCATGGAGTACGTTGTACCGTATGGTATCTTCGGATACGTGGTATCTTCGGATACGAGTGGCATCTTCGGATGCTTGGGATCGGATATGACTGACGGGTTGGACTGACCCACCTCCCGGCGATTCTCGATCAGGGTGAGACCCCGCACACTAGGATCCGTGTAGCAGAGGGGCTCACGAGGACACATGGCCATAGTCTTGGTTATTTACCTGAGATATACATATATTGCCTAGTCTCGCCTGTTGATGTTTTGGGAAACTCATTTGTGGATTTTGATGTGAGTCTGGACCACCCGAGGGAGGGGTTGGATCTTGACTGAGACATGATTTTGATGGAAATTAAACTGGATTTTAAATGAAAACTTGCATGATGTTATTTTCCATGCTATTTAAATCCATCAATGATGTCAACTGGTTTTACATGACATTCAGTATATCGCATGGTACTGTTGCTTTAAAAAGCATTTGATTTCATGGTTTTGTGTGAGTGAGGAACACCCGAGGGAAGGGTTCAGTCCTGACTGCGTTGTAAAATTTTAACGATGATGAAATGTTTTAAATGGATATGCATATCGAGTTTTCCATGCTTTTGAATCCATATATGAACTTGTTTTACATGACATCATGACATCACGAATTATAACATCTATTTTGAAATGTGTGGAGAAAGGGTGGTTTATGCATGGCACCACGTTCATCTAGGTAGTATGGTTACCTACTTGTTCGTAGGATTGCCTTACTGAGCTTGATGTGCTCACCCCTTTCATTTTCCAACACAGATTCCCTCCAGTAGACATTGAGGCGACTGAGTACTGCATTCTTGATATCCGCTACTATCCATCATATTAAGGTATATACACTTGTACATATTGTATCTAAATAAGTATAGCACAGTAACATGTTTGTAAGTAACTGCCAGGGATGTGTAGATAATGTAAACACTTGTAAATAAATGGAAAAGAATAAATGAAAAACGAATGTGTTTACCTTTTTCTGTAATAAGAAATTAAGTTATTTGATGATTAAATGGTGGGACTGGCATTGACGCACAACCCAATTATTAATGGAGTGTGGTCACGATTCGGAGGATAGATAAGTATGAAATACAAAAAATGAAAAATTTACTCTGATTTTTGGGTAGTTTTGGGTCGTGACACACTTTGCAACTGATCAAAAGATGAGATGGAACCTTCCTTCAGTCCATTAAACCATTTCATAGCATGTCCCGTTAGTGTGAGTGAGAAGGCTCTGCACATTATTTCATCTTCCCATCCATGGGGTAACATGAGAGACTCATAATTTTGCATATGGTCATATGGGTCAGTTTTGCCAGCATAAGTAGCCATAGAAGGCATCTTAAATTTCTTCGGTAGCGGTTTCTCCATAATCTCAGAGCTGAAAAGAACTCTCATTCTCTAGCTATCTTCAGCAGACACTAACTTCTTCTTTTCCAAAACCCTCTCTATGACTTTTTCCATATTCTCTGATTCTCGAGTCAACTGTGCTCCCCTTTCCTCAGTACTAGAAGAGTTTGAGTAATATTGAGTGAGAGCCCCTTCTTCCACTGTTTCATGGCTTGTTCAATGGCACCCTCTGCGTCATATCTCGAGGGTTCATTATACTCTCCCTTTTTGGATCCCGTATATGGTTTATTTCCTTGCTCAGGACCTCCATATTATTTGTAATCTCCCTTTCCCCGGGTCCTTGTACCGAATGTTTCCTTCCAACACCCCCCATTCCATGATTCGACCTTAAACCTTTGAAATAGTCTAGGGACTCAAGACTATCCTGCCCATAAGCCTGCTCTATTGTAAATACCGCAAATTTTTTGTGTTTAGATTAAACAAAATATATATATATATATATATATATATATATATATAGATGTAATTTTCTAAGAATGAAAATATAATTAAAATTATTAATAAATTTATATAAAAATACAAATATAACATATACAATAAAAATATAAAAAATATATATATAAATATAAATATAAATATAAATAGATATATATAAATAATATATATATGATAAAAATAAAAAAAAATAATAAAAAAATAAAAATTAATTAAAAGAAAAAAAACAAAAAAAAAAAAAAAAAAAAAAGGGATCGCGCGATTGTCGCGCGATCCCAAATAGAAAACCTTCCCCCCCCTGTTCATCTTCTCTGTTACAGCCGCTGGCAACCCCTCCCGCTGTTCATCCCACTGCCGGCCACACCCCTTCACGCCGACGATCCTTCCCTCACCAGTAGACGGAACCGGGCCCAAGTCAGCAACGATCGGCCTCCTTTCTCTTCCCCTTTTCGTTCGTCGAACCCGAGCCTTCCTCTCTCCTTTTTCGCTCGCCGACGACTGAACCAGAAGACTGTCGGCAGCCTTGCGTTGCCCGGACTCCGAACTTCCTCCCCCTCCGACTGCCGGCCACCATTTCCCTTTTTCCCTCTTCACCGCCTGGAAACAAAAACGAAAACAGAGAGGTCTTTTCTCTGTTTCGCGTTTTGCAGCAAACGGAGGAGACTGACGCCGGCCTTCCACTGAACCCGAGCCCGGCAACCTCCCATCGCCTGTCCTACCCCGTCCGGCCACCCTGTTCCGACGCCACAGTACATCTACAGTGGCAGTATACAAAAAAAATATACCCAGTTGATATTCCTCATCCTTGTACCAGTTAATTCCTAGGTAAAAATCCGAATTTTATTTAGTTTAATGTATGTATAATTGTATTATGGAAGCATGATGTTGTAGGAATTAATTGAAATACAAGCATGTTTAGTGTAGATTAATTTGACAAAAATTGGAAAGATGAGAAGTAGAAATATATATAATGAATATTTATTTATTTAGGTACATGTACAAATAAGTCTATATAATAAATTGAGTATGCTAGTAATTGTACAAAAAAGTGTGTATATGCATATGTGATAAGGAAAAATGGAATACAATGATAATATATATAGGTATATATATATATATATATATATATATATTTATTTATTTATTTATTTAGGTGCCTATACTTGTGGGGGTATGAAAGGTGAATGTGTGCAAGTATATGTATATACAAAGAATGTATATATATGAGATAGGAAACATGAAAACAGTAAAAGTATATTTATATATATACATATAGGAGTGTATATATATATAAATATGTATTTTTATGCGTGTATACATGTGGATGTATATAATAAAGGTGTATGTTAATACTTGTAGGAGCAAATATATCAATAGTGAATAAATATATAAACGTGCGTGTTGCCCTAAGGATATACAATAATACGTACACACGCAGTAGTGACGCTAGGTTACAATTTTAACGCAATTCGGACAATTCGTGTGGATAAGATGCTAAGTAAACGATTTCGGTGTAGGTGAATCGTAGAAAGGATTAAAGGAGGTACTAGGAGACGTCACCGTTCGAATTCGAGATACCCGATAAATCGAGGTAAGGGGTATTACTTAACTTAGTTCTGATATTGCATTCATGTTTCTCTGATAAATGATTTTATGAAAGAGCATATGATTTGAAATGATTTATCAATGCGTCCATACTTGCGAAACTGTTTACAAAACATGATATCGTTTTACAAAATGTTCGCTAGAACATCTATGTTTATGAAATAAACTTTCGAATTATGAAAATGCATGAAAGTTTTATGATGGCTTGAAAATCCATATTTACGCTTTGAAATTGAACTTTTGACGTTTTCAAAAGTATTTATGAAAAAGAAAATATGTTTTGAGACTTAGGCTTCATGCTTGGCTACTTCTCGTGGTGTTCCGGCTCCACCACTTGAGGTGCCGGTACGTTGGCCCCTTTAGCATTTGACTCGACTTGTGTGGAAGATGTCGTGCTACTGGTGGTTTATGATGATATTTCAGTAGTATCTCGTGCCCGCGCAGCACGCAATTATGTTGCCCACACGGAGAGTGCCTTTGGTGCCCGTGTCCTAGCTAGGTGCTAGTGAAAGTAAGTAAGATGGATACTACCCATATTTTACGAAATGGTTGTACAACCCTGATCCAGTCTACAGCCCACTTACCATGGCAATAGGTATGATGACTCTCCAATGGAGAATGACACGTATCGCATGACTTAGTTATAGTCTAGTCTCCTCGATTTTTATTTATAAAATCGACTATGATGAGATGTTTATGAAATGATTACGAAATATGCATGAGTTGTTTATGAAATGATTACGAAATATGCATGAATTGTTTATGAAATGATTACGAAATATGCATGAATTGTTTATGAAATGATTACGAAATGTGCATGAGATGTTTATGAAATGATTATGAAATATTCATGATATGTTTACGAAATAATTTATGAAATGTTCATGAAAATGATTAAGCATGTTAATGGTTTTATTGACACGCATGTTTTATGACGTTTATGCATGAAATGAAAATTTCTATATTTTATTTAGTTTCGTTTCATGAACTATTTCAAATACTTTTATATGTCAGAACTGTTTTAAGAGTACTATCTTACTGGGCTTTTCCCCAAAAGCTCACCCCTCTACCTTCAGATCATTTGCAATGAATCTATAAGCGCTACCTGCCGCGTACACGACGTAAGCTGGTGGGAAGAGCTACCCTAAGCTACTTTTGTACACGTGAAAGGTATACATTTACATTTCCCTACCAGACATAATTGTACGCACAGACATATATTGGAATTATTAGTTGGGATGTAATTTTGTAAGGAACGATGTAGACATTACTACTCTGGGATTATATTTTGAGATGACTAGTATTAAATCGAAATAGATGCATTGTGTGGTAAAGATGGATTTGGAAAGTATGCTTGGTAGTTGTGGATATCTAGGATTGTTGAATACAACTTAATTGCAGGTGGGTAGTCTTATATATAAGCCGTTGTGCTGTCGAAATTTCTATCGGTCATATAAATTAAAATATGAAAATCAATTATAAATTACGAGAAAAGAATTAGGAAAATGTTTCGACACTGCACAGGAATACAACCTAAGTGAATAAGGTAATGAGCGGGTAAATTAAATTAAGTTTAAATTCAAAAAAAAAAAATTTATCCCGATTTTTAAGGGTCAAGGGTCGTTACATCTATCCTGTCCGCTGAGGGAGAGTTCTGTCTCCAAGGCTCCCCAAATCGAAGAACTTCGAAATTACGTCGCCCAAATTATGCGGCGGAGGTATCCATCAAGAACTCTGCAGCAGAGGTCTGCCTCCTGTACTCTGCGGCAGAGGTCTGCCTCCTGAACCCTGCGCTAGGGCACTTCTCCTGAAACCATGCGGTAGGGTTGAACTCTTTTAGACCTATCACAGGGTCTTGACTCCTGACCCCTAAGACAGGGTTCATCTCTCTCAAACCTACGGCAGGGTTCATCTCCCTTAGAGCTACGGCATGGTCTTGACTTATGACCCCTGCGACAGGGTTCATCTCCTTCAGACTTGCGACAGGGTTCATCTCCCTTAGACCTACGACAGGGTACTGCCTCAGAGCTGCGGTAGGGTTGAACTCTCTCAAACCTGCGGCAGGACTCATCTCCCTCGCCTCTGCGACAGGGTTGGACTCTCTCAGACCTGTGACAGGGCTCATCTCCCTCGCCCCTGCGGCAGGGTACTCCTTTAGAGATGTGGCAGGGTTGAACTCTCTCATACCTGCGGCAGGGTCTTGACTCTTGACCTCAGACCTGCGATAGGGTACTCCCTCAGACCTGCGGCAGGGTCTTGACTCCTGACCCCTGTGCTAAGGATCGTCTCCCTCAGATCTGCGGCATGATACTGCTTCTGAAACTCTGCGACAGGGTCCTGTCGATGCTGAGTAATGCACTGCATGCTGCCCGTCAGCCCCCATTCTAGTTGTCCTGAATTAGTCGCTGCAGAGGGCTGACCTTCCTCATAGGTGTGCCATGGGATATTCTCTCACACCAGGTGCTGCACTTCTTAAGGTAGACTGAACTGTGGTAGTGCAGTTTTGAAGAAATCCACCATGGCCCTTAACGTTGTAGTTGTCTGCTCATTTTGGCGTTGGAGTGCCTGAGTAATCTCCTCATTCTGACATCTCAAAGCCTCAAACTCCTCTAGGAAAACTGTGATAGCCCCTTCTTCTTCTCCAATCTACTCCTGTCTTCTCACAAGTCCGTTGGGAGGACTCACAAAATTTTCCTCCCCCAAGTTCGCTGCTGCTGTCGAACGTGTTCTCACCATTTCACTAAAAAATTTGGATTTTATGTTTGGTTCCCACGGACGGCGTCAATTGTTGTTGCTCTTAACAACAATGAAATGATGCTGATGTAGTCTTCCTTGTCATCTTCTCCTAATGTACTAAAGATTCTGCAAAAACAGTAAAGGTCAGAGAGGCGCAGGGATCTGTCTCTGCGCTCGCATTTCGATGCTTAAGTCAGAAAAAATGTTTAAGCAGAGTTTTAGTTAACAAAGTAGAGCTTAGAGTTTTTTTATCATACCTGTGATGTATTTATAGATGTCTACTGTGTGGCTTCAATAAACTCAGGACTCATAGTTGTTTGGGTCTAAAATTTTATTGTTTTGGGTTTTTTGTATTCTTAGACTCAGGCGTGCGACTGAGCTTGAGGTAAATTACCTCTATCAGATTCAAAGCTCTAAAGTCAAAATAGAAACGCCACAGCCCATCTTTCTTTTTAACCAACAACATCGAAGAAGAATATGGACTTCACTGTGTCAAATTACGCCTGCTTATAACATCTCTCGGACCAGCCTCTCAATCTCTGTTTTCTAGAAATGAGGGTAACGATAAGGCTGTATGTTCACTAGTTTCAATCCTAGAATCAAAATGAATGTGATGGTCCACGTTCCGCCTAGGTGGTAATTCTGTGGGCTGCCTGAAAACATCTTCAAACAACTTCAACAAGTTAGAATTTCTCGCGATAATCCGTTCCTCTCTTGCAATTGCCCTTACTGGACATAGCACATCATCACCAACTGATAACATGATCCAATGGATTGGATCTCATTTATTCTCTAGAATTGTGAAAAACAAATGGGTTTAATCACTGCATTGTGCTCACCCAAAACCTTACTAGGGTCCCCTGCCACTTGAATTCCATAGTAAGGTATTTATAGTTTGTCATTACAGGTCCAACAGTTCTAACCATTGTACCACCAAAACTACATCCGCTCCTTGTATTTGTAAGACAATAACCAATTTTGAATGTATGTCCTTACATTTCAATTGGTAACCTTGCACATTTGCCAAAATAAAACAGAGCCTCTTTATTCCTGCCATAACTTTAAAGAACTTTGATGGTGTCACTGGCAAACTTAAACGTTGCACCAGACGTTCTTGAATGAAGTTGTGTGTAGATAACATGATCACTGCTGCACTTGGAGGGTCTCATTGGCAAACTCATCATCATTAACTGATAACATGATCCAATGGATTGGATCTCATTTATTCTATAGAATTGTGAAAAATGAATGGGTTCAACCATTGCATTGTGCTCATCGAAAATCTTACTGGGGTCCCACGCCACATGAATTCCATAGTAAAGTGTTTATAGTTTATCATTATACGTCCCAATAATTCCATCCATTGTACCCTCAAAACTACATCCACTCCTTGCATCTGTAAGACATAGCAATTAGTTTCGAATGTATGTCCTTGCATTTTAATCGATAACTTTGCACATTTGCTAGAACAAAACAGAGCGGCCCATTCTCCACCATAACTTTAAAGCACCTGGAGGGTGTCACTGGAAAACTTAACTACTGCATCAGACGTTCCAGAATGAAGTTGTGTGTAGATCAACTATCAATCAGAACATGAACAAGCTATTTTCGAATTCTTCCATGTAATCGTAAAGTTCAAGGTAAATTATGCCCTGCTAATGCATGGTAACTGATCTCAGGAATTTCTTCTTCAACTTCGACCCCTTCATGTGTATTCTCTGTCTTCTTCATCATTCACCATTAACACATGGAACTTTCCCTTGCACATGTCACCCTTGTGAAACTTCCATCACAGTGTCACAACTCAAATTTCCTAAAAATCACTATAAATATTTTCGTTTTTTCATTATTTAATTCTTACATTTCTTTTATCGTGACCATCCTACCAAACAGTTGGGCTATGATTCGGTGTTAGTCCCCTCTCACCTATTTACCATTCCATTTTCATATTTCCATATTCACATTCACACATCAGGATTTACTATCCTTTGACTTTAACTAAACACATTCACAATGGTATTTACATAACCTTACATCCCTGACATCATATCCGTTTATAGTACTGTGTATTTACATGTTCAGATACAAAACTATACAAATGTGTATACCTGACTCTTGATGGGACACAGCGGATACCAAGAATGTAAGTCCCCAGCCACTCACTAACTACTGCGAGTGCTCTGAAAAAAAAAGGGATAATAAGGGGGGTGAACAAACCACGCACTCAGTAAGACAATCATGCAAGTAAGTAATAGCTTCACTATTTACATGCTCATAATTCCATGCCCTTAAATCCATTTCTTTTCGTTTAAATCTCACGCATGAAATCATGCACACATCAATGCCATAGTTTATAAAAAACTATTCGTGCATGTAGAAATCATACAACTCATGCATCAATGACATTTTATGTAAAATCATAATTCACATGAAGTAAATCAAGATCATGCATTATTTCATGCCATGTAAAACAAATCATGAGAGACAATTCTTTTCATGAATTTGTAATTAAAGCAAGGAAAACTCCTCATGCTACTGTATTTAAATAACTTCATTAAAACTAAGTATAAAATAACCCCTCCGGGTCAATCATTTCATAAATAAATCTCAAACTGTAACGACCCTTGACTCTTAAAAATCGAGGGAAATTTTTTTTGAATTTAATTTACCCACTTATTCCCTTATTCACTTAGGTTGTATTCCTGTGCAGTGTCAAAACACTTTTCCTATTTCTTTACTCGTAATTATAATTAATTTTCATACTTTAACTTATATGGTCGATGAAAATTTCGGCAGCATAATGACTTATATATTGTAAGACCCGAATTTTTGTGTTATTTCTTGAAGAATATATCATTTGAATATATATAATTATGATATATCGATCAAAAAGGAAGAAATAATACAATTTCGAGTTTATCTGATGTAATTGAAAATCGGTAAGTTTTAAAGTATCGAAATAAGAGCTAGGTTAAATTTGAAATAAACCGAATGAAATTTGGTCAAACGGACTGAAAATATGGACTCAGAACGCGAAAATATAGGGAGTCCAAGAAGGAAAGTTAGTCCGAAAATGATAATCCAAAAATTACCCGACAATGAGAATTTATCTCCGAAATAAAGAGAATCCGGAGAAATAATAAAAATAGAATTTGATATACATAAATATCTATTTTTCGAAGCAAAATTAAATAAAATAAATGTACACGTGTATGAATATTAATGTATAAAGTACATTATGATAATATAATATTATTATAATAATATAAAATATTTGTTTATTATTATTATAATCATATTATATTAAAATATATTATTTAATTGGGTATTATATTATATTATATGATAGTATAATATAATATAATATATTTATATAAAGAAAAAAAAGAGAAAGAAGAAATCTGGAAAAAAAAAAGAAAATCGAAAAAAAAAGAAAAGAAGAAGCGAAACGAGAGCACAGTGACCGAAACTCGACTTCTGCCTTCCCTCACCACCGGCGAGCCACGATCGGCAAAGGAGCTCGAGGAAGACACCGACGAGGGGAAACCGACACCCAGGAGAAGACTGGACGCCGGCACGCACCGTTGGACAGTCGAAAAAGGCAGATCGGTGGAGAGGAGACCGTGGGAGAGAAAGGGAGATTCGTCGGCAGCGATCTGGGCTGAGTCAAGCCAGACGAACCTTCCCCAGGCCGAGGCGCACCCAACGGTGGCCGACCCACCCTGGGAACCGATCGACAGCGCCGACAACGGCCAAAATCAGCCTGAACCGGTTTGAACCAGTTCAGTGTGAAAAGGGGTTGAACCGGTCCGAACCGGTTCAGCAAGAGAGAGAAAGAGGAGAGAAAAAAAATTTTGGAAAAAAAATTCAGTGTTATCCTGGCACAGCAGTAGACTGGTAAGTGATCGAAAATCGATCGAATTATTTTTTGGATAATTAATTTGAATTTATTTTAGATCGAAATTAATCGGTTTAAATATATATTGCTGTGTAGCGAAAAAATGGTAGGCGACGTGTACAAATTCAAGCAGATCTCGACTTACGTGCCACCAAAGAAAGATTCGGCTTTCGAGAATACATCCGGAGCCAATTAGACTGCGTAATCCGAGGAGATCGAGGAGATTGAATTTGCAGTCGACACAATTCGAGGTAAGGGACTTATGTAAGATATAGAGATAGCTATACGTATGTTTTCTTATCTGCTGTGTGAAATGTATGTGATAAATACATAGATATCGATATATCTAGGTAGAAAACTACGTATAAGAATAAGTCAAATGTTGCATGACTTCTATGCTTGTGTGAAAAGAGGTTTTGCAAACGTTTTGAGAAAGAATGATAATAGACAGGCTCCTGATTTAACAAGTGCATGTAATGTGCTTTAAAGAGTGACTGAAGGGAGAATTGCCTTCTCACTCATGACTATACATGGAGCCTTTCTACATCTTTTCTGTTTGAAATAGTGTTAGAGCATGAGAGGCAATGGTAGGTTAACTAACCTCGCTCGCTCATTATTTTCAAAAGAATTTTGAGAAAAGCTAAAGAGTGCTCGATGCCTCGAGTGACGTTGTGTGATTCCACTCGAGCTACTTGCACTAGGTTTTGAGAATCATGTTTGAGCCAGAGAGCACTTCTTAGTGATCTTGCTCCGGTTACGCTCACATGTGACCCTCTCGATTTAAAGTGATGAGACAGCAGTGCTTGATGCCTCGGTAATACTGTGTATTCCATCCGAGAGCTTGCATTCGTGCACGATGCCTCAGATATATTGTGTTCTACTCTGAGTTGCTCGCACGTAGTCTCTTGAGCTTCTGTGTGATAAGCAAAACCTTGCTTGATGCCTCGATCATACTGTGTGTTCCATTCGAGAGCTTGCACGAGGGTTTATGATATTGCTGTGTGATGAATAAACCGTACTGCAGCCTTCGTGTGATACTAGGTGTTCTTGCACTGACCTGCTTGCATGTGATTTTGAGACATGAAAATGGATGATAGTGATACTGAGGTGGTAGACCTCGAGATTACTCAGTCCCCTCAGCTATATCACAATATATAAGGATCCTCAGAGTACGCTGTACTGTGAGGTAAACCACGGAGTACGATGTACCGTGATATCTTAGTGATCTTAGTGTGCTAACGGGATGGTTGATCCGCCTCCCTAAGCATGGGATTCCCGCACACCTGATCCGTGATTGCCTGGAATCCGACTATGGCCATAAGTCTTGATTGTCACTATTGTGTGAGATGACAGATATCTTCCCTTGCTGTGTGTCTGGGGATATGTTAATCCATGATGTATGTCTCAACATGTAACTGATTTACATAGTATAAAATATTTTCTATATGTGATTTGTGTAAATAGATTATGCTGTGTAAACCTGTGTGGTTTTGAAAGATGATCTATGTGAAGCTGTGTGCTACTGTGTGAAGTTAAACCTGTGTGGTTTTAAATGATAAATTGTGTGGAAATGCATATACCATCTAGCGAATTAATGGTTTCGCATTGATGGAAGTTGTTTTTAAAGAACATGCATATTGTCTTATAAGGAAAATGAAAACGTATGTATTTTAGCATGTAGATAGTGTGGTTATCTACCTGCTTGCATATTTTCCTTACTAAGCGCGTTATGCTCACCCCCTTATTTCTCCTCCACAGATACTATGCAGTAGTGAGTACTGCAGTCGTCCCTGCTACGGTGTTCTCTAGTTATCCAGCTGTACAAAAAGGTATACACTTCAAAAAAAAATGAATCATGTAAATTAATGCACAATCTAGTAATATTTTGTACGAAAGGGATGTATAAATTAATAGAAACTAAGGTAAACGCTTTCGCATAGTTATAACAGTCCAGTTTCTATTTTCTTTCATTTATTAAAATGAATTTAATTGAGATGTGGATCGGATTTGACTCACAGCCCAACTGTAAGTGGTAAGTAGTAAGGTAAATTCACGTGAAGAGGGTAGGGGTTGTGACAGAAATGGTATCAGAGCAGAGTTGGTCCGATGTGAGTCATTAGAAAATTATACATCCCTAAAGTACAGTGCATTATTTGGATACAAATGTGTATACCAAGTTGGAAAATGTGACTGAGACACTTATTTGAGTATGTAGGATGTCTGATAGACGACGTACTTGTAGAGGAGAAAGTTCATGATCTCAGGGGCATAGAGATGAGCCCGTGAGGCGTAGTGGGTCTAGTTTTAGTAGAGATCCACCAGAGCTTAGTGAGGCTGCTGATGCCCGTATAGCGCAGTTACATCGCAGTGTAGACATGGTTATGGAGATGTTTACACAAGCTTTGGCCAGAATGGAGGGTAGAGGGGAAAACCCTATTGGTCAGGCTGCTGCACCTGTGAGAGATGAGCTTACACAGCCTGCACCGGACCTCAGGTTACAGAGGCAGAGATACCTGCACCTCCTCCAGTTCAGGACATTCCCCCACCAGTTGAGGATCCTGTAGCTCCACGACAGGTTGGTAGAGAGGGAATTTATGATTGTGATCTGGGAAGATTGAGAGAGTTCCGTAAATTCAGACCACCTTCGTTTAGTGGGGTGAAGAACCTAGTGTCAGCTGAGCATTGGATACGTAATATGGAGAAACTCTACAGATTTTTCCATTGCTCCAACACAGAGAAAGTCACTTTTGCGGCTTTTGTGTTAGAGGATAAGGCCGAGCATTGGTGGGTGGCCACACAGCCGATGTTGAGTGCCCGACACCCAGTTGTGACTTGGGACATATTTCTGGATGCCTTTCGGAGGCAGTACATTCCAGCCACTGCACGGAGAAAGATGCAGTTAGAGTTTATGACATTGACTCAGGGGAACCGGACAGTGGATGAGTATGAGTCTGGATTCACATCCCTGGGCAGATATGATACAATGACTATGAGCCTAGAAGAGAGAAAGGTTTAGAAATTCCTAGAGGGACTGAGACCTTCCATTAGAACTCGACTAGCTCCACTGGACATTACCACCTATGACGAGGCAGTCGCAGAGCTCAGCTATGTGAGCAAGATTTCGAGCTGCATGCCTCGGAGTTGAGTAAGAGTGGTAAGGGCAGAGATAGAGACCGAAAGAGATCAGTTGAGGACAAAGGGTTCCGAAAGGGCCGAAGGTTATTCGGTAAAGTGCCTAAGATTGAGGAGATGAAAGAGGGGCCTGTGAAGCCTCCAGTTCATCCAGTACCGAGGGCCACAGGCATTGTTATTGGTGGACCCAGACCTACCACCGAGCAATGCTGGATGTGTGGTAGATATCATAGGGGTAGACCATGCCCTATGACGAGATTATGCTATAGATGCCGTAAAGCAGGGCACATAGCTCGTGAATGCCCGGAGTTGATTGATACAACCCAACAGAAGGATAAAGAGCTAGAGAAGGCTACAGGTGAGACACCTACACCTAAAAGGAAAGTCACAGCTGAAGAGAAAGGGAAACAAGCTATTGGTCGTGGGCGAGTGTTTGCTTTGGACCAGGCTTCTGCAGAGACTTCTGCAGAGACTTCTAAGGATGTGATAAAAGGTACCATCCTAGTCTTTGATTTTAAAGCATTAACATTGATTGGTCCTAGTGCCACGCATTCATTCATATCGACTACCTTTGCATGTAAATTGATAGAACATGTAGTACCTGTACCTCTAGGTAGGATTTTGCATATAAGCACTCCACTTAGAGAGAATGTAATGACAGAGTATGTCTGTAATGCTTGTAAGCTAAAAGTAGGGGAAAAGGAGCTGTTAGCCAATCTGATTTTATTAAACATGAGAGATTTTGATGTAATCTAAGGAATAGATTGGTCAGCTGTAAACCAAGTCGTCTTAAACTGTTATACTAAGACAATAATGTTTCCTAACCTTGAAAAGCATGTTGTAAGCTTTACAAAGTAAGGAAAGAAATAGTAAATTATGTCCAAAGATAGATGATTTTACTAATTTAATGTGATTGTGATGTGTTGAAGATTTTATAGCCTATGTGGTTGATTTGGATAAGGTATATCCGGATATAGTTGACATCTCAGTGGTGCGAAAATTCCATGATGTCTTTCTGGAAGAGTTACCAGAATTGCCACCAGATAGAGAGATAAAATTTTGTATTGAATTGGTGCCTGGAACTGAACCGATATCCAAATCACCGTATAGAATGGCTCCAGTGGAATTGAAGGAGCTAAAGAAATAGTTGCAAGAGCTGTTGAACAAGGGGTTTATTAGACCGAGTGTATCACCTTGGGGAGCACCGGTTCTGTGTGTAAGGAAGAAAGATGAGAGTCTCCGACTGGGTATGGATTACCGGTTGTTGAACAAGGCTACCATTAAGAACAAATATTCCCTTCCACGGATAGATGATCTATTGATCAGTTGCAGGGAGCACAAATCTTTTTGAAGATTAATCTGAGGTCTGGGTATCATCAATTGAGAATTCGGAGTGGAGATGTACCCAAGACAGCGTTCAGGACCCGGTATGGCTATTATGAATTTTTGGTTATACCAATTGGGTTGACGAATGCTCCTGCAATGTTTATGGCTTAATGAATAATGTGTTTAAGTTATACCCGGACAGATTCGTGACTGTCTTTATAGATGACATAATGGTGTATTTGAAGTCCAGGGAAGAGCATGAGCAGCACTTGAGAACAGTGTTATAGACCCTTCGAGATGAAGAGTTGTATGCTAAACTGGATAAGTGTGATTTCTGACTGTGTGAAATATCATTTTGGGTCATGTAGTCTCGAGAGACGAGGTATCAGTGGATCCGTCTAAGATAGAGGCTGTGGTATAATGCAATAGACCCAAGACGGTTACAGAAATTCGTCATTTCCTGGGTTTAGCAGGCTATTATCGACGATTCGTCGAGGGATTCTCTAAGCTGGCTGCTCCATTGACTCGTATGATAAGTGTGAGAAAAGTTTCTACGAGCTAAAGCATAAACTGACCACCGCACCTATTCTCACCATAACCACCAGTTCAGGAGGTTACCCAATGTACACAGATGCCTCAGGACAGGGATTGGGCTGTGTGTTGATACAGGACGAGAAGGTAGTAGCCTATGGATCCAGACAGCTTAAGGACCATGAGAGGAACTACCCGACCCATGATTTAGAGTTGGCAGCCATGGTACTTGCATTGAAAATATGGTACCACTACTGATACGGTGAGAAAGTTCAGGTGTATACAGATCAAAAGAGCCTCAAATATCTGTTTTCACAAAAAGAGTAAAATATGAGGTAGAGACGATGGATAGAACTTCTAAAAGATTATGAGTGTGAGATATTGTACCATCCAGGAAAGACTAATGTTGTGGCTGATGCCTTGAGTAGAAAGAGCCTCTGAATGGTATCGCACATGATGGTCTGGGAATATGAGCTGTTCGAGCAGTTTGCTCACCTCAGGTTGGATATAGACCCTCTTGATTTTGACAGAGACTGTGTGATAGCTAGCCTGCGAGAGGAACCGGATTTGATTGACCGGATACGTCAGGCTTAGCTAGCCGATCTGCTATGTGATGATCAGGTTAGTCAGATTCAGAGGGGTGATGTGGCCGATTTCTGTGTGAGTGATGATGGCCTACTGAGGTTTAAAGGCAGGATTTGCATTCTCGATGACCCAGATCTAAAGAGATCGATATTAACTGAAGCTCATTCATCGAGATACACATTACATCGGGAGGTAATAAGATGTACCAAAACCTCTGAAAAGTGTATTGGTGGTCAGGCATGAAAAGAGATATCGCAGAGTTTATGACAAGATGTCTAGTATGTTAGCAAGTAAAGGTAGAGCATCAGAAGCTTGCAGGATTGTTCCAGCCTCTACCAGTACCAACATGAAAATGGGAGCATGCCACCATGGATTTCATCATGGGATTACCGAAGACTAAGAGGAACCATGATGCTATCTGGGTAGTGGTTGACAGATTGACGAAATCCGCCCACTTTCTATCTATGAGATCTACAGATACTTTGAGTAGTTGGGCAGAGTTGTATGTACGAAAAATAGTAAGGCTACATAGTGTTCCAGTGAGCATAGTATTAGATAGGGATTCCCGCTTACTTCTCATTTTTGAGAACAATTCCAGGAAGCTATGGGAACCCGATTGAGTTTCAGTACTGTTTTTCATCCTCAAATTGATGGTCAATCCGAGAGAACCATCCAAACATTAGAGGACAAGTTGAGAGCAAGTGTAATGGATTTTAAAGGCTCCTGGGATGATCACCTACCGTTAGCTGAATTTACATACAACAATAGCTATCACTCGAGTATCGAGATGGCACCATATGAAGCCTTGTATGTATCGTTCCCCTATTAGTTGGGAAGAAGTGGGTGAGAGAGAAAAATGTTTGCTCCCGATTTGGTACAGCAAGCCTCTGAGGTTGTTCAACTGATATGTGAGAGATTGGGAACAGCTTAGAGCAGGCAGAAAAGCTATGCTGACATAAGACGGATGCCACTAGAGTTTACTGAGGTGACTTAGTGTTTTTACGAGTTTCTCCCTCGAAAGGGATTATGAGGTTCGGTAAGAAGGGTAAGTTGAGCCCTCGGTATATCGGACCGTTTGAGATACTAGAGCGAGTGGGAGATAAGGTTTATAGAATTGCGTTGCCACCGGAGTTGGCTAGTATTCATAATGTCTTCCACGTATCAATGCTTCGAAAGTACCATCCAGATCCAAGTCATGTGATTCGGTATGAGCCATTAGAGCTCAAAGATGATTTGACATATGTAGAAAGATCGATCCAGATACTGGATAGGAAAGAGAAAGTGTTATGGAATAAGACAATTTCGCTTGTTAAGGTTCTCTAGCAACACTACACTTCAGAAGAGGTTAAGTGGGAGTTAGAGAGCCTGATGTGGGAGAAGTACCCCTAACTTTTTGAAGAGTAACTTGGTTCTAATTTGGAGGATCAAATTTCTTAAGGGGGAGGAAATGTAAGACCCGAATTTTTGTGTTATTTCTTGAAGAATATATCATTTGAATATATATAATTATGATATATCGATCAAAAAGGAAGAAATAATACAATTTCAAGTTTATCTGATGTAATTGAAAATCGGTAAGTTTTAAAATATCGAAATAAGAGCTAGGTTAAATTTGGAATAAACCGAATGAAATTTGGTCAAACGGACTGAAAATATGGACTAAGAACGCGAAAATATAGGGAGTCCAAGAAGGAAAGTTAGTCCGAAAATGATAATCCGAAAATTACCCCACAATGAGAATTTTTCTCGGAAATAAAGAGAATCCGGAGAAATAATAAAAATAGAATTTGATGTACATATATATCTATTTTTCGAAGTAAAATTAAATAAAATATATGTACACGTATATGAATATTAATGTATAAAGTACATTATGGTAATATAATATTATTATAATAATATAAAATATTTGTTTATTATTATTATAATCATATTATATTAAAATATATTATTTAATTGGGTATTATATTATATTATATGATAGTATAATATAATATAATATATTTATATAAAGAAAAAAAAAGAGAAAGAAGAAATCTGGAAAAAAAAGGAAAATCGAAAAAAAAGAAAAGAAGCAGCGAAACGCGAGCACAGTGACCGAAACCCGACTTCTGCCTTCCCTCACCACCAGCGAGCCACGACCGGCGAAGGAGCTCGAGGAAGACACCGGCGAGGGGAGACCGGCACCCAGGAGACGACTGGTTGCCGGCACGCGCCGTGAGACGGCCGAAAAGGGCAGATCGGTGGAGAGGAGGCTGCGAGAGAGAAAGGGAGATTCGCCGGTGTCGACGGCGATCTGGGCCGAGCCAAGCCAGACGAACCTTCCCCAGGCCGAGGCGCACCCAACGGTGGTCGACCCACCCCGAGAACCGGCCGACAGAGCCGGCAACGGCTAAAATCAGCCTGAACTGGTTTAGATTGGTTCAGTGTGAAAAGGGGCTGAACCGGTCCGAACCGGTTCAGTAGGAGAGAGAAAAAAAATTTTGGAAAAAAAATTCAGTGTTATCCCGGCACAGCAATAGACTGGTAAGTGGTCGAAAATCGGTTGAATTATTTTTCGGATAATTAATTTGAATTTATTTTAGATCGAAATTAACCGGTTTAAATATATATTGCTGTGTAGCGAAAAAATGGTAGGCGACGTGTACAAATTCGAGTAGATCTCGACTTACGTGCCACCAAAGAAAGATTTGGCTTTCGAGAATACATCCGGAGCCAATTAGACTGCGTAATCCGAGGAGATCGAGGAAATTGAATTCGCAGTCGACACAATTCGAGGTAAGGGACTTATGTAAGCTATAGAGATAGCTATACGTATGTTTTCTTATCTGCTGTGTGAAATGTATGTGATAAATACATAGATATCGATATATCTAGGTAGAAAACTACGTATAAGAATAAGTCAAATGTTGCATGACTACTATGCTTGTGTGAAAAGAGGTTTTGCAAACGTTTTGAGAAAGAATGATAATAGACAGGCTCCCGATTTAACCAAGTGCATGTAATGTGTTTTAAAGAGTGACTGAAGGGAGAATTGCCTTCTCACTCATGACTATACATGGAGCCTTTCTACTTCTTTTCTGTGTGAAATAGTGCTAGACCATGAGAGGCAACGGTAGATTAACCAGCCTCGCTCGCTCATTATTTTCAAAAGAATTTTGAGAAAAGCTAAAGAGTGCTCGATGCCTCGAGTGACGTTGTGTGATTCCACTCGAGCTACTTGCACTAGGTTTTGAGAATCATGTTTGAGCCAGAGAGCACTTCTTAGTGATCTTGCTCCGGTTACGCTCACATGTGACCCTCTTGATTTAAAGTGATGAGCAGTGCTTGATGCCTCGGTAATACTGTGTATTCCATCCGAGAGCTTGCATTCGTGCACGATGCCTCAAATATATTGTGTTCTACTCTGAGTTGCTCGCACGTAGTTTCTTGAGCTTCTGTGTGATAAGCAAAACCGTGCTTGATGCCTCGATCATACTGTGTTCCATTCGAGAGCTTGCACGATGGTTTATGATATTGCTGTGTGATGAATAAACCGTGCTGCAGCCGTCGTGTGATGCTAGGTGTTCTTGCACTGACCCGCTTGCATGTGATTTTGAGACATGAAAATGGATGATAGTGATACTGAGGTGGTAGACCTCGAGATTACTCGGTCCCCTCAGCTATATCACAATATATAAGGATCCTCGGAGTACGCTGTACCGTGAGGTAAACCACAGAGTACGATGTACCGTGATATCTTAGTGATCTTAGTGAGCTGACGGGATGGTTGATCCGCCTCCCTAAGCATGGGATTCCCGCACACCTGATCCGTGATTGCCTGGAATCCGACTATGGCCATAAGTCTTGATTGTCACTACTGTGTGAGGTGACAGATATCTTCCCTTGCTGTGTGTCTGGGGATATGTTAATCCATGATGTATGTCTCAACATGTAACTGATTTACAAAGTATAAAGCATTTTCTATATGTGATTTGTGTAAATACATTATGTTGTGTAAACCTGTGTGGTTTTGAAAGATGATCTATGTGAAGCTGTGTGCTACTGTGTGAAGTTAAACCTGTGTGGTTTTAAATGATAAATTGTGTGGAAATGCATATACCATCTTGCGAATTAATGGTTTCGCATTGATGGAAGTTATTTTTAAAGAATATACATATTGTCTTATAAGGAAAATGAAAACGTATGTATTTTAGCATGTAGATAGTGTGGTTATCTACCTGCTTGCATATTTTCCTTACTAAGCGCGTTATGCTCACCCCTTTATTTCTCCTCCACAGATACTATGCAGTAGTGAGTACTGCAGTCGTCCCTGCTACGGTGTTCTCTAGTTATCCAGCTGTACAAAAAGGTATACACTTCAAAAAAAAATGTATCCTGTAAATTAATGCACAGTCTAGTAATATTTTGTACAAAAGGGATGTATAAATTAATAGAAACTGAGGTAAACGCTTCCGCATAGTTATAACAGTCCAGTTTTTATTCTCTTTCATTTATTAAAATGAATTTAATTGAGATGTGGATCGGATTTGACTCACAGCCCAACTATAAGTGGTAAGTAGTAAGGTAAATTCACGTGAAGAGGGTAGGGGTCGTGACATATATGAACCTACCCACTTGCAATTCAGTTGTTTCCAACAATCCTAGATATCCACAACTACCAAGCATGCTTTCCAACAATCCTAGATATCTACAATTACCAAGCATACTTTCTCAATTCACTTTTACAACTCAATATATCGATATCGATTAATACCAAAAATCTTACAACCTAATCCCCAGAATCATATTTTTTATATCATTTCCTTACAAATTACATCCCGACAAATTATTTCTATTATATGTGTCTGTGCGTACAGATATGTCTGGTACAGGAATGTAAATGTATACCTTTCTGCGTGTACAAAAAGTAGCCTATGGTAGCTCTTCCCACGAGCCTACGTCGTATATGCGATAGGTAGCATCTATAGATACACTGCAAATGATCTGAAGGTAGAGGGGTGAGCTTTTGGGGAAAAGCCCAGTAAGATAATATTCTTAAAGCAGTTCTGATATATAAAAGCAATTGAAATTGTTCATAGAACGAAACTTAATGTAATACATAAACTTCCATTTCATGCGTAATCGTCATAAAGCATGCGTGTCTTTAAAACAAATCACATACTTAACCGTTTTGCAACTTTTCATAAACCTTTCATGAACATTTCATAAATCATTTCGTAAACATTTCATGCATATTTCATAATCATTTCGTAAACATTTCATGAATAATTCATAATCATTTCGTAAACATTTCATGAATAATTCATGATCATTTCGTAAACATTTTCATGATCATTTCGTAAACATTTCATGAATAATTCATGATCATTTCATAAAAATTTCATGAATAATTCATAATCATTTCGTAAATATTTCATGAATATTTCGTAATCATGAAAACACATATTCATTTATCATAGTCGATTTTCATAATCAAATCGAGGAGACTAGGCTATGACTAAGTCATGCGATACGTGTCATTCTCCATGGAGAGTCATCATACCTATGGCCATGGTAAGGGGGGCTGTAGATTGGATCAGGTTCGTACAGCAATAATAATTATAAACATGGGTAGTATCTTCTTATTTCTTATCATATACTAGTACATAGCTAGGGCACGGGCACCTGTGACACTCACCGTGCGGGGATCATTCATGCGTGCTGCGCGGGCACGAGATACTACCAAAAATATCATCGTAAACCACCAGTAGCACGACATCTTCCACACAGGATGAGTCAAGTGCTAGAGGGGCCAACGTACCGGCACCCCAAGTGGTGTAGCCGGAACACCACAAAAAGTAACCATGCATGAAACCTATAGTCTCAAAACAGAGTTTTCAAAATCTTTCTTGGGTTTTATAACCCATAAACTCATATCGAGTAATAACCTCGAATTGCTTGTAATCTGAAAACTCTTTCATAAAACAGAAAGACTGTGTGGCACTTTGTTCCCGTAGGACTCAAGAGGTGGCCCCCACAATCCCCTTTCAAAAACAATTTCTTTTCTTAAATACTTTTGAAATTGTCGAAATTTATTTAACAATATGGATATAAAAACATAAATAAATGTAAAACATCCATACACTTCATACTTTAAGAAATTCATTTCACAACATGGAAAGTACTCGGGGAACATTTCGACAATTTAAAACATGCTTCGCAAGTATGAAAGTAATGATAAATCATTTCAAATCATATGCTCTTTCATAAGATCATTTATCGGTGAAAAAAATATGCATTATCAGAACTAAGTTAAATAATACCCCTTGCCTCGATTTATCGGATATCCCGAATTCGAATGGTGACGCCTCCTAGTACCTCATTTAATTCTTTCTACGATTCACCTACACCGAAATTATATACTTAGCACCCTATTCATGCGAATTGTCCAAATTGCGTTAAAATCGTAACCTATCGTTACTACTGCGTGTGTACATATTATTGTATACACCTAGGTCAACACGCACGTTTATATATTTTCTCTTACCACATGTTATTTTGTACGTACAAATATTGACATACACCTTATTATATACATCTACATGTATATACTCATGAATATATATATATATATATATATTATTATTTGTCTTCATTTTTCTCTATCTCATATATATACATTCTATGTATGTACATATATATACTTTTATTTGTTTCATGTTTCCCTATCTCATATATATACATTCTTTGTATATACATATACTTGCACACATTCATCTTACATACCCCCACATGTATATGTTCCTCTACATATATATATATATATATATATATATATATATATATATATATGTAAGACCCGAATTTAATTAAAATACGAAAATTAAATAAGAAAAGATGGGGAAAGTATGAAGGAAGTCGGGTTAAATTAATCCCGAACACGTGTAAGGGCAAAATGGTCAAAAGACCAAAGGTCGGTATAATTTCGATAAAAAAAATTTAATTAAAATATGGATTTGAGAAATCTTGGTCAATAAAGATGAAATAAATTTATTTTGGGTTAAATTGATCAAGATATTAATTTATGGGAATTAATCGAGATTTTTAGTTTGGAAAAATAATCCCAAAAATAATCGAAAAATATACTGAAAAGTGACCCGGGACAATATCCCGAAAATACGGAGAAATTATACCCGAAAAAGAGGTTAAAATATAATAAATAAATTAAATAAAATTAAATTAATTAAATTAGAATAAAATAATAATTTTAAGAGATATTTTGGGTATTTTAATATATTTTAATGATTAAAATATAATATAAATAAATAAAATAAAAATAAATAATAAATAAATTAATATATAAAAATAAATAAAGAAAAAAAACGAAAAACGAAACGCAGAATCGCGAAAATCGCGATTCTGCCAAAACGAAGCCGACGACCGAACGACGGCGCCGGCGGCCCAGGCGAAGGCAAGCCAGACGAGGACCGACCCACCCCCGGCACCGTGGAAGCACGAACGGCGGTGAAACGGCGAAGGAATGGCAAGACCGAAACCGAGAGGGGGAGAGAAGGATCGTCGACGATCGGCGCGATTCTGGCCGACCCCGACCCCAGCCGAGGCTTCCCGAGGTGCAGACGAGTCGATTGGCAGCGGCCCCGACCGGCGAAACTGCCGGTAAACGTCGAAAACAGCGGAGGAAAGAAAATGGGTCTGACGGCCGAGGGAGAAGAGCCGGACCGGCGGCGTTTCGGCGAGCTTGACCGAAACAGAGGGCGGATCTGTGCTGCGGACAACCTCATGGAGCTGCTGGCGGTGGAAGCCGGCGGAGAACCGGCCGGCAAGGCGATGAACCGGAGGTGAACCGGTCGAACCGGAGAGAATCGACGGTCTGAACTGGTCCGAACCGGACTGAACCGGTTCAGCCAAAAAGAGGAGGAAAAAAGGAAGAAAAAAGGGAAAAAGAAAAAGAGAAAAAATTGGAGAAAATTCCTGTGATGCAATCGAGCTTCGGGTAAGTCAGTAGTGGTCGAAATTGACCCGATTTAAATTTCGGAGTATTTAATTTAATTAATTTTGGGCTAAAAACTTACCCAAAAAATTATGGAATTATGTAGCTCGACAATTGGCATCCACCGAGAGCTCGAGATAGCCTCGATTTATGGACTAGCATGGAATCTCGGGTAAGTAACCCTTTTTTATTACAATTACCTCGTTATGCGTGATATTGATTTAATTTCCGCATAAATTGAATTAAATTATGAAAATTTAGATAAATTGTCGTAAATAATCGATTTAGCTATTCGAGAATTAGAACGAGGCCCAATAAATTATTGGTGGGCCCAATGAGCCCAATAGGCCTTGATAAAGTGAAAATTAAGTGAAAAACGGGCTTAAGGCCGATTAAGGCCCATTAAGGTGCAATCGGGCCCAATAGGGGTAAACGGGCCCAATGATTTAAATTAAGCCCAGAAAATATTAAATACAATTAAATTGTATAATATCTGACCTGAGGAATATTAATACTCAGTTCCGGGTATTTGATTGGGAGCATATCGGACTGCGCGACGAGACAACAGTGAAAAAGAAAAGGTCAGACTCGACAGGAAAATAAGGTAAGGGAATTTTACGGGCTACTAGAGGTAGCTTTACGCAATTTGAATTCATATACAGTCTTTTAAAAATATTCCAGAGGGTCTAGAGGTCGAAGAATAATTTTAGTGCCCCGTATGGGCAAAATTACTGAAATACCCTTGTTAAGGGTAAATGTTTCCAACTTTAGGAAAAATTGGGAGGAGCAAGAACAAGAGGTCCTTGCTCATTCTGGAGGTGTTTTGATGCATGCATTAGTAGGCCGGCTAACCTTGAAAGAAAATGCATAGCATTGCATACTTTCAACGTGAAATTGTTTTGAAAACTGTTTTGAGGAAACAGAGCCGCCTACGTGTTTTATTGACATATGACGTGCTAGAGCTCAGCTCGCACGATATTTTCGATTTGTGTGATGCACGCATTAGTGCTGGAGCGAGAGCTCGCACTAGAGTTTTACATGCATAGGTGCTAGAGTATAACTCGCACCAGGTTTCACATTGCTTTTTCGTGACATGATGCTAGAGTCTAACTCGCACCAGATTTTACATGATTTTCGTGACAGGGTGCTAGAGTCTAACTCGCACCAGATTTTCACATGATTTACATACAGAGTGCTAGAGCTTAGCTCGCACTAGTTTTACTTGATTTACCGACAGTGTTAGAGCACCGCTCGCACTACTTTTCAGAGATCATACGATAAGCCGTGCTTGGAGCATCGGGTTGACTGTGTGTCACCGATTAAATAGGCTCGCACGTGCGTTTTGAGACATGGCATGTTAAAATAACCTGATGAGCCCGAACGAGGGATAAGGGTTGGAGATCCACCTGATGAGCCCGAACGAGGGATAAGGGTTGGATGACCAGCTGATGAGCCCGAACGAGGGATAAGGCTGGGGGTCCACGGAGTACGATGTACCGTGCAAGTAGCATGGAGTACGATGTACCGTGTGTTATCTTTGCATATGTTGGTATCTTTGTGATACTTGGTATCTTTGTGATACATTAGCATCTTCGGATGCATGGGATCGGATAAGATCGACGAGATGGATTGACCCACCTCTCGGGCGGTTCCCGATCATGGGGAGAACCCGCACACTAGGATCCGTGTAGCTGAGGAACTCCCGAGGACACATATGGCCATAGTCCTGGTTATTGCCGTTATACAGATATTGCCTCGTCTCGCATGTCGACGATTTCGATAATTTAAACTGGGTTTTTAATTAAATGTGCATGATGGTTATTTCCATGCTTTTTAAACCCATGTGTGATGTATACCGATTTTCATGGTTTTGTGTGAGTCAGGATCACCCGAAGGAGGGGTCGAGTCCTGACTTTATTGTGAAAATTTTAATTGAGAAAGAAATGATTTGAAATAATTGCATGTTGAATTTTTCGTGCAAACTCGATTTACATAACATCATAAACTCATGTCATTTGTTTTAAAATGTGTGGAGAAAGGGTGGTTTATGCATGGCACTACGTTCATGTAGGTAGTATGGTTACCTACTTGTTCGTAGGATTGCCTTACTGAGCTTGATGTGCTCACCCCTTTCATTTTCTCCCACAGATAATCTCCAGTTGAAGTTGAGGCGACTCAGCACTGCATTCTGGATATCCGCTGCTGCCCATCAACATAAGGTATATACACTTGTACCTATTGTATCTACATAAGTATAGCACAGTAACATGTTTGTAAGTAACCTTAGGGGATGTATAAGTAATGTAAACAATTATAAATGACTGGAGAAGAAATAAGTTAGATGGTAATTGAATGATGGGACTGGCATTGACGCACAGCCCAATTATTAATGGAGTGTGGTCACGATTCGAGGACAGGTAAGAAATTTAAGTAAGAAAATAATAAAATACGAAAAATTAACTCTGATTTTTGGGTAGTTCGGGTCGTGACATATAAAGGTGGTATCAGAGCAGCAATTGGTCTGATGTGTGTCAGTGTCAGTAATTAGGAAATTACATCCCCGTGTTACTGTGCTTGGTTAGATACAATAGTGTATATTGAGATGGGTTTTGACTAAGAAATGGTCGAGAATGCAGGAATGCCAAATATGAGTCGCGTTAGATGAGATAGTGCACGAGGCAGAGGTCGTAGAGGTAGACTTGAGTCTGCTAAATCGTGCTGAGTTGACCTATGAGAATTAGAATGAAATGGGAATAGAGGCGAATGTTGAGAATGCCTCACAGAGTCCGACAGAGAGATCGGACAGTATTGAGAGACGCTTCGCGAGATTGAAGCGGAGCATGGGAATTATTTTGAGGTGCTAATTGCTCAGATTATGAATGAGATCAGAGGGCGCAGCGAAACATTGGTGGAAACCCGCTCGACCCATCTTAAGTGTTAAACATCCATAGCTAAGATGAGAAATCTTATTTGGATGTATTCCGGTGACAGGATATCCCCGACATGATTTAAAGGAAAAATTTCTTACACTGCCCAGGAATACTAAATTGATTATGAGTATGAAACTCAGTTATATTCTTGGCAGATATTACCTCGACACTATGAACAAGTGACAGTCGAGATGTCTAAAAGTTTATGGAAGGGCTCAACGTTTCAAATTATAGTCCGATTGGCCAGTGAGATATTACCTATACCGAGGCAGTGCGCAGATTTACAGTTGGGTAAATAGGAACATGAATTGCACGCCTCTGAGATTGGAAAAGGTAGTGAGGGCTGAAATAGAGACAGAAAAGAGAATCGAGAAATGACAGAGATGTTAAAAATGGGAAAATGGTAATTGGTAAAAGATTTAATTTGACGAGTCATGGAGTAAGATAATTGGTAAGGCCCTAGTGCATCCAATTTTGGCACTGTTGAGGGGCATTGTGATTGGAGGACCCCGACTTGCTACGAAGCAGTGTAGCAGTGTAAGCACTGTAAGGAGTGTGAAATGTGTGGTAGATACCACGGAAGGAGGGTTTATACCTACACGGTATTGGTGAAAATGGTCGTTAAGTGTGGTAAGACAGACCATTGATTTTGATTGCTCAGAGTTGAGCGAGATCGCCCCACAGAAAAGTAAAGAGACAGAGAAAAATTTCATTGGTATAGCTGCAACGAGAAGGGAGGCAATAGCCAAAAAGAAAAAGAAGAAAGT
Source organism: Firmiana major (assembly GCA_033439115.1). NCBI lineage: Eukaryota > Viridiplantae > Streptophyta > Magnoliopsida > Malvales > Malvaceae > Firmiana > Firmiana major. The sequence goes on along the minus strand of CM065898.1, from coordinate 79,551,413 downwards.
AGGCTGTTGGACGAAAGCGAGAGGATGTCTGGGACCAGGACACTATTGATGTTTCATGGATGTGATATAAGATACCACACTTTTTATGAATAATGAAGTACATATGTTCATTGATCCTGGTACCACACACTTATTCGTACAATCTTCATCCGCATATAAGTGAGTAAATGGCATGAATGCCTACATCATTGGGCATAATACTGATAAATGAGTACCCCAATAGAGGAGGATTAATTAACGGAATATGGATATAGAGATTCTAAGTTGAAAACAGGGGTGAAAACATCACCGAAAAGTATACGGTAAGTGTTGACAAGTGATAAAAAGGGGTGCAACGGTTGAAATTAAAGGAGTAAAGGATTGTACTCACGGAATGAATAATGACAAGAGTTTTGTCATGATTGATATACGAAGGAGATAATCTTTAAGATGAGATATGCTTAATTCTGAATACCAGATGTATTGGAGTAAGAGGCGTATGCAAGGTGAGAACATCCTTACGATATGAAGTCATTAGGATTAAAGCAATTAGTAACGAATATAAATTGTAACCACATAGACTGAGATATAACGTAGTTGTGGTTAAGTCTAAAGGTTAATAAAGGTATTTCAAAATACCTCCCCGCCTGAAGACTTGACAGCATCTAAAAGTATATATATAACCTATAACGTGAAATCGATCATCGTAATAAATATCTTTAGCATTAGGATACCTTTACTAAGACGATAAGAATATTAAAATTTGACAAATCATAAAGGTTAACATAGTAAAAATTTAATAAGAGCCGTTAAGATAAGAAAAGGAAGTGACGCAGGTTAGTACCTGAAAACGTAAGCGATTTTGAAGGATCTTATACGCTTATGCGTAAATAAGTCAAGGATTAAATCGATTTGTAATCATCATTATCGATGATATATTGGGCGTAGCTAAAGTCTAGGGCGATTTATAAGCAACAATTGGGAAATTGCTTTTGCAGATGGTTGCTGCGAGTTCTAAAAGGATATACCTGGTTGACACGTTTAACTAAGAAAAACGTGGTCTTGGAATGAGATGATAAATAAGATGATAGATGTGACATGGATTTCGGTGTAGTGAAGTCTGAACTGACCACCGTGATTAATTTCACCATACCCAACAGCTCAAGAGGTTTTCAGTGAGTATGGATACCTCAAAATTATGAAGGAGCTGTGTATTGATGTATAATGGGAAGATAGTCAATTTTGGAGTCAGACAACTCCTTGATCGTGAAATAAACTATCTGACCCATGATTTAAAGTTGACAACAGTATTTGTACCAAGGATATGGTACTATTATGTATACGGTGAGAAATTGTGGATATGCACTGATCATAAAGCTCTAGTATATGTTTTCACAGAAAGAGACGAATATGAGAATGCATAGTGGGTTAGAGCTTCTGAGAGATTTTGATTGTGAAAATTGTACCACCCAGGAAAGGCTGATGCTTTGAGTAAAAAGAGCCTCAGGATGGTACTACGTATGATGGTCAGGGAGCGTGAGCTGCTAGAGCAGTTAAGAGCCTCAGTAGTGATGTGATCCCTTCTGATGATGACAGTGATTGTGCGACAGCTAGCCTGAGACTAGAACCGGATGAGAGTGCCCGGATTTGACAGGCTTAGCATGATAATCGACATGATGTCGATAGTGTGGGTCAGATTCAGAAGGAGACAGTGACAGAGTTCACAGTGAGTGATGATGAGTTACTGAGGATTCCGAGACAGTATAAGTGCTCCCCAGGACCACAGTTGATGAGATAATAATATTGTCAGAAGCTCACTCTTCGGGATATACAGTGCATACGGAAGGTAATAAAAATATATAAAATATTTGAAAAGGGTATGGGTGGTCAGATATGAAAAGAGATATTGCAGAGGTTGTGAAAAAGTGCCTAGAATGTCGGCAGAATAAGGTAGAGTATTAAAAGTCTGCAGAGTTATTGCAGCACCTACCTATATCGACACGGCACGAAAAATGAGAGCAAGTCTCCATGAATGTCGTGATGGGTTACAGAGGACCCAGGTGAATTACGAGGCTATTCGGATGATAGTCGATAGAGTGACTAAGTCTACCCACCTTTTGGTTATGAAATCTCCAAATACTCAGAGTGTGTATAAGGATTTATGTATAAGGAAGATTGCGGAACACTAAGTAACGTTCCAGTGAGCATGGTATCATATAGGGATTCCCGCTTCACTTCCCACCTCTGAGGAAATTTTTAGGAAGCTATGGGAACCCGACTGAGTATTAGCATAGCTTTTCGTCCTCAAACAGATGGTCAGTCAGAGAGGACTGTACATGTTCTGGAGGATCCGATGAAAGCGTGTGCCCTTGATTTATAAGCTCTTGGAAATGATCAGTTGATTTCTAATTAAAGTAGCCAATAATGACAGTTGGCAGTTGAGTATCGGGATAACAAGATATGAGGCAGTGTATGGCTGTAGGGGTTATTCCCAAAATTGGATAAGAAAAAGTGGGTGACAGATAGAATTATTTTCGACTTTGGATAATAAGTCTCTGAGGATGTTAGTTAAGGAAGAAAGATTAAGAACACCTCAGAGCAGATAGACAAGCATCGGAATTCACCCTTGGTGAATTAGTATGATTGAAATGTTTACTGTCCTAAGAGAATAAGGACATAGCGAACTTTTGAAAGAAGGTAAATTGAGTTGCGCTGGATGAAATATTTGGAGAGATTGGACAAGTGGGAGATAAAGACCTGTACGTTGATGTTATCACTTGAATTAACAGGCACCCACAATGTATCTCAACTTTTGATGCTTCGGAAATACTATCCAGATCCAGCATAGGTGATAGGATATGAGATCCAACAGTTCAGCTCAGTGCAATATAAGTATATTGAAGAAGATGATTCGGGCATTAAACAGGAAAGAGAAAGTATGGAGGTTTAAGACGATCTCCCTAATTAAAGTCTTTTGGTAGTAATACACTCCGGAGAAAAGGTCACATAAGAATTTAAGAGTATGATACAATCGATGTACCCGGACTTGTATATGGACTCATATAACTTGGTTCTAATTTGGAGGACCAAATTCCTTAAGTGGGGGAGAGTTGTAAGACCCGAATTTAATTAAAATACGAAAATTAAATAAGAAAAGATGGGGAAAGTATGAAGGAAGTCGGGTTAAATTAATTCCGAACACGTGTAAGGGCAAAATGGTCAAAAGACCAAAGGTCGGTATAATTTCGATAAGAAAAATTTAATTAAAATATGGATTTGAGAAATCTTGGTCAATAAAGATGAAATAAATTTATTTTGGGTTAAATTGATCAAGATATTAATTTATGGGAATTAATCGGGATTTTTAGTTTGGAAAAATAATCCCAAAAATAATCGAAAAATATACTGAAAAGTGACCCGGGACAATATCCCGAAAATACGAAGAAATTATACCCGAAAAAGAGGTTAAAATATAATAAATAAATTAAATAAAATTAAATTAATTAAATTAGAATAAAATAATAATTTTAAGAGATATTTTGGGTATTTTAATATATTTTAATGATTAAAATATAATATAAATAAATAAAATAAAAATAAATAATAAATAAATTAATATATAAAAATAAATAAAGAAAAAAAAACGAAAAACGAAACGCAGAATCGCGAAAATCGCGATTCTGCCAAAACGAAGCCGATGACCGAACGACAGCGCCGGCGGCCCAGGCGAAGGCAAGCCAGACGAGGACCGACCCACCCCCGGCACCGTGGAAGCACGAACTGCGGTGAAACGGTGAAGGAACGGCGAGACCGAAACCGAGAGGGGGAGAGAAGGATAGCCGACGATCGGCGCGATTCTGGCCGACCCCGACCCCAGCCGAGGCTTCCCGAGGTGCAGACGAGTCGATTGGCAGCGGCCCCGACCGGCGAAACTGTCGGCAAATTTCGAAAACAGCGGAGGAAAGAAAATGGGTCCGACGGCCGAGGGAGAAGAGCCGGACCGGCGGCGTTCCGGCGAGCTTGACCGAAATCGAGGGCGGATATGTGCTGTGGACAACCTCACGGAGCTGCTGGCGGTGGAAGCCGGCGGAGAACCGGCCGCAAGGCGGTGAACCGGAGGTGAACCGGTCGAACTGGAGAGAACCGACAGTCTGAACTGGTCCGAACCGGACTGAACCGGTTCAGCCAAAAAGAGGAGGAAAAAAGGAAGAAAAAAGGGAAAAAGAAAAAGAGAAAAAATTGGAGAAAATTCCTGTGATGCAATCGAGCTTCGGGTAAGTCAGTAGTGGTCGAAATTGACCCGATTTAAATTTCGGAGTATTTAATTTAATTAATTTTGGGCTAAAAACTTACCCGAAAAATTATGGAATTATGTAGCTCGACAATTGGCATCCATCGAGGGCTCGAGATAGCCTCGATTTATGGACTAGCATGGAATCTCGGGTAAGTAACCCTTATTTACGACAATTATCTCGTTATGCGTGATATTGATTTAATTTTCGCATAAATTGAATTAAATTATGGAAATTTAGATAAATTGTCGTAAATAATCGATTTAGCTATTCGAGAATTAGAACGAGGTCCAATAAATTATAGGTGGATCCAATGAGCCCAATAGGCCTCGATAAAGTGAAAATTAAGTGAAAAACGGGCTTAAGGTCGATTAAGGTCCATTAAGGTGCAATCGGGCCCAATAGGGGTAAACGGGCCCAATGATTTAAATTAAGCCCAGAAAATATTAAATACAATTAAATTGTATAATATCTAACCTGAGGAATATTAATACGCAGTTTCGGGTATTTGATTGGGAGCATATCGGACTGCGCGACGAGACAACAGTGGAAAAGAAAAGGTCAGACTCGACAGGAAAATAAGGTAAGGGAATTTTACGGGCTACTAGAGGTAGCTTTACGCAATTCGAATTCATATACAGTCTTTTAAAAATATTCTGGAGGGTTTAGAGGTCGAAGAATAATTTTAGTGCCCCGTATGGGCAAAATTACTGAAATACCCTTGTTAAGGGTAAATGTTTCCAACTTTAGGAAAAATTGGGAGGAGCAAGAACAAGAGGTCCTTGCTCATTCTGGAGGTGTTTTGATGCATGCATTAGTAGGCCGGCTAACCTTGAAAGAAAATGCATAGCATTGCATACTTTCAACGTGAAATTGTTTTGAAAACTGTTTTGAGGAAACAGAGCCGCCTACGTGTTTTATTGACATATGACGTGCTAGAGCTCAGCTCGCACGATATTTTCGATTTGTGTGATGCACGCATTAGTGCTGGAGCGAGAGCTCGCACTAGAGTTTTACATGCATAGGTGCTAGAGTATAACTCGCACCAGGTTTCACATTGCTTTTTCGTGACATGGTGCTAGAGTCTAACTCGCACCAGATTTTACATGATTTTCGTGACAGGGTGCTAGAGTCTAACTTGCACCAGATTTTCACATGATTTACATACAGAGTGTTAGAGCTTAGCTCGCACTAGTTTTACTTGATTTACCGACAGTGTTAGAGCACCGCTCGCACTACTTTTCAGAGATCATACGATAAGCCGTGCTTGGAGCATCGGGTTGACTGTGTGTCACCGATTAAATAGGCTCGCACGTGCATTTTGAGACATGACATGTTAAAATAACCTGATGAGCCCGAACGAGGGATAAGGGTTGGAGATCCACCTGATGAGCCAGAACGAGGGATAAGGGTTGGATGACCAACTGATGAGCCCAAACGAGGGATAAGGCTGGGGGTCCACGGAGTACGATGTACCATGCAAGTAGCATGGAGTACGATGTACCGTGTGTTATCTTTGCATATGTTGGTATCTTTGTGATACTTGGTATCTTTGTGATACATTAGCATCTTCGGATGCATGGGATCGGATAAGATCGACGAGATGGATTGACCCACCTCTCGGGCGGTTCCCGATCATGGGGAGAACCCGCACACTAGGATCCGTGTAGCTGAGGAACTCCCGAGGACACATATGGCCATAGTCCTGGTTATTGCCGTTATACAGATATTGCCTCGTCTCGCATGTCGATGATTTCGATGATTTAAACTGGGTTTTTAATTAAATGTGCATGATGGTTATTTCCATGCTTTTTAAACCCATGTGTGATGTATACCGATTTTCATGGTTTTGTGTGAGTCAGGATCACCCGAAGGAGGGGTCGAGTCCTGACTTTATTGTGAAAATTTTAATTGAGAAAGAAATGATTTGAAATAATTGCATGTTGAATTTTCCGTGCAAACTCGATTTACATAACATCATAAACTCATGTCATTTGTTTTAAAATGTGTGGAGAAAGGGTGGTTTATGCATGGCACTACGTTCATGTAGGTTGTATGGTTACCTACTTGTTCGCAGGATTACCTTACTGAGCTTGATGTGCTCACTCCTTTCATTTTCTCCCACAGATAATCTCCAGTTGAAGTTGAGGCGACTCAGCACTGCATTCTGGATATCCGCTGCTGCCCATCAACATAAGGTATATACACTTGTACCTATTGTATCTACATAAGTATAGCACAGTAACATGTTTGTAAGTAACCTTAGGGGATGTATAAGTAATGTAAACAATTATAAATGACTGGAGAAGAAATAAGTTAGATGGTAATTGAATGATGGGACTGGCATTGACGCACAGCCCAATTATTAATGGAGTGTGGTCACGATTCGAGGACAGGTAAGAAATTTAAGTAAGAAAATAATAAAATGCGAAAAATTAACTCTGATTCTTGGGTAGTTCGGGTCGTGACAATATATATATATATTATCATTGTTTTCCATTTTTCCTTATCACATATACACACATATTTGCCTACTCCTCATCATTCCCATTTTTGCCAAATTAAATCTACGCTAAACATGCTTGTATTTCAATCTAAATGTACATGTATATTAAATATACACAAATACATAAATATACCATTTACCTTTTCTATTTTCTTTTTCTTCTTTCCTTTTTTTTCTTTTTTCTTCCTCCTTTCTTCCATCTCGGTTCCAGCCCTCACTATCCCGATTGTTCTTCTTCTTCCTTTCTTTCTCCCCTGCTTCTCGGTATGCTCCAATTTGGTCTCGGTTTCCAGCTCCAATTTGGCTTCCTCGGTTCTCCTCTTCCCTTCAGCTCACGGTCCCATTCTCTCTTCACTCAATCTCGGTTTCCAGCCTTCCATCATCATCATCCTTGTTTTCTCTTCTTCACCGTTTTCTTTGTGTCTCACCACAGTAGCAGGATCAAACAAAACGATCCTCTTCCAGCAATACTCACAGCAACCCACGTTACTGCTCTGCACGTTCCTGGTACTACCCCTGCTTTACGACTTCACTGATTCCAGTCTGCACAACAACAACCATGGATTCCAGCAGCAGCTCTCCTGCTCCGTTTCACGTTCCAGGTTTTACACTGATTCAATTCAAGCCTCGGTTTGCTCTGCTTACTTCAATTTGCTCTAATTTCCAGCCCCGTCCTCTGCCCCAGTCAGCTTCAATTTCTTCTCCCCCTTCCTCGCATCCCTGATCCTAGCTTCGGTTTCCTCTTCTCTTCTTCCTCTTCTTCCCTTCCTTTCTTTTTTTCTTCACCTCTCTTCCTCGGCCAGCAGCCCCTTTCTTTCCTTCTCTTTTCTTTTCTTCCTTTCTTTCTTCCTCCCTCGGCTGGACAGCTTCCCTTTTCTTTCTTTCCTTTCTCTCTCGGCTGGACAGCTTCCCTTTTCTTTCTTTCCTTTCTCTCTCGGCTGGACAACTTCCTTCTCCTCTCCCTTCCCTTCTCTTCTTTCTCTTCCTTTCTTTTCCTTCTCCTTCTTCTCCAGCCGACCAAGCCTCTTCTTCTTTTCTCCTCTTCTGTTTCCCGCCCAAGTCTCCTCTGTTTTGTTTCTTCTTTTCTTTTAATTTGAAACTATGGTAGACGGAATTGGCTTTTCTAAGCCAATTCCGTACATGTTATTATATATATATATTGTATTAATATATATATTATATTAATATATATATACATTACTTGTTTATTATATATTTTTGTATCATTATTTGTTTGTTTGTCTTTTTGTTTAATGTTTGTATTATTGTTTTGTGTTCATCTCATTTCCTTTTATTTCACTTCATCATTTTTTTTTTATTAGTCACATGCTTTATTTATTTATTTTTTAATACTATATATTAAATACTATACACTAAATAATATATATATATGCTATATATAGTATTATTCTTTTATTTAAATGTCTAGTATATATGTGTGTATATATATATATATATATATATATATATATATATATATATATATATATATATATATATACATATTCACCTATGTATATATCTACATATATACATTTTCTAGTATACTTGATCCAAAGACATCATATCCATGTCTTCCATGAAATTTTCATTATTTCGAAAATAAAATAGTATCGGGATTCCATCATTCTTTATAAATTCTCGATACAAGTGTTTACATCGACAATTTTCAACTAACATATTAAAATTTTTCAAGTCCCTCCGTGCTTGCATTTGCTTTATCACTTCTTATATCTTCAAGTTTCCGGTTATTCACGGGCTTCTCGGTTCCTATAGTCCTCGAGCCCTACAACGAATATTCACACTTCCATTAATATATATTATTTCTATTTTTATATAATTAATTAAACGTAGAAAATTTGTGGGGTTTACACAAACTCATTAAGAATTCATTATAAAAAATTCTGTTTATAAAATCACCCTTCTTTTAGGGTAACATGTCATAAAATCCTCTGAAAAATCTAGCATCATAGTAGAAAATCACATCTCAGTGAAAATCACAAAATTGGGGACCTGACCCCTCCCTCGGGTCTACCCCGGTCTATCGAGACCAAAAGTTATATTATGTGAGACATGTAGGTGACTATTTCAGTAACATCGAGGATTATGGCTATATCATAGTGATCCCTGGCTACACGGTACCTAGTGTGAGGGGCATCACACCTGAAATGGGAGGTGGGTCAGTCCTGCCGCCAGAACAACATAAATACCAGGATTGTGAGGGTAAGGCTTACAGCATCGTGGCTAATGCCACTCCACTCCAATAATCCCCACAGTACAACGTACTCCGCTTGACATACACGGTACAACGTACTCCGTGAACCTAAATCATAGTCAGGGGGTGCCTGCAGTAGGTCTTACCCACCCAACCTATGTCTCAGTATGCACGTGTGGGCATATCATCTCACAGTGACACACAGTCTATAGGAGGCTCCAACACGGCTATATGCATGTCAAATAAATCCCTGTGTGAGCAAAGCTCCAGCATGGCTCCATGCATATTCATGATATCTGAAAACCTCGTGCGAGCGAAGCTCCAACACGTTTTCATAAAAATCAGTAAAATCTGCGTACGAGCAGCACTCCAGTACGACTTTAAAAGAGTTATAAATCCATATAAAATCACGTGCGAGCAAGGCCTTTGCTCATCAAAGCCTCTTTTCCAGCATGGTTTTATGCATAAAATCCATCAAAGCCTCGTGCGAGTAATGCTCCAGCACGGTATCATGCATAAATCATTCAAAACTTCATGTGAGAAATGTTCCAGCACAAATAAATGCTCAAGTAAATCAAAACTTCGTGCAAGCAACGCTCTAGCACGGTTTCATGCATAAATAAATCAAACTTCGTGCGAGTTACACTCCAGCACGGTTTTTATGCAATTAAATCGTTTAAATCACGTACGAGCAAGGCTCCAGTACGACTTTTATGCAATTATCATATCAAAACAGGATGTGAGCTAAGCTCCAGCACCTTTCATGCATGTTAAATCATTAAAACTAGTGCGAGCAATTGCTCTAGCACCTTTTTATGCATATCAAGTCAAAACAAGGTGCGAGCTAGGCTCCAGCACCTCTCATGCATTTTACAATAGTAAAAATCAGTGCGAGCAACCGCTCTAGCACATTTCATGCATATGATGTCACACAAATCAGTGCGAGCAACCGCTCCAGCACCATTATGCACACTCACAAACTCAGATATAGTGCGAGGAAATGCTCCAGCGCCATCTTTTTTCCATATAAATTTGATAGTTGGCTCATTTTCCAAAGAAATTTTATTTAAATTTAAATAACACTTACGTAGTGTTATCTTATGAAATTTATGCAAATACTGACCAATCTACCAATTTACTTTGCTAAAAATTCACGAAAATCTTTCAAATCGTGCATTTCATGCATGTCATATTTTCACCATCTTTAGGTGAATTTTTCCTCAATAGGGGTAAAATAGTCTTTTACCTATCTTAGGTCTTTAAAATTTTTAATCAATTTCTAGGACCTTTATACATTTTCAGTGTATATAAAAGCTATTAAAAATATGCGTAGCTACCTGTATCTACTCACAAAATTCCCTTACCTCATTTTTCTGTACAGTCTGACCTTTCCACTGATGTCTCGTCACGCAGTCCAATTTGCTCCCAATTCAATTTTCGGAACTGCGTATAAATATTCATTAGGTCAAATACAATATAATTAATTGTATTTCATATTTTCTGGGTTTAATTTAAATCGTTGAGCCTGTTTACCCATATTGGACCCGATTGTACCATAATGGGCCTTAACCGGCCTTAAGCCCGTTTTTCACTTACTATTCACATTATCGAGGCCTATTGGGCTCATTGGGCCCACCAGTATTTATTGAGTCTCGTTCTAAACTCTCGGATAGCTCAATTAATTATTTACGACAATTTATCTCAAATTCCATAATTTAATTCATTTTATACGGAATTAATCTGTAATTTATGCGGTAAATTTCTAACACGCATAACTATGCAAATTGTCGTAAATAAGGGTTACTTACCCGAGATTCTATGATAGTACACAAATCGAGGCTGACTCGAGCTCTCGTTTGACGTCAATTGTCGAGTTACACAATTACATATTTTTCCGGATAAATTTTCAGTCGAATATTTTAAATATTCTGAAATTTAACTCGGTCAATTTCGACCACTTACCGACTTACCCGTAACTCAATTGCATCACCAAATTTTTTTCCAAATTTTTCGTCTTTTTCTTTTTCCCTTTTTCCTTTTTATTTTCTTTTCTTTCTTTTATTTATTTATTTAAATTATTTTATTATTATTTTAATCATTAAAATATTATAAAAATCCTAAAAACATCTTCAAAAATATTATTTTATTCATTTAATTAATAAATAAATTTATTAGTCTTATTTTTTCTTTTCAATATATTTTTCCAATAATTTCGAGATAATTTTCTAAGATAAAAATTTCGGTTAATTCCAATAAATTAATATCTTGATCAATTGGACTCAAAATTCAATATTTTCCTATTTATTGATAAAGATTTCTCAATTTCATATTTTTAATGAAATTTTCTTATCGAATTTATACCGAATTTTGGTCTTTTGACCGTTTTACCCTTCAATGTGTTCCGGACCAAACCAATCCAACTTACCTTCACGAACACTCACTCATTTCGTGTTTTAAATCCTTATCTCCAATTCGAATGATCCGAATCCCATTCGTTTAATTTGTAACCATTTCAATCCTTCATTTAATCTTTAAATGCATTCGAGAATTTTTATTCATTTCATTTACATTTTTCATTCACGTAAAACTCTTCTTATGATTCAATTTACATAAAACCATATTTACATTATTTGAATTATAAGAAATTACGATAAAAATCAAGTCTTACACACAGTCCCTTTTCTCTCTTTTCTAACATTTCAGCCAATGTTAACCACTTAATAGGAACCGAAGGCTTTGGGTTACCAACTTTGGGCAATGGCAACAATCCTGGTTAAACATTGGCTCCTCCTCCCATAGGTGCCCTGTCACTTAACCGCATAGAAGGTGTATCGTTCAACTTATCCTTGATGAGTTTAGCTAAGCTAGCCTCATGCATTAAGGATTTTGGTTGAAAGCCTTTATCTCTTTTCGAATCTCTTTCTTCAGTCTTGATTCAAAGCAGCTTTGTAAGAAAGAATCAGGTACACCAGTTACGTGATTGGAGAGCTCTTCGAATTTGTCCAAATAGGCATCCACCATAGTCGTTTGCATCAACTTAGTTAGTCATCCAAGAAGATCGTGATACTTAGATGGTCCAAAATTAGCCTTCAAGAAGCTTCTCCAGGTCTGGATCTACTGATTTCTTTGCATCTACTGATACCATGCAAGGGCCCGTCCATCCATATAAAAGGATGAAATGATGAAGCGTTGCTCTTCAGATGCATCATGAAAATTAAAATATTGTTCTGCCTTGAATATCCATTTCAATGGATCTGAACTGTTGCATCACCAACTTCATGGCCCTCAGCATTTGATCCCTGTGACGGTGAAACACTGTGAGTCGATTCTTCATTGCCTTCCATGGTCGTGGATCTCTCAAAATCATCGGAGCTTTGTTACGCAGCCCTTGATCTTATCGCCCCTCAAGATTGGTTAGTTCGAGACTGATCTCGTTAAGCAGAGCCCTATAGGTAGTCAACTGATCCTTATGAATGGACAAGCGATTCATATATTCCTAAGCCACACGTGTCACAACTCTGGTTCTCTCTGCCATGTCTCTCAATGAAAGAAACAAATAATACACTCGAAACTCAAAACAAGAAGAAAATGAGGCAATTCGAGAGTGCCCAAACTCCAGAAATTGAAAGAGAAAAGAGAATGATTTTGGTAAAATTCACATGCCTTTTCCCTCAATTTCTCATTACTTTTATAGGTAATCTGAATCTAAACTTTTCATAGTGTAATAGCATTTTGTATGTAATTATTGGAGAGGTAAAATAATGTAAACACATATAAACAACAATTCTGATTTATTTATACAAGTATTTACTTATACATAATATGTAATTTAAATTGGTATGGTGGAGTGAGATAGACATTGACACACAGTCCAACTGGTAAGAGTGTAGCTGTTCACGATCGAGGTAAGGATGGATAGTAAATAAAGCATGAAAATGCAAAAAAATTGTATGTATTTTGGTAAGTTCGCGGTCGTGACACGATGAGCGGCTGAGTGACGGAGCAATGCAGACAGACTGAGTGAAGAGCGACTGAGTGAGGTAGCAGAGCAGAGAGATTGAGTGAGAAGCGGCGATTATAAAACTTTTATTAATATAATTTTAGTGACTTCTGTTTAAAATTTAAAAACTTATTATTTTAATCATAATTAACTAATTTAATTTCATAATTATTTATATTATGCTTTATTTTTTTTAAGTTCACAAAATTTTATTGTATAAATATATATTTTTAGTGTATTATATAAACTACAAAATATCGCTCATATGGTAGTATATAATTGTATATGATATAATTATATCAAATGTTAAAAATATATAATTTTGTTGTCAATATATATATATATATATATATATATATATATATATATATATATATAATTTTTTTAATTCAATAATCTAAATTTTTAATGAAAAATTTGATTAATTAATATAAACGATTATATTTAATGTAATACTATTAATTATGATTTATGTACAAATAAAAAACAAATTAGAAATAAAATAGAGCTAATTAATTGACCATTTATTCATATTACGCATTTTTTTAGTAAATGATAATATTAATTGGTACTTTTCTTCCTATAATATTTATATGTAAATATTGTTGGAAATTAAAAAAGAGTAAATGATTTTTGTCAAATAAAAAATATTGAAATATAGAAATTTGTTTTTATATAAATATTTATTAAAATATAAAATCATATAAAAATTAAATTAGTTATCACATTTAAAATTTTTTTAAAAAAATTCATAACTAATAAAATTTCAAAATATTTCAAGTCGGCCCGCTAAACTCGCCCGACTAGAACCGGAACCGAACCCGAAGAAACCCGAACCCGAAAAAACTCGAAACCGAAAAAATCCGAAACCAAAAAAACTCAAATCCAAAAAAGTCCGAAATCGAAAAAACCTAAATCCAAAAAAATCTAAACCCAAAAAAAACTCGAATCAAATTCACCCGTTTGCCACCTCAACCAATAACCAACTCACAAGAAAGCTCACAACAGAAATGTAACAAACCTAACTAATATTATATATATATACTATCTATTACAAAGTTAGCCATCAATCATAATCATTCATTTCTATGCTCTTCACTTTCTCTCTTCTTGAAGTCTTCTTCATCCTTCTCCTCCAGATCTGGCAGCCATGCTATCTCAACATGGTAATAGAGTTGAAGTCTTCCTTCGTCTCTCACAGTAGTCTCAGCTCCTCCGCCTCTCACGGTGGGTTTAGTTCAACTAATGAGATTGCAGCATTAGCTTCTGATTTAAATGCTGAATTTTCCTTGAAAGATTTAGGTGAGTTGAGTTATTTCTTAGAATTAAAGTGACTAAAACCAGCAAATGATTTCATTTTTCACAAAGAAAGTACATTTTGGATCTATTGAGAAGAGCAAAGATGAGTGAAGCCAAGCCAGTGTCTACACCTATGCTTAGTAGTGTGAAGTTGCCAGCTTAACAAAGAAGTAACATTGACAGTGCTCATCAGTATAAATCCATTGTAGGAGCTTTGCAATATGTTACTATGACTAAAAAAACATTGCCTTTAATGTTAATAAAGCTTGTCAGTTTATGCAATGTCCACTTGACCCTTATTATAAAGCAGTCAAGAAGATTTTACGATACCCTCAAGGAACCTTAGATTATGATTTAATGTTTAATCAACTATTGAGAATGAACTTAGTTGGTTTTTCAGATGCTGACTAGGCAAGTGATGTGGATGACAGAAGAAGTGTAACAGGTTATGCTGTATACTTGCGAGGTAATTTAGTTAGTTGGCTGTCTAAAAAGCAGCATGCAGTGTCGCGTTCTAGTAGTGAGGCTGAATATCTTAGTCTTACACATTTGACAACTGAGTTAATCCGGGTAGAAGCATTGTTAACAAAGTTGAAAGTGCCACTTTCTGAGCAACCGAAAGCATGGTATGAAAATCTGAGTTCTATTGCCTTGTCAGCAAATCCAGTATACCAATCCAGGTCCAAATATTTTGAACTAGATCTGCATTTTGTAAGAGAAAAAGTTCTGGAAAAGAAACTTATTGTTAGTCATGTCCCATTCACTGTTCATGTTGCTGATATTTAGACTAAAGCCTTGTCAGTAAATTTGTTTGGCAAATTTAGGAGTAAATTGAAGATTGAACCTGTGAAGGCACAACAGGAGACTTGTGAGATCGAAGGAGAGGGAGTTTAGTTTAAGGGAGCGAGTTGGAGAAATGTTAGATATTAGTTAGCTTTGTTACATTTCTGTTGTGAGTTGGTTATTGGGCATACTCAGTATATATATATATATATATATATATATATATATATATATATATATATATATATATATATATATATATATATATATGTGCGTGTGTAAATACTCTGTATTGCAAAGTTAACTATCAATCATAATCATCCATTTCTATTCTCTTCACTTTCTCTCTCCTTGCAGTCTTCTTCATTCTTTTCCTCCAGATCTGGTAGCCATACTATCTCAACACTTTAAGAATTGCATTAAAATCGAATACGTCTAATACAACGCTACCGTTAATTCTGACTAGCTTAAAAGATGGAAGTTGGGAACTCTTTAGTCTTGATGTGCCCACATACTTCCGTCTAATTAGAAATCACTATGATAAGAAAGAAATCAGGCTGGATCAGCTCGGGTATCGTAAAACAAAGCTTAAGTTCGATATGAAATTTGAATGAACTTTATTTTTTTTTATCTAAATTCGATTGTTTTATTTAATATTTTTATTCAAAATCACACAAAATACTATAAGAATTTGATCAAATCATTTGATTTATGGACAAATCTACATAGAAAGTACAAGATTACATAGAATATTTATTAACATTATCTTAACAATTAATTTTTTCATTATTAAAGTAATGATTTTCTGTCCCCACTTGATGGTAGAACTTCATTTCAATTATAAATAGTCCAAATCTATATGTCCAATTGTATTTTTAATGTTAAGATATTTAGTTGTTTTGTTTGAATATTTTTATATCCAAAACTGTCTTTTTTTTTTTTTTAACCTTAATACTATTATTTTTTACATTTCAAATTTATTTTTGAACTAATATTCTATATTTAATATCAACTAGAAGTATAAATAAATTCCCATTTTTTTATTGAACTAAATTCCCGATTTTGAATTAACATCACAATTATATTAAGCATTAAAAAGTCAAATTTACTGTTGTCTATCAATTTGTACAAAAGACTGACACCAATAATCAATCGATGATGTATTAAAAAATAGCCGATAAAAAAGCATACCACCTGATCAAATATCAAGTCTGCATATCGTGTGTTGTGAGATATTTTCGGTACATTTCTATTTGATTAACGAAACTGATAACCTCATATGCTAATTGATGGGTGGAAAGAAAATTTGATGACCTAATTGTGAATTTTGAAAATTTAAGTATTAAAGAAAGAATTTGATTATAATTCGAGCATTAAATATATATGTAATAAATTGCTTATTTATATATATATTTTTATTTTTTGTATTAAAAAGCATAAAACAATAAGAATTAAATAAGACGCGAGGCAGCTACAGTATACCCGTATGTTTTAATAAAAGTGGGACCAAATTTGCTCCTCCTCTGCTTTCTCTATCATGGATCTTTCAAGCCATGGTTTTGGAAATATTTTGCAGAGATTTTATAAATAACTACAATTATTTTGTGGGTTATTTAATTTCTTTCAGCAAAAGAAGTTTTTCCCTGCGTTCTCCTATTAATGATAAAAGCTTATCTTGTATGATAATCATATACTATATCATTTTGTTTTTAGTACATTTTGTAATGTCCCAAAAAAAAAAAAAAAAACACTGACACCAATCAACTTATAATTAGACTTAAGTTGTGGTTTCAATATATGTAAGATTTTTTTATACGCATTAAACTAGAGAAAAAGCATTCAAATTTCAAAGCAAACACATATTTTGTCTGCAACCTATATATTACAAATAAACTTGAAAATTGTTCACTAGGAGAATGAGAGGGAAAATATAACTAAAAAGAATATACTTTCAATAAGCTTCTTTTTGGTTTAGTACAAGATGCATCTATTACAAAAGGGATAGTTGTATAAGCATATTCACATACTTTTCTGCTTGCAAATTTATTCATCTCATCCTTTGGGATTCATACAAGATACATCTTATGCTTATGCCTAATTTCTGACCTGATACTGAAGCATCTATAAACTTTTATATGAGTAGAGTTTATTTTATTAGCCTTTATCTACAAGAAGGCTCCAAATAATAATGGCTGAAGATAATAAGAAATAATTATGTTGACAGTTCAACATATTCAACTGTTTTCTTTCCATCATGTGCCTTGCGGAAGAAATGTTTGACATAATATGAATAAAGAACTCGCTTATAAATGGGTTTCTCACCACTTGCAATCAATTCAGGTAAAGGTCCAATCATATCACCAGGTCTTGGATTCAAAATAGGGACAGAAATTCTGTTCTTACTTCCATTGGCGACCACACGATGTTCAACACTCATGTATCTGCCATTACTCAATATTCGCAATGCATCTCCAACATTGATCACAAGGGAGCCCTTAAGTGGTGGAACATGAATCCAGTTATCACCCTGGTTTCCCTTTACGTAAAGTCCTCCAATCTCACCTTGACGGAGAATTGTAAGGGTTGAGACATCGGAGTGACACCCTACTCCCACGGTAAGTTTAAGGTTTGGGCAAACGAGATAGTAGTTGAGGTTGGTTCTCACTGAGCCCATCAATAATGATTGTTTTGTTTTATCAATCTCATTCACATTTAAACCCTTCATTATCACCTGTAATAGTTGTTTAATGACAACTTCAGATTTCTTCATGTAATCTAGCACTTGCTCACTGGAAAAAATAAACATACAGGTGACCAAATACACAAGTACATATATTTATTAGCAAATTTTGTGCAAGTAAGGATGTTTTATGGATACAAGAAAATATAAAATGTAATTGGGCTCTTTGTTTATACCTGCAGACAGGAGGCCATAATGCAGAAGCCTCTTCTTCAGAGACGTAAAACAGGCTAAGGCAATTTTTCTACTCGAGAGCCTTCTCTGCTTTAGGGCTAAAACTTGTGCCAAACCTCACATTGTTTTTGAAGATGAATGTTCCTTGGAATACTTATTCTTTACCTCAGCAGGTAATCCAAAGAACATACAGGTTGCCTCTTTAACATTCTCTAGCACTTCAATAGGCACAACATGATTAACAATTTGGAAAAAGCCCCATTTCGAAGAAGCATCACAAATTGATTTCGCCACTCCAGGGTCTTCTCAATTTGACATGTCAATTATGGGATGGTTTCTTGGGCTAGAATGTTAATCATGGACATCCTTTCTTCCGGTGGTTCGATATATTGCTTAGGAAGGGCTTGGAGACCCATCTCAGACAAGCCCTTCACTCCATTACCTTGGTTAGTCAAAGCCGAGGAATCACTGAATGGTTCAGCAGGTGAAGGGTGTTGTAAAATTTAATTACATAATATCTATACACAGTAATCTAATGTTCAATCATCAAGAAAATTGGAATATAGAAACATACCTGGATCCATTGGAATTAATTGATTGAGGGTTAGCAGTCTTCCACGTCTAAACCTTATTTTATGAGAAAAAAACTCTAAATTACTTACTGATGGGATATGAGAATGAGAAAATTAATATTTAGACTGGAGACCATAACCTATTTATAACTGTAGTATACTTTATCTTAGTTTGGCCTATCATTAAAATAGAATAAAATATTAGGTCTCAACACATTGCAAAACCCATACTAATTGAGATGCTTTAAAGTCCAATAACTTTATTTGATCACTTTTAAATGGACTAAACAAATTAGATAGCCTGTAATATACAATCAATTGATATATGTAGGTCCACATAAATAATTTCCCAACAATCTCTCACTTGGGCCACATATGTCACTTAACAATTGTACAATTTAAAAATAACTTTAAGAGCTCAATATTTTCTATCTTTACAAAGTAACATCTATAAACAATCTGGTCCATTAATTATATCAATATAGGATCAAAGCGATCTTCGTTACATATATTTCGTAACTAGACCCATCAATGGTCACTTATATTAATATAATCAACGACGTAGATCAAGTATGAATGTATAGCATGGAAATTACATGTAATGTGATCCCTTAACACGCCTATTTCCAACTGATCCTACTTTATAATTCAAAGAATAACATACTTTCAAAACTTTATACATACTGCCACTAAAAGAATGTCACTTTATTTCAGAGTTTTCAGTATTAACAAAAATACTTAAGTCTGATGAAAAAAATATATCAATAACAAATGAACATGAAGAAACAAACTCTCACTATATAAGCATATTATCATGATGAACCACACCCATACAAGCTACATGCTCATGAAACACCTTAGGTGGTACTCCATTCGTAAGCGGATCCGCAATCATAAAACTTGTATTTATATGTTCAATAGTAATTTGAAGACTCTGAACTCTCTCCTTAACAACAAGAGATTTAATGTCAATATGCTTTGACTTCGATGAGCTTATGTTGTTCTTAGAATATAACTCAGTGGCTTTATTATCACAATTAATCTTCAATGGTCTCTCAATACCATCGACAATGCACAGCCCAGTGATAAAATTCTACAACCATATTGCTTGGTTCGAAACCTCATAACAAGTTATAAATTCTGCCTCCATGGTGGAAGAAGCTATGAGTGACTGCTTTACACTCTTCCATGAGACAACTCCTCCAGCTAACATGAAAATATAACCAAAAGTAGACTTTCTGCTATCAAGGCAACTAGAAAAGTCAGAGTCTGAATACCCAGTGATCTTTAAATGATTTGACCTCTGATATGTGAGCATATAATCTTTAGTTCTCCGTATATACCACATAACCCTCTTTACTACTTTCCAATGATCCATACCAAGGTTTCTTAAATATCTGCCAAGCATTCCAACTTCGTACGCAATATCTGGACGCATACAAACTTGAGCATACATAAG
Source organism: Firmiana major (assembly GCA_033439115.1). Classification (NCBI taxonomy): domain Eukaryota; kingdom Viridiplantae; phylum Streptophyta; class Magnoliopsida; order Malvales; family Malvaceae; genus Firmiana; species Firmiana major. Next base: position 79,531,394 of record CM065898.1, on the reverse strand, counting down.
ACTCCCTAGGGCTGAGGCATAAGGAATCTTCTGCATCTCTTTCTTTTCAATCTCATTTCTTGAGCATTGAAGCAAACTAAATTTATCACTTTTAGCAATAGGTGTATCTCTTGATGCACAATTCTTCATGTCAAGTCTGCTAAGTAACTTATCGATATATGCCTTTTGTGATAAGCCAAGTATACCACAAGAACGATCTCGATAGATCTGTATGCCCAATACAAAAGATGCATCCCCAAGATCTTTCATTTTAAAATTACTTGACAGAAATTTCTTGGTTTCATGCAACAAGCCTATATCACTGCTTGCTAGCAGAATATCATCAACAAACAGCACCAGAAGAATAAACTTGCTCTCACTGATCTTGTGATAAATACATCGATCAACAATGTTCTCCTTAAAGCTGAATGAGGTAATCACTTGATCAAATTTTCGGTACCATTGATAAGATGCATGCTTTAAACCATAGATGGATTTTGTGAGATCCGCATCTTTGTATGATATTTCTTATGATTTCCATATTGTATGACATTATTATATGTTAATGGATTCATAAAATGGTTGATTCGGATTTGATAAATGTGGATGAAACGAAATAATGTACGTAAAATCGAATAAGGAATTGAAAATAGGGAAAAGATTGTGGATTTATGAAAGAAAGTTGATTTAATTTGGTCTCGAACACGTGCAAGGGTAAAATGGTCAAAAGATCAAAATTCGGTATAAATTCGATATGTAATTTGCATTAAAATATGAAATTTGAGAAATCTGGATCAATACCGAGGAAAATATTTAAATTCGAGTCCAATTGATCTAGATATAAATTTATTGAAATTTACGGAAATTAATCGAAATTAATTCGAAATTAATCGGGATTTTTAATTCAAAAAATTATCCTGAAAATAATCGAAAATATACTGAAAAGACGAAAATAGACTGATAAATTCATTTATTGGTTAAATAAATTAAATAATAATTTTTGAGATATTTTGAGGAATATTTTGATTATTTTAATATATTTTAATGTATTAAAATAATAATAAATAAATTAAAAAAAAGGGAAATCTGAAAATCGAAGAGAGAGAAAACGCTGAAAGAGAACCCGAAAACGAACCCGCAAAACCCGTGAAGAACTTGTGACGTCTGACAAGCCACCGACGTCCGACGAGCCAAGCCAACGGTCGAAAAAGGTAGAGGAGAGTTCGGCGGTTCCAACGGTACCGGTAACGTGCGCCGACGGCCTCTATTTTTGGCAAATCGACGGACGAAAAGTTGAGGGAGAAAATGCTCGGTTCCGGCGAACGACGGTACCCAGCTCCGATTCGACCCAGCCGAGCACTCCCCTGGCCGAGGTGGTTCTTTTGAGCCCAGTGGCGGTCGGGATTATCGACGACGGCAAACAGGCCAAAACGACACTGTAGCCGAGAAGGAAGAAAAGGAAAAAGAAAAAAGAAAAGAAAAAGAAAAAAAAAAAAGAAAGAAAAGGGAAAAATGGAAGAAAATTACCTGGGGACGACTCGAACTTCGGGTAAGTGATCGAGGGTCGTGATTGACCTACGGATAAATCTCGAGAATTCAATTTAATAATATTTATTGAAAAATGACCCGAATTTATATAATTGTGCAGTGTTACTACAGAGCCCGAACGAGAGCCGATTTAGCTTCGATTTTTGTACCCCGCATCATATTGGGTAAGTACATTTTAATTACCATAATATGAGTCCTTTAATGTAGAGTTAAGATTATTTTACGGATTTTACGGATTAATTCTGCATAAAAGGAATTTTATTCGAAATTTCAAAGTAATTATCGTAAATAGTATCTGGGCTATCCAATGAGTTTGGAACGAAGCCCGATGATTATTGATAAGCCAAATGAGGCCAGTAAACACGAAGAAGGGATTTAAAAGTGGAAACGGACTGAAAAAGGGGTCAATGCCCATTAAAGTGCAATCGGACCCAATAGAGTAAAACGAGCCCAAAGCTTTAAATTCGATCAGTAAGAGTGATACTGATCAGTATATTTGAACTGGACCCATATGTGGTTATATGTAGCTCCGTAGACAAGCGAATTAGACTGAGAGACATGGTACGATCGAATCGGGATAAACTCGCGCATGATTCCAGGTAAGGAAATTTTATGAGCACTTAGAGGTAGCTGTACGTAGTTTCAAGGGAATTTACATTACGTTAAATTCATTAGGCTACCCGAAAACAGAATAATAATTTTTGCAAAAAAATATGGAAATAGTGACAAATGACTATTTTGCCCCCAGTTAGAAAAATTTCAAAAAGGGTAGTAAAGCTATGAAATTGCATGAAATTCATGATTTTAATGTTTTCATGATGATATTACTTTAATTCAAGCAATTTATGGATATGTTGACTATTATTTTCATATTTTAAGTGAAAAGGCACATGTTAGGTGCCAATTAATATTTATTTAACATGTTTTGATAAAATTGAGCCACCTATCAGTGTTATATAAGTTGTAACCGTGCTTAAGCACTGCTCGCACTGGATTTTATAATTTAACTCATACACAGAGTGCTGGAGCCTTGCTCGCACTATTTTACAGATTTATTTCATATGACTACCGCACTGGAGTTTTTCTCGTACGAGGTTTTCATTGAGTTTTTATACATATCAGTACTAGAGCAATGCTCGTACATGAGTTTGAATTGAATTTATAATCAGTTTAAGTCGTACTGGAGTGCTGCTCGTACGCAGATTTCATTGATTTCTATGAAACCGTGTTAGAGCTTCGCTCGCACGAGGTTTTCAGATATCATGAATATGCATGGATCCGTGCTAGAGCTTCGCTCGCACAGGGATTTATATGACATGCATATAGCCGTGTTGGAGCCTCCTATAAACTGTGTATCACAGTGAGATGATATGCTCACACGTGCATACTGAGACATACTTGACATTGGTGGATAAGACATATTACAGGCACCCCTGATTGAGCTTAGGTTCACGGAGTACGTTGTATCATGTATGTCACACGGAGTACGCTATACCGTGGGGATTGTTGGAGTGGAGTGACATTAGAAACGAGACAGCAAGTCTTGCTCTCGTAATCCTAATATTATGTTGTTCTGGCGGGTAGGACCAATCCACCTCCCGTTTCAGGTGTGACACCTCGCACACTAGGATCCGTGTGCAAGGGATCATGAGGTTATGGCCATAGCCCTGGATATTTCCGATATAGTCACCTACATGTCTCACATGATATAACTTTTGGTCTTGATAGACCAGGGTAGACTCGAGGGAGGGGTCAGGCCCCGATTTTCGTATGATTTCAATTGAGTTTTGATTGTTCCCATAAAGGGATTTTATGAAACTTTCATGGATTTGTAACCCTGTGAGAAGGGTGATTTTATAACGAAAATTTGAAAATAAAGAATTTTGTTGGAATAGATTTTGAATTGTTGAGTGTATCATATTTTGACCCAGATGGGGTGTTTTAAAACGTATCGATCCATGAGATGTTTTCACATGAGAATTATTTCATGTTTTATATGTCGATTTCCTATTTTAGAACAGATGATATTATATATATATGGCATATCATTGTTTTTACCTCATGCTCACATATATCTTGATTTCTTATCAGCATGTAGATAGTATAGCTATTTACATGTTTGTATTATTGCCTTACTGAGCATGTGGAGCTCACCCTTTCATTTTTCACCCACTTTTAGTGTTTCCACTATAGAGATAGCAGGTGTAGAGATTACTCGGCATAGCTGATTATCTGTGATTCCCATCGATTGTCAGGTATACACCACATACAAAATTTTGTATCAGTATGCTTATAGCATAATATTGTATATGAAGGAATATTTGGGGATGTAAATATAAAATCATGTGATGTACAAACATACCGACCACTCTATTATAATATGATTGATGTCAGTATATATATATATATATGTATGTATGTGTGATATTTTAATGGTTAGAATGGTATATCGATATTGATTCACAGCTTGACCTGTTCAGAGAGATTTGTCACGAAGAGGTAAGAAGGATTTTTTCAAAAGCGAAAAATTTGTACTGATTTTGGTAGTATTGGGTCATGACAAATTTCTTTAATTTTCATATCAGATGTTTCGAATTATCCGACACGAAATTTTCTAATTGCACCATAAAAATTGTTTCTTCAATATCTCCTTTGAGAAACGCTGTCTTTACATCCATCTGATGTAACTCTAAATTATAATGAGTTACAAGTACCATAATGATTCTAAAAGAGTCTTTCGATGAAACTGGAGAGAAAGTCTCTTTTTAATCAATGCCTTCCTTTTGAGTGAAACCTTTGGCGACTAAACGTTCTTTATATCTTTCGATATTGCCTTTTGAATCTCGTTTGGTTTTGAAAATCCATTTACAACCAATCAGTTTCGCTCCTTTAGGCTATTCAATAAGATCTCAAACGCCATTGTCCTTTATTGATTTTATCTCATCTTTCATAGCCTCTATCCATTGTTGGGAGTGAACACTTTGTAAACTCCGTAGATTTTCTTGTACCTGAATTTTTAACCATGAATAGTAAATTAATTTATTGGAATTTATCAAGTACAAGGGAAATTCAACAAGTACATATATATATACGGTAATGTTTTATTTATTCTTTGAGTTAAATGTATGAATATATATATATATATATACATGAATACATGTATGAATGTATACACATATGTATATGGATATATATAGGAATATACATATATGTATATATATCAACATGAATCGTGGATTGGCTTCATTGGAAGCCAATCTTGAGAGCCTTCAATAACTTATGTAAGGGATATATATATGTATGTATGTATATATCTATATATATATATATATATATATATATATATATATATAGATATATATATATATATATGCAAACAGTATGTACAAGCTGCTGCCGAGAGCCACCTGCCATATTCACAGGTAAGGCTACATATATACATGCACAGAAGGGATGGAGTGGGCTGCCAGTGGAGGTAAAGCAAGAAACGTGAAGGAAGTAAGAAATAGTGAACGAAATGGATAATGGCAGTAAAAATCGAAGCACCCACGCCGCCTGATCATCGACACCCCCTGCAGCGCACCCAAACTCCTGCACACGCCCACCCTCTGCAGCATCCGCGCCCCTCTGCACACTCACGCCCTCCTGCACACACTCACCCTTACGCTATCCGACCCCTATCCATCGCATCCCTCACCATGTCTTCTGCAATGTAATTCGTACATGAGAAAAGACAAGGAAGTAGAGAAGATGGTAATGACTATACCCTGAATTGTTGGATGTATGTGAGTATATATATATATATATACACGTACCTGAAAACATAAATTCATATGAACCGAGATTGAATAAAAAAAGATAAAAGAAGAGAGAAACTGAGAGCAGTAATGTCTAAAAACTAAACAGAGGGAGCCGAGGAAAGGAGATTGGTTGTTATTGGAGAAAATTGGAAATCGAGAGAGAAGAGATTGGATGTGGTGTTAAATGGGTTGAGTTGAGACGACTGGCTCGTTGGGTCGGGCAGAAGTGGAGCCGAACGGTGGAGGCTGGGAGATGAAGATGATGGTGGCAGAAACACAACTGAAACTAGAGGAAGCAACGAGAAGCTGAAAATAAAGGGTTGAGCAGGAGACCGAGAGGGAGAGGCTGGAACAGAGGGGTTCCACCTTTTGAAAATTGTCACCAAAGCAGAGACGTGGAAGTTGAAAATGGGTAGCCGAAAAAAGGCATGACCAAAGGGACTACTAGCACCGGCCGGGAACGTCAAAGGAGGAAGAAGGTGCTGCACCGAGGGGAGGAAGGAAGTGGTGAACAATATCCTCAGGTGATCAGCAAGGAAGAAGAAGAAGGAAGGAAGAAAAGAATTTGGTGGGGAAAGAAAAGAAAGTTAAAAAAAAGGAGTATTTATATATATTCATATATATAAATAAAACTATTTGGGGATAGGAAAGAAGGCACAGAGAAAATTGGGAAAAACAAAGGAAAGAGCTCGAGGAAATTAACCGAGTAGACCGGACCCACTAACTGCAGTCACTAAGGCATTGAGGACTGCGAGCAGACACCGAGGTAAGGAAAACTTTCATGTGCTGCTAGAGATAGATTCACGTATTTTCATCTAGAATTGTAGATATAAAATTCTAGATCGAATTTTATAGTTACCGAAATTCTAGAAAATCCTAGGCCGATTTTACAGCTTTTGAAATTAGGGAAAACTTTAACCTCAGTGAATCGGCCCATTTATTGATATAAATTTTGTCAGTTTATTTAGATAAATATCACTGGAGTTTGCAATTATTATTTTAAATAAAAAATCTCAAATTTAATTTTCATAATCTGTCTACTGAGATTTTTAATCGAAAAATGGAGAATTAGCCTCTTTCTTAATGTGATAATTTTTCCAAACTAAAATTACAGTTGCTTTTACTGAAATATGATTTGCTTATAAGTGATACTGAGGATATGTGCTAGAGAACGTGCTGACTGTGTGTCGCACGGTCCGACTCGCATTAATTTTGAGATAAAGGTGATAGTTAAATCATGCTACATTTCTATTTCTTTGGTCCATGGAGTATGATGTAATGAGCGATATGCACGTGAGTACGATGTACCATGTATTCTTGTCACACCCCACTTCCGGGTGCCCTTCATCCATACATACACTACTTACGGTTGGCCTGTAAGACGATGCAATTGCTAAATTTCATAAATTTACAGCAGAAATATTTTAAAACTTTAATTCACACTCCCAAGTGTGTGTAGATATACAGAATCAATTATTTAATATATTAACTTTACACAACATCCCCATACAACTGTTCACAATTTCAATTAATGACTGTGTGATACCTTATAATAGATATAAAATACATATTTATATACAAATCTTTATATCTTGGCAACTGGTGGGAGTTGTCCAATAGAAAAAGATCTCGAGACCACTGCACTGTCCTACTTCTCAGTATCTGGAGGGGAAAAAGTAATGGGATGAGCAAACTACAGCTCAGTAAGGAAATGGATGCTAACAGGTAGATACTGTACTATCTACATAGCCCATGCATGCATAAACAAATCATGTTTCAATATAAAGGAAATATTACTAGAAAATGCATTTAACATTTATTTCTCATAGGCATTTTCATGTAAAATCATATGCAATACTTCCAATTAAAACATGTCATAAATAGTGCCATCATAGCACAAATATTTAAATCAAGAGATGTATCAAATCACAATATTTCTATCTTTTTCTCAAATTATTTTTTTTCATCAAATCTCTTTCTTTTCTGAGTTTTCTCAATTTCTCTTATTTCTGAGATAGACATGGAATTCTCGGCAATCAAATATCCTCGACATATGACCATAGTCAGTGATCCTAGGCCTCACTGATCAGGTGTGCACAGGGCAACACTTCGCCTGAAGGGGGATGGGTCAGTCCTACCCTCCGGCTCATCTCAATCAACATTATCACCTCGGGTCACATATACTCACGGTACAAGGTACGCCATGTGTCATCTACGCGATACTCGTACTCACGTGCACCCAGCACAGTACATAGTATACCAACGGACAACTACATAATTCAACGTATAACTGTGGACCCAGTCCATCTACCCACCCCAATGGACTCATTATCCTAAACCATGTCTCATATACCGGGCGAGCAAATCAGCGTGACACATAGTCATCGCAAAGCTCCACGAGGTACGTTTTATTGTTAAGGCCCAGCCTGTTCTAAGGCCGTCGGTTGGCATCCCCTTGGGTCCCAGACCCCCAAGTTTACCTCAACTCAATAAAAACTAGTGCGAGCAATGCTCCAGTACTTCTCTAAAAAATCATCGTGCGAGTTAAACTCCAACACTTCGTCATTATAAAACCTCGTGCGAGTCATGCTCCAGCACGATTTATCAAAACATGTAGACGTATGCTAGTGAAACTCCAGTATAGTTAAAATGATTAAAACGGGTGCGAGCTAGAGCTTCAACACCAATTCACATCTCAAAATCGATATGTGGCTATTTTATCTTTTAAAAACTCAAAACATGTTTATTTACGAAGCATGCCATCCCATGCTAAACATGTAAAACTAGCCAACCTATCCATCATTCATTTCTCATTCACAAAATCAACATATAGTTGCAAAGACATTAAAAACATGCATGTCAGGTTAATTTCCTTCCCACATCCCACTTTCACAAATTATACCATAATACATTTCCATTCACATATGGGTTAATAGCTAAACATAATATCTCTAGCGTCATAACTATCAAAATCGCAGTAAAAATACATACGAATATCTCTATCGTTAACATACAGTCCCTTACCTCGAATCGTGTTTGTATTTCCTTCACTTTGTTTGCTCCGTCCGCAAATTCAGGTTAATTGTGTTCTACAAGTATAAATCATTAAGTTATTTTCCTTTCCCTCCACTAAACATACACATTGTCTTTTACTTGACTATTCATACTCCTCAAACCCTTAAATCTCATTTCACTCTTCCACTAATATCATTTTATCAACTCTTAAGCTTTCCATCACTTTTTCATGGATTTCCTTTTTACAAATCTCTCTTAATATTACTCACCCATCACTACATTCATCATTTCTATGCATATTCCACATATTATCCAACTCACAAATGTCTAGAAATCCCATATTTAAGGCTTGAAGGTTGAAGAGCTTACCTCTTTACTTAGTCCAACTTGTGGTAGCCAAAACTCCTTCTCTTGGTCACACCAATGTGTGATTTTTGGGTATGTTGTTCTCCTTGCTTCAAAGAACAACTTTTCCTTCTTGAGCTTCTTCCAAAACTGGCTGGAATGTAGTGATTTTTAGAGTGAGAAAGCTTGGTTTCTTGAAAGAAAATGGCAGGTGCGGGTTTGGTGGGAGAAATCTGAGTTTTCAGTCCAAATCTCATATCCTCTTTATAGATACGAAGACATGAGATCGATCTGGTCCTTTTGGAGATCGATCTCTGCAAGGTTTGGTAGTCCTTTTTACCAAACGTAACTACTACTAGATCGATCTTCTTCTATGATGAGATCGATCTGTTTGCAGGCAAATTCCTTCTTGAAGATCGATCTGCTTCTTGTAGGAGATTGATATTCTCTTTACAGAACCTCAAGGAAATCGATCTGTCGAGTCTTGAGATCGATCTGTCTCAAACAGAGAGTTAAGGAGATCGATCTGTCTTCCCATGAGATCGATCTGCCTAGTTCTATTCGACAATTTCTGGGCATTTCATGAGTGGAGATCGATCTCTCCTTCACATGAGATCGATCTGTCATCCTCTACACCCTCATTTCCTGCAGTTTTCTGGAGATTTTGCCTTTACACTTATCCAAATTTGCTGCATACCTCAATTTGCATTCCGTGTACACTTAACACACAATGGCATCCATTCCACATAGTTCATAGTTAATGAAACTTGTGCATATAACTTAAAATCATAGATGTTTCATTAAATTTCCAATATCCTTACATTCCTTTTATCACTTATACACATGTAAAAATACATATACATACATCATAGCTTCTCAACCTATTCTTGTAACAACGTATATATACATCATACTTCATAAAAAAAGTACGTATAGAGTTACGGGTATTACATTTCTCCCTTCCTTAGAAAATTTGGTCCTCCAAATTGAATCAAGTCTATTCCTCAAAAAAGTTGGAGATGTCTCTCCTTCATTAGATCCTCTAACTCCTATGTGGCTTCCTCCGATGTATGATGCTGCCACAGGACCTTAACAAATGAAATCGTTTTGTTTCGCAACACCTTCTCCTTTTTATCGAATATTCGGATCGGTTTCTCCACATGCGACATATCCTTCTTGAACTCAAATGGCTCATAGCTAATTACATGTGTCGGATCCGAGTAGTACTTTCGAAGTATAGAAATATGGAAGATATTGTGGACCTCCGCTAGCTTAGGTGGTAAGGCTAGCCTATATGCTCTATCTCCCACTATATCCAAAATCTCGAAGGGACCAATGTAACGAGGACTTAACTTTCCTTTCTTCTCGAACCTCGTTATTCCCTTAGAATGAGATACTCTCAAAAATACAGACTCACCCACATTAAACTCAAGTGGTCTCTGTCTCCTGTCAGCATAGCTCTTTTATTGACTTTGAGCTGTTCACAGCCTCTCACATATTATCCGAACATCTTCGAAGGCTTGCCTAACCAAATCGAGAGCAAGTAACTGTCTGTCACCAACTTTTTTCCAACCAATGGGTGATCGGCATTTACGACTATATAGTGCCTTATAAGGGGCTATACCAATGCTTGAGTGATAACTGTTATTATAGGCGAACTCAATCAATGGCAAGTGATCGTCCTATGAGCCTCTAAAATCCAGCACACACGCTCTCAACATATCCTTCAGGGTCTATATAGTCCTCTCTGACTGACCATCTATTTGAGGATGAAAAGTGATGCTAAAGCTCAATTGGGTCTCCATCGCTTCCTGAAAATGTCCCAAAAATGGGAAGTGAAGCAGGCATCCCTATTAAAAACAACACTCACTGAGACTCTATGCAGTCTCACTATCTCCCGTACATACAAGTCCGTCAGTGCACTCAAAGTATCTGTCGATCTCATGGCTAAAAAGTATGTCGATTTCGTTAACCGATCTATTATAACCCATATAGCATCATGGTTCTTACGGGTTCTCAGTAACCCCATCACAAAATCCATGGTGATGTGCTCCCACTTTCATGTTGGTATCGGTAGAGGTTGCAATAATCCTCTGAGTTTCTGATGCTCAGCCTTTACTTGTTGACAGATGAGACATCTAGCAATATACCCAGCGATGTCTCTCTTCATTCCAAACCACCAATATACCTTCCGAAGATTTTGGTACATTTTACTACTCCCCGGGTGTACTGTATACCTCGATGAGTGAGCCTCTGATAAGATCAACTTCCTCAGCTCTGCATCCTTAGGAACACATATTCTATTCCCGAACTTTAGTACTCCATCTGAACTCAATACAAAATCTGTACCCTTCCCCTTCTGAATTTGGCTAATCACATCAATACACCATCGATTATTTTGCAGAGCTTGTCAGATTGTCTCAATCAACTCTGGCTCCAATCTCCAGCTAGCAATAATCCCAAAATTGCCAATCTCAGATGGAGTCATATCCAAACTAAGGTTTGTGAACTATTCCAACAACTCAAGCTCTCTAACCATCATGTATGATACCAACCCGAGACTCTTCCTACTCAATGCATCGGTAACCACATTTACCTTTCTAGGGTGGTACAAAATCTCACAATCGTAGTTTTTGAGGAGTTCTAACCACTTTCTCTATCTCATATTTAACTCATTCTATGATAATAGATACTTCAGACTTTTGTGATCCGTAAAGATCTGGAATCTCTCACCATATAAATAGTGACGTCATATCTTCAATGCAAATACTAAAGTCGCCAACTCTAAATCGTGCATGAGATAGTTCTTCTCATAATCTTTCAGCTGTCTAGATCCATAAACTACTACCCTTCCATTTTGTATCAGGACACAGCCTAGTCCTTGATGTGAAGTATCTGTATACACAGAGTAGTTCCCTAAGCTGTTAGGGATGATAAGAACTGGCGCGGTGGTTAATTTGCGCTTAAGTTCTTGAAAGCTCCTCTCACAAGTTTCATCCCATGTAAACTCCATATTTTTTCTCATAAGACGTGTCAACGGAGCAGTCAATCTAGAGAAACCCTCTATAAATCGCCTGTAGTAACCTGCTAAACCCAAAAAAATCCTGATCTCTATGAGTGTCCTGGGTTGTTCCCACTGAACAACGACCTCAATTTTGGATGGATCCATTGACACCCCATCCTTTGATACAACATGGCCCAGAAAAGAAATATGCTCTAACCAAAAGTCACATTTACCAAGTTTGGCATACAACTTTCTCTCTCGGAAGGTTTGCAGTACAATCCTTAAGTGCTGCTATGATCTTCCCCGGACCTTGAATACACTAATATATCGTCAATGAAAACGATCACGAATTGGTCCAGGTATGGCTTGAATACTTCATTCATTAGAGCCATAAAAGCCGCTGGAGCATTTGTCAACTCGAAAGGCATCACCAGAAATTCGTAATGGCCATAGCGGGTGCAGAAAGCTATCTTGGGCACATCCTCCTTTCGAATCTTCAATTGGTGATACCCAAACCTTAGATCTATCTTGAAAAAGATCTACGCTCCCCGAAGCTAATCCAATAGATCATCAATGCACGACAAAAGGTATTTATTCTTGATGGTAACCTTATTCAGCATCCGATAATCGATATACAATCTGAGGCTCCCATCTCTCTTCTTCACAAAAAATATCAGAGCTCTCCATAGTGAGACGCTCGGTCTTATAAACCCCTTATCTAGCATATCTTGCAACTGATTCCTTAATTCCTCTAGCTCAACTAGAGCCATCCTATATGGTGACTTGGATATTGGCTCTGTTCCAGGTGTCAATTCTATACCAATTTCATTTCTCTATCCGGTGGCAATCCCGATAGGTCGTTTAGAAAGACATCAGGGAATTCTCTGACTATTGAAATGTCATCCATATATGAATGTGGCTTGTTCAAATCCACCACATAAGCAATAAAACCTTCAAAATAACATTCATGTCATTTTCTACCAAGGTACTTTACGTGTCACAAAATTCAAGATTTCATTACTTCTTCTAGAATCTTACAATACATTCTTCGGGAAGAGAAAACGTAATAGACTTAGTGTGGCAGTCTAAGATAGCGTGATTGGTACCTAGCTAATCCATTCCCAAGATTACATCAATGTCATACATATTCAACAAAATCAAATTGGCTGTCGCACACTTAGCTCCTACCCTCACCTTACAATCTTTATACACTCGTTTCGCTAATTACCTAACTCTCATTGGAGTACTTATCAATAAAGTCTCAATTAAATATGTGGGTTCTACAAATCCTGTTAACTTTGATGCACATGCGGGCGATATAAAGAAATACGTAGCACCAGAATCAAACAAAGCTATAACTTTCAAGTTAAAAATCAAGATTGTACCTTTTATCACCTCAGAAGAGGTATCTACTAATGCCTCGTCTATCGCATACACCCTGCATTGACCCATAACTTACTTTCCTTTTTCTTCAACTGTGGCTCTCTTCCTTGCAGGAGGTGTAATTGTAGGAACTTTCTCTGGCTCCTTACCCCTCTGTGGGACTATCTCAACTACTTCTGGGTAATCTCTTGCATAGTGCCCAAACTTGCCACATCTGAAGCATCGTGTACTATGAGACCCTGTATAGGTTTAACCTTGAACATATGTAAATGAATTCATAAGTATGATAATGTACTAGTAAGGTGAAGCATATGTGATATAAAGTCCATAAGTTAAATGTACACACTTGTAATGAGAGTTGGTGATTGTACGTAGAAGTTACACTATGTATGAATATGAAGAAATGGACTTAAACATGTGATGAATGTGAGTGGAATGGGAAATAAGTAGTGTAGTAAATGGAATGAAGATTTGCATGAGTTATGCACTCCCATTTAGTTGTATTATGTACCTTTGGCTATACAAAGACTCTACACAAATTTTAAAGTATATGAAGTAGAAAAGAATGTCGTTTTTAAGTCTCAAAGATGATTGAATGAAAAATGACCATGGCAACAAATTTAAAATGTTTTGAGTGAAGTTACTACAGAAAAACTGCAGAAAATCTAAAAAATATGAAGGTTAGATCGATCTCATGGGATGAGAGATCGATCTGGATGAGCCAAAATGAACTTATTTTGAGCTATGGAGCAGGACAGATCGATCTACAATGGAGCCAGATCAATCTGCTAAGCATTCTGTAATGAGAGGATCGATTTTAAGGCAAACAAATTGATCTCCTTAACTCTCTGTCTGAGACAGATCAATCTCAAGACTCGACAGATCGATCTCCTTAAGGGTTCTGTAAAGAGCAGATCAATCTCCTATAAGAGGTAGATCGATCTCTAAGAGAAAAATTACCCTTCGACAGATCGATCTTATCAAGGGAGAAGATCGATCTGGGAGTGGTTACATTAGGTGAAAAGGACTACCAAACATGCAGAGATCGATCTCTAGAAGGACCAAATCAATCTCATAAGTTTGCATCTATAAAAAGAGCACGGGATTGAGATGAAAACTCAGAACTCTTCCCCTACCAAACCTCACCTGCCATTTTCCCTCAAACCTAAGCTTTCTCACTCTAGAAATCATCACATTTCGGCCTGTTTTGGAAGAAGCTCAAGAAGAAAAAGGTGTTCCTTGGAGCAAGGAGAACAACATACCCAAAAATCTCACATTGGTGTGAACAAGAGAAGGAGTTGTGGCTACCACAAGTTTGACTAAGTAAAGGGGTAAGCTCTTCAACCCTCAAGCTTTAAATAAGGATTCTAGACATTGTATGGGTTGAGTGGTATGCAAAATGTTGATAAGAATAATTTGTAGTGATGAGTGAGCAATGTTAAGAGAAATTTAAGAAATAGTTTAATGAGATAAGTGATACAAATGGAAAGTGATGTGTGATTTAAAGGCTTGAAAGGTATAAATGGGAGAATAAGTGACAATGAGGATATTTAGGAGAAAGAAAAGAAATGACATAATGGTTATGTGTGTAGATTGGAAGAACGTGGAACATGGCTAACCCGGATCTGAATGGAGCATACGTGACAAAGGAAATACGAGCATGATTCGAGGTAAGGGACTGTGTGTTAGCTATAGAGATGTTCGTACGTATTTTACGGTAATTTCCTAGATATATCGTTAGAATTAGTAAGATACTACAATTCTATGAAATGATATGGAAGCATGAAATGTACTATGATATATATGTATTGAGAAATGAGATGGGGTAAGGAAATAACATGATATGCATGATTTCAATGTTTTCTCAATTTTGTATTAATTTTTTGATTGAGAAATGATAATGATAGATTGGCTAGTTTTACATGTTTTATCATGGAAAGGCATGCTGCATAAATAAACATGTTTTGAGTTTTAAAAGAAAAAGTAGCCATCTATCGGATTTGAGATGTGAAATGGTGTTGGAGTTTTAGCTCACACCCGTTTTAATGATTTTGACTATGCTGGAGTTTGACTCGCATACGTCTGCATGATTTGGTAAACTGTGCTAGAGCGTGACTCACACATGGTTTTATAATGATAATGTGCTGGAGTGTTAGCTCGTACATATTTTTACTGAGTTGAGGTAAACCTGGGGGTCTGGGACCCAAGGGGATGCCAGTCGACGGCCTCGAAAAGGGTTTGGCCTTAATAATAAATCGTACCACGCTGGAGCCTTGCGATGACTATGTGTCACGCTGATTGCTCGCCTGATATATGAGACATGGTTCAAGGTGAAAAGTCCATCAGAGTTTGAGTATGGACTTGGGTCCACGATCGTACATAGTACTGTGTAGTTGTCCGTTGGTATACTATGTACCGTGCTGGGTGCATGTGAGTATGAGTATTGCGTAGATGACACATGACGTACCTTATACCGTGATTATATGAGGAGATGAGATTGATTGAGATGAGACGGAGGGTAGGACTGACCCATCCCCCTTCAGGCCAAGTGATGCCCTGTGTACACCTGATCAGTGAGGTCTGGGATCACTGACTATGGCCATATGTCATGGTTATTTGATTGCCAAAAATTTCATGCCTGTCTCAGAGATTCGAGAGATTGAGTAGAACTCAGAAAAGAAAGAAATTTTGTGTATTTGATAAATCTTTGAATTAAACACTTGTGTCATGAGAGCATTATTTTATGAAACATGTTTTAAGTGGAAATACTGAATATTTGTGTTACATGAAAATGCCAAATAAGAAATATACGTTTAACTGCATTTTTTGATAATATTTCCATTTATAATGAAAACATGGTTTTAGTTTATACGTGAATGGGCTATGTAGGTAGTACGATATCTACCTGCTAGCATTCATTTTCTTACTGAGCTATGGTTTGCTCACCCCACTATTTTCCCTCCCAGATCCTGAGAAGTAAGGCGGTGCGGTGGTCTCTGGATCTTTTTGTGTTAGACAGCTCCCACCAGTTGCAAAGGTATAAGACTTGCATACACATGAGCATTTTGTATCTAATATATTGTATCACACAGTTACAAAATGAGAATGGAAATAGTGGTATGGGGGATGTTTTGTAAAGATATTATTATACAATTAATTTGTATATTTACACACACACACACACACATCTGGGAGTGTGAATTAAATTTTAAATATTTTCGCTGTAAAACTTATGAAATTTTAGTAATTGCATCGCTTCACAGCCCAACTGTAGTAGCGTAAGTATGGATAAAGGACACCTGGAAGTGGGTTGTGACAGATTTAGTATCAAAGCATGGTTGGTCTAATGTGAGTCGATGTTTAGGACTAAGAAACATACATCCTCAAGTTACTGTGCGATATTTAGATACAAATGTGTAGACGGAGCTGGTGGTAAATAAAATGTTTATTGTAAATGCAGGAAGTTATCAAGCTTGTGAGATATGTCAGAGAGACACCGCAAGAGGGGAGAGAGCTCAAGAGCTCAAGGGCGGAATGACAGGACTGAGAGGCACAGTAGATCATCCTCTAGTCATGAGCCCCAGGAACAGATAGAGACTTTCGATCCTCGGATAACTCGATTAGAGGAAGACATGCGAACTACGATGACTATGATGGGTCAAATTATGGCTAGGTTTGAGGGTACACCTGGTACAGCGAGACAAGCTGCACCGAATCCTCCAGCAGCTGCACCTGAATCTAAGGACGTTGCACCTACATAACCTGAACCGGTTAGGCCATGAGATCCCCATATTCGACCAGTACCTTCTCCAGTAGCCCCACAACAGTGTGATGATGATGATTTAGGGTATGGATAAGACTACAATATGGAGAGGTTGATGTATTTCATGGATTTCAAGCCTCATTCTTTTAGTGGGGTAAAGGATCCAACAGTGGCTGAGGACTGGATCAGTCAGATGGAGAAGTTGTTTGACTTCTGTAGATGTTCGGCTACGGAGAGAGTAGCGCTTGCGGCCTTTGTACTAAGAGGCGAAGCAGAGCACTGCTGGAAGTCCACCAGGCCTATGTTGAGAGCTCAGGGTATGGTTGTCACGTGGGATATGTTTTTTTGGTGCTTTCAGAGAGTAATACATCCCAGATACCGCTCGACGTAGGTTACAGACGAAATTTCTAAATCTGACTCAAGGGAATCGAACTGTAGATGAGTATGAGTCACGATTCACTTCATTGGGTCGATATGATCCAGACTCTATCAGGAGTGAAGCTATAAGGGTCTGCAGATTTGTAGATGGATTAAAGCCTTCGATACGAGCTAAGTTGGCCCTGTTTGATATCGCTACTTACAGAGAGGCTATGCGCCAGGCCCAGTTATGTAAGCAGGATTATGACCTGTAGATTTTTGAGTTTAGTTGGGGTAAGGACAAGGGTCCGAGGAAGCTAGGAGATGGCAAGAGTGCCAAATTTGGTCGGAGATTTATGAGTAAGCATTGGAGAGAGGCAGATGAGTCACAGAAAAAGGTTACTAGACCTTTTATGCCTTTGACTCAGACACCAGCTAGGGGAATAGTGATTGGTGGACCCGACCGACTACTGATCAGTATAGAATATGCGGTCAATATCATGGTGGTAGACCCTGTCATTTTCAAAGTACACGATGCTTCAGATGTGGCAAATTTGGACATTATGCAAAGGAATGTCCAGAGGCAATTGAGGTAGTTTCACAGAGGGGTAAGGAGCCAGAGAGAGTTCCTACAGTTACACCTCCTATAAGGAAGAGAGCCACGGCTGAAGAAAAAGGAAAGCAAGTTGTAGCTCAAGGCAGGGTGTATGCGATAGACCAGGCATCAACAGATAGCTCATCTGAGGTGATAAAAGGTATAAGCCTGATTTATAACTTGGAAACTAAGCTTTGTTTGATTCTAGTGCTACGCATTCTTTTATATCCCTTGCATGTGTATCAAAGTTAATAGGACTTGTAGAACCCACACACTTAAATAGGACTTTGTTAATAAGTACTTCGATAAGAGTTAGCCAATTGGCTGAACAAATGTATAGAGATTGTAAGGTGAGGGTAGGAGATAAGTGTGCGACAACCAACCTAATTCTGTTAAATATGTATGACATTGATGTAATCTTGAGAATGGATTGGTTAGTGTCGTGCTCAAATGAGACACTACTGCAAGTGCACAGGTCAGTTTTCGAGTATAGAGTAAATATAAGTATCATCCCACAGGGAATTGTGCCTACCGCAAATCACTGTAATCAATAACCTTGAACTTTATTTAGAAAAAGTAATTTATATTGGTTAAGATCCTATTTACTACTCTAACTATTAATTATGGAACAAATTAATTAAAACAAATCACAGTTATTACGAATGAAAATATCAATGGTAAAATATTCCTAGAACTCGATTTCACCTAACTAGGGTTTATACAATTCCTTTGATCAATTGTTCTTTTGATTTCAATTTGTTTATAGCCGAAACTATTTCCTGTTTATCTCTCCCGAGTTTTAAACAGTCATACCTATATTACCTAATCCTAACCTCCCGATTCAGAATTAAATAATAGAGTTCATTAAGCGATGATAATCCGTTTCTCTATGGCTCATAAGAATTGTCAACCTCCCGATTCAACAATGTCCTATGTTAATCTACCCTTGTGCATATAAATAATCCCCTCTCTCGAGTGCCGGATTCCTATACTAATTCATCCAATTGGTGGCCAATCAACTAGAGCATTAAGAACAAGTAGATTAAATAAACATAATTGAGATCATCCAAACAATATCACAAAATAATTGCAATCTGCCCAAAGTTGGCTACATCGATTCTAGGAAAAAGAAGTTTAGTTCCTAGACATCATGATAAACATCCAATAATTCCAAATCAGCATCCCTCGAATAAACATTGATTGAAAAAGATGTAAAAGATGAAGTTCTATGGAGCTAAATCAATCCTGAAGCCTTCTGCCGCAGCCTCCTTCGATATTCTGATAAAAAGACTATTTATAAGGTTCCCAGGCACTAAAACGCGGAATGCCACGTGGAAAAACAGTGTTGCCCTAATCAGACTGCTATGCTACGACAATGGTATTGATTCCCCATATCTGCTCTGCACTGTCCAGTTTCTTCTTATTGCTGCAGCATAAGTCACGATCAGCATCCTGCAATTTCATTTCTTCACAGAATCATCAGAATCAGCTCCAAAAGCTTTAACTTCTCCATATTGTTCTTTTTCCTGCACAAATGCACAAAACACATAAAACATACCTAATATAGCAAAGAACAAATCAAATAACTAAGTAAAAAGGGTTCTAAACATATTTAAATTTCAGTGCTAACAAATACACCCAAACTTAGAAATTTGCTTGTCCTCAAGCAAACATATACTAGAAACAAAACAATTAAAGACTCTCAACCATACTCAGCTCACATACTTGTCATACTAAATTGGGATTTTCCTCAAGAATTCACAAGGTTCTCAGCTTAAGATAAATTTCAGATTTATATTGTTCAAGTCAATCAAAGCAAACCAATCCCCCTTCACTCTTCACTTTCCACTTGTGTGTGTGTGTACAATCATTTATTCAAATTTATGCACTCAAATGTTAATGCAAAACCTAAATGGAAATTAAACACAAGACTTCATATACTTGAATTAATTACTACTCTCCACTAATAAAGACTCATGCATAACCAAGAATCAAAAGGACTTTTCAAAGGTTGTAATGTAAGGCTCGGGTTTTAGGTGGGATAAAGGATATAATATGAAGTTTAATCCACCTAAAGCACTGTAATCACCTTGGGATTTAATTTGTTTTGAGCTCATGAATTACTACCCAACCTTACTCATTCTCGAGTTTGATTTTATGATTTTTTTTTTGGTGTGTTACACTCCAGAATTTTATTTTTCACTACTTGAAACTACATATGACACTAGATTTTTAGCAAGACCCGAGAACAAGCTCTTGTTTGTAACATTCAAGTTCTCAAACCAATAATTTACAAACCACCTTGTTTTCTTTTGAGCTCCTCCCTTAATCCAAAAATTTTGATTGATAGTGCTTTAAGTAAGGGACCAAAAGAATAGGATAATCAAACAATGAGGCTATGGCTTGTAATATGGTTATATAATAACAAAATGGAAAAATTGGCTCAAAGGGTTTTCTAATGGATTAATATAATTGGGTAGGCTTGAAAGGCTCAATTTCAAAACAAAAAAAATTGCCTAGATCATTTTCCTAATCATGCATGGTCTATCAATTTTGCCTCAAGTAATAACTAATCAAGTTCTAGAGTCATTTTAGTTTCACATATCAACACAGTATGCGTATAATCTGAATATGATTGGTGCATAGTTTGAGTGAAAAGATTCAAGTGAAGCTTTCTATCCACATTCCAATATTCAAACAATAAAAATCATCCATTTAAACAAAATTTGATCAATTCCTTGCAAAATCCATCTTTGGCCACAATCTAGAAAACTAATCTGTAAGACTGAGTATAATTGCACACAAACAATAAAAAAAACATTGAAACAGGCACATAAAACATAACAAAACATGAAAAACAAAGCATGAAAAACATAACAGCAGGCATGAAAAACATAGCAGCATGACACAGAGCACAACAGAGCACAACCAATAACTCCCCCAAACTTAAGATTTTTTTTGTCCTCAATGAATTGAAAAAAGTAGTAAAGAGGACTTCCCTGGGGTAGTCTTAACTGTCTGAATCCTCCTCCGAGCCATCTTCAGCATCAGCTTCCTCCTGGGCATCTTCTTCCATGTCATCATCAGCAGAAGGACACCATTATGGAGGCATGGGGAATATCACCTCTCCCGCACGACCCTTCATATTTAGGTAGTCGACTAATGATTTATGGTAGGAGGCAACATATGCACAAAAAGTTCGATAGTCTCGGTCATTATTGCGCATCTCCATCCGTAACTCCTTAATCTCGTTTGGCACAGCTGCAATGGAGTCGAAAGTGGTGGAAGGTGTAACAGATGGACCAGCAGAAGTTTGTGGTGGGGCAGTAGGAGGAGCAACTTCTCTCTGAGTCAGAGGTACCCGAGGATTTCTGAAAGTGATTGTAGATTTCCTAGCCAGTCGTGGTTCAAGCTCAGTCTAATATACGCCATATTTCTTGCAAAGTCCACAAACCAATGAGGGGTGAGGTAATCCCCTTCTATTTTTCCTGCGTATAAATTCTTGCATGGACCGAAAGATAATGGCTCCAAAATCAATAATCTTGCCAGTCAGAATACAGTAAAGGAGAGCAGCTCTATTGACATCAACACTGCTTTTATGAGTTGTAGGCATTATTCGAGAGCAAATGAAATCATACCATTCGTGCAGACCATATTGAAGTCGATTGGAAGGGAATGCCATAGATTCAGTCTCTGGCCTCTTTGCCAATGGGTGTGAGGTACTGTAAGTTCGTTAATAACCCGGTACAGCTCATCAGCATCAGTGTGGAGAGCTGCAACATAACCGTGATATTCATCCTGCACCCCTTGCGGAAGGTCCAGGTACAGATTAATGGCGTTGGCGTTGTAAGGAACAAGAATACCCCTGACTTCATATATCGAATGGGTACTCTCCATTGCTTTGGCATAAAATTCTCGGACTACATCAAGAATGGCATCTTCAGGTTGTCCTGCTAATTTAAGCAACCCGAAATCTCTCAAAAACTCATGATACATGTCCCAACCACCAATATCAGGCCGAAAACTCCTTTCGATAATCATATTTTTGCCCATAATTTTCTTGAAATTTTCTGCGGCTTGGCTGTTGACAAATCTAGAGGAATCATAAGTAGTTATGACCGGCTCTTCCCTCTGGGGCGATCAGACTGTACTTTCAGTCGCTGGACTCGAACTCTCCAGGTTTCGTTTTGCTCGGGTTTTGGGTGTCATTGCCAATGAAAGCTTAATGTTGACAAGAATAGTGTTTAGCTGGCCCCAATCAGACAAGCACACAAACTAATCCCAAAAATTGGCGTCACAACCAGAATTTCTCAAACATCAATCGAGCAAACCGAGAAGAGCTTCAAAATCTAAGTTGCAGAAACCAAAAGGAAATCCGCTGAAAATTGAAAACGATCAAAGAAAGCAGTATAATACCCGAAATGAAAATCACGTAAGCTCAAGTTGGACTACTCTGTGTCTTTATCACAATCGGACAATAAAATGCTTTCTACTTCCCCCAAGGGTTTCGGGACCACCAAGATTTCGAATCCACAAAAATGTTGTCGGCGAGACTACCAAATCAGCAGAAAACAACAGAATCGGAAGAAAGAAGAATAATGGGTGTGGGGTAATCGGTGTACTTCCAAGGGAACAAGGGAAATTTTCAGGAGTAGAAAAAGAGAGTCTGAGTAAGAAAAAGTTTCGGCCGCCTTTTTATTTTTCAAATAAATTTGGTAGGGTTCTTTAGCTTTACCAAATGGTGAGTGGGCTTCCGTCTTCCAATAAGACACGGACATGTGGATCCCATTCATCTCACTATTGTAAACATTTGTTTCTTATTTTGATAGAATTTCTTCTCTCCCTCTTGCTGATTTTCTTTCTTTTTCTTACCGTCATTGACATTATTCTCCCATCTCTTCTTAAATTGAAGAACTTAGTCTCCTGACTTAGTTACTAGTCACATCTCTCTTCACTTTCTTTCTTGGAAATCATTTTCGTTTCTTTGCTATTCTGTTGGTCTACATTAAAGCTACTAAGCCTTTGCAAAATTTTTCTTGTTTTTTCACCTGATCACGCACTCATGCATTCTTGCTGGCAAGATCATGATAATTATTCTTCCAAACTGTGCTCTTCTGATATGCCTGAAAAATAAAAGTAAAATTTAAACTAATAAAAAGAAAAACAAACTACTAAAATCAAAGAAAATAAAATGAGATGAAAAACTAAGAATTAAAAAAAAATCAATTAGGTTGCCTCCCAAAAGCGCTGAATTTCAAGTCTCCAGCCAGACTGCTTCCAGTCTCCAGCCAGACTGCTTCCAGTCTCCTTAATTCGGTTCACCAAGGGGAATGCTATCTAATTTATGCACTCCCTCTCCATAATAATGCTTTATACGCTGCCCATTGACCTTGAACAAGCTTCCATCTGATTTTTTCAATTCAATTGCTCCATATGGGAAAACTTGGTTTATTTCAAACGGTCCTGACCACCTTGACTTCAATTTGCCAGGAAACAATTTAAGGCTCGAATTATACAATAGGACTTGCTGTCCAGGACTGAATTCTCTTCTCATTATCATCTTGTCATGCCATCTTTTGGTCCTGTCCTCTTAAATTCTTGCATTGTTATAGGACTCATTTCTCAACTCATCAAGCTCATTCAATTGGAGTGATCGATTTTCTCCAGCCTTGTTATAGTCAAAATTTAGCTTCTTAATGGCCCAATAAGCTCGGTGCTTAAGCTCTACAGGTAGATGACATGTCTTACCAAATACTAACCTATAGGGAGACATTCCAATTGGAGTCTTATAGGCTGTCCTGTATGCCCAAAGTGCGTCATCTAACTTGTTAGCCCAGTCTTTTCTATTCAGGTGGACAGTCTTCTCCAATATCAACTTCACTTCTCGGTTTGAAATTTCAGCTTGGCCATTCATCTGCGGATGATAACCGATAGCTACTTTATGTCAAATTCTATATTTTGACATCAAACCATTGAAGATTTTGTTACAGAAATGAGTGCCTTCATCACTCAAAATGGCTCTTGGGGTACCGAATCTTGTCAATATATTCTTGTGCAGAAATCGAATTACCACTTTTGCATCATTTGCTGGTGTTGCTATTGCCTCAACCCATTTAGAGACATAATCAACAGCAATGAGAATGTACAGCTTCCCAAAAGATGGAGGAAACGGTCTCATAAAATCTATACCCCATACATTAAAGATTTCCACTTCTAAAATATTTGTCAAAGGTAATTCATGCCTTCTTGAGATGTTTCAAACCCTTTGACATCTGTCACACGTTTTTACAATTATGTAACTATCTTTAAACATACTAGGCCAATAGAAGCCTGATTGCAACACCTTTGCTGCTGTACGTTTTGCACCAAAATGTCGTCCATATGTTGTAGCATGGCAATGGCGCAGAATCTCCTGAGCTTCATCTTCCAGCACACATCATCTTATAATCTGGTCTGGACATTTCTTAAACAGCAGAGGATCATCCCAAAAATACGAGTTGACATCATGGAAGAATTTCTTCCTCTGTTGGTATGTTAAACCACTTGGCATTAGTCCTCCTCCTAAGTAATTCACTATGTTTGCAAACCAAGATAGATTTTTATCAATCTTCATAATTGTCTCATCTAGAAATCCCTCTTGAATAGGCTGTTCTTGCAGAATTTCAGATTGCTCCAATCTAGATAAATGATCAGCTATAACATTATCAGATCCTTTTTTATCCCTGATTTCAAAATCAAATTCTTACAAAAGCAAGATCCATCTAATAAGTCTGGGTTTGGCGTCCTTTTTTGCAAATAGATAACGAATAGCTGCATGATCTGTATAGATAATGACCTTACTTCCAATTAGATATGGTCTGAACTTGTCAAATGCATGTACAACTGCAAACATCTCCTTCTCTGTTGTAGTGTAATTTTTCTGAGCATCATCTAAGGTCCTACTTGAATAATAAATAGCCCGAAAAATCTTATCTCTTTTCTGTCCAAGGATAGCTCCAATTGCAAAATCACTCGCGTCGCACATCAGTTCAAATGGTTCTGTCCAATCTGGTGTAATCATAATAGGTGCAGAAATAAGCTCCTTCTTGATCTTTTCAAATGCCTGCAAGCAAAATCATCAAAGACAAAGTCAGCATCTTTTTCCAATAAGTGACATAAAGGTTTTGAGATTTTTGAAAAGTCCTTGATAAATCTACGATAGAAGCCTGCATATCCCAAAAAGCTCCTCACGGCTTTAACTGATTTTGGAGGAGGAAGCTTTTCAATAGCAGCGACTTTAGCTCTATCCACCTCAATGTCATGAGCTGAAATTTTGTGTCCAAGGACGATCCCTTCTTACACCATAAAATGACACTTCTCCCAATTTAAGACAAGATTCATCTCTTCATATCTCTGCAAAACAAGTGCCAAATTAGATAAACATTGGTCAAAAGTCCTACCAAATATCGAGAAGTCATCCATGAAGACTTCCATTATCTCTTCAACCATGTCAGCAAAAATTGACATCATGCATCTCTGAAAGGTTGCTGGGGCGTTACACAACCCGAAAGGCATCCTTTTATATGCAAAAGTTCCATATGGGCAAGTAAATGTTATTTTATCTTGATCTTCTGGGGCTATTGCAATCTGGTTATAGCCCAAGTAGCCATCTAAAAAGAAATAATAACTGTGTCCGGCTAGTCTGTCTAGCATTTGGTCAATGAAAGGAAGCGGGAAGTGGTCTTTCCTAGTAGCTTTGTTCAGCTTCTTATAAGCGATGCAAACTCTCCATCCCGTTACAGTTCTGGTGGATATGATTTCATCGTTTGTGTCACGAACTATTGTCATTCCACCCTTTTTAGGTACAACCTGCACAAGACTCACCCAAGAACTATCAGATATAGCATATATAATACCAGCATTTAATAATTTTAAGATCTCAACTCTAACAACTTCTTTCATTGCTAGATTTAGTCTTCTTTGTGGTTCAATAGAGGGTTTATGATTTTCCTCTAATCGAATTTTGTGCATCACAACAGAGGGACTAATTCCTTTGATGTCAGCAATAGACCATCTAATTGTCGGTTTGTGCTCTCTTAAAATTCTAAGCAACTTGTCTTCCTCTGCAACTAATAAAAATGATGAAATAATTACAGGAAAAGTACTATCATCACCTAAAAAGGCATACCTCAATTGGCTTGGTAATTCTTTCAATTCAGTTTTGCCTTCTTGTTTTTCACTTACCTGTGAATTGTCAATCTTCTCCATAGTTGTTGTAGTCGTACTTTCTAATGGATTGGCTTTCAAAGTAACAACACAACTTTTAATTTCATCAGTTAGTAATTCATCATCTAAATTAGAAACTGAATTTACCAGACATTGAGCCATAGGATTGGTTGGTGCTTCCTTTGTTTCAACTTCTCTTACACAACTTTGCACTACTTCAATCAACTTACATGTTTCTGGCTCATCAGCAAATTTCATCGCCTTATAGATGTTGAACATAACTGATTCATCATTCTTCCTCAGGGTTAATGGCCTCTCTGAACATCGATTAGTGCTCTCCCAGTGGCAAGGAATGGTCTCCCAAGTATAAGTGAAATTTCTCTATCCTCTTCATAATCTAAGACTACAAAATCGACAGAAAAAATTAACTTATCAACCTTAACAAGTACATCTTCTATTACACCTCTGGGATAAGTAATCGATCTATCCGCTAGTTGCAGTGTTATGGTAGTCGGCTTTACCTCTCTAAGACCTAAGCTCCTGAAAATAGATAAAGGCATTAAATTTATGCTAGCACCTAAATCACACAATGCCTTACCCACTTTCGATCCTCCAATCTCGCATGGAATACTAAAGCTTCGAGGGTCTTTCAATTTTTACGGTAGCTTCTGCTGTAAAATTGCATTGCATTCTTCTGTCAAGTTGATAGTTTCATAATCTTCAAGTTTTCGTTTCTTTGACAGTACTTCTTTCATGAACTTTGCATAATGTGGCATCTGCTACAGAGCATCAACTAACGGAATGTTAATATGTAATTTCTTAAATATATCAAGAAATTTCTTAAACTCAGATTCAATCTTTCTTTTGTACAAAGTTTGAGGATAAGGAATAGATGGTTTTAACAAAGGAGGATTATCAGGAAAAAGTTTACAAAAGGGTTTAGAATTAACTCCCTGTTTTACTGTTTTTGATTTTGCATCCTTTGTCATAACAGGTTCAGCCTGCTTCTTTTTCATCTCAGTTATTGGTGCAGTTCCTTCTTTCTCTGCTACCTTCGGTGGCTCATATGTGTTCCCACTTCTCAAAGATATAGCATTGCAGTGTTCCTTCGGATTGAGCACTGTGTCACTTGGAAACTTACCTCTTTCATTTAAAGAACTGACAGCCGTAGCTAGCTGTCCTAAAGTGGTCTCAACAGACTTCATCTGTGCACCAAGACTGGTATTCATCTCTGACATTTTAGCTTCCAAGTTCTCTAATCGCGCATCAGTTTTACTAAATCTTGTTCTAGTTTCAACCATGAACTCCTCAAATTCGTTCCTTTTAACTCCACCATACCCTTGGGAATTCCCTTGGTTATTGAATCTTGTATTGTTGTTACTTGCTGCTGGTGGGTTTAGAACGTTTTTAGAGTTACCATAAGATAGGTTCTCATTATTTCTGAATCCTGGCTAGTAGTAGTTAGGAACACGATTTCCTTGAAAACCAAAGTTACGATTATTAACATAATTCACCTGCTCCAAATCTGTCCCCATCAGGTTAGGATTTGTGCTGTCATGATGAATATAGCTTGCGGCCCTGGCATACCCATTGAATAAATTTATGTTGAAATCTGCTCAAGTCTTGCTAGGATGGCTGTCTGAGTATCTAACTCATGCATACCTGCTACTCTCTGACATTAGCTCTTTCACCTGGCCATTGGCTGCTTTTATAGCCATCTCTTCAATTAACTGCATAGCTTGATCAGGTGTCTTAGACCACAGTGAACCTCCTGCTGAAGCATCCATAGTAGCTCATGTCTGTGGAGTCATGCTTCTGTAGAAAACTTGTATCTGGTTTCCTTCATTATATCCATGCTGAGGGCATCTACGCAATAACTCTTTAAATCGCTCCTATGCCTCATGTAATGGTTCTTGATCCAACTGTGTGAACTGGGCAATTTTTAATCTCATCTGCATTGTCTTTCCTGGTGGGAAGTACTTTGCTAAGGATTTTTGTGCCATCACTGCCCATGTCGAAATGCTTCCTGCTGACAAATTTTAATACTAGCTCAAGGCTTTATCCCGAAGAGAAAATGGAAACAATCTCAGTCGAATAGCATCATTAGGGGCTCCATTAATCTTAATGGTGCTGCAAATCTACAGAAAACTTGTCAAATGTGTGTTAGGATCCTCTAAGGCCGAACCTCCAAATTGATTTTGCATAACCATGTTGATCAATGCCGGCTTCAACTCAAAGTTATTACAGTTTACAGGAATCTCTCTTATAGCAGCAAAATTCTAATTCACAACTGGGGTAAAGTAATCGCGTATAGCTTGCTGCTGCTAATTTTCCTCTACCATGATTAAATTTTTGTCTTTCTCTTCAAATCTGTTCTGTTGAATTTGCCTGATGGTTCTCTCAATCTCTGGATCTAACTCTTCTTTATGTCTGTATTTTCACTTCCGCGGGTTTTTACCATTCACCTAAAATAAAAATTTGTAGATAGTAAATTAAAACAAAAATAAAAATCTAAATTAAAGTAAAGGCTATTGAGAAACAGTGTTAACGAAAAACGAAACAACAATTCCCCGGCAACGGCGCCAGAAAACTTGTCGTGCTCAAATGAGACACTACTGCAAGTGCACAGGTCAGTTTTCGAGTATAGAGTAAATATAAGTATCGTCCCACAGGGAATTGTGCCTACCGTAAATCACTGTAATCAATAACCTTGAACTTTATTTAGAAAAAGTAATTTATATTGGTTAAGATCCTATTTACTACTCTAACTATTAATTATGGAACAAATTAATTAAAACAAATCACAGTCCTGTCATTCCACCCTTGAGCTCTCGAGTTCTCTCCCCTCTTACGGTGTCTCTCAGGCATATTTCACAAGCCTGATAACTTCCTGTATTTATAACAAACTCTTAGATCATGACCAGCTCCGTATACACATTTGTATCTAAATATCGCACAGTAACTTGGGGATGTATGTTTTATTAGTCCTAAACATCGACTCAAATTAGACCAACCAAGATCTGATACCAAATCTGTCACACCCCACTTTCGGGTGCCCTTCATCCATACATACACTACTTACGGTTGGGCTGTGAGACGATGTAATTACTAAATTTCATAAATTTACAGCAAAAATATTTTAAAACTTTAATTCACACTCCCAGGTGTGTGTAGATATACAGGCTTAATTATTTAATATATTAACTTTACGCAACATCCCCATACAACTGTTCACAATTTCAATTCATGACTGTGCGATACCTTATAATAGATACAAAATACACATGTGTATGAAAATCTTTATACCTGGGCAACTGGTGGGAGTTATCCAATACAAAAAGATCTCCAGACCACCGCACTGTCCTATTTCTCAGTATCTGGAGGGGGAAAAGTAGTGGGATGAGCAAACCACAGCTCAATAAGGAAATGGATGCTAACAGGTAGATACTGTACTATCTACATAGCTCATTCATGCATAAACAAATCATGTTTCAATATAAAAGAAATATTACTAGAAAATGCATTAAACATTTATTTCTCATAGGCATTTTCATGTAAAATCATATGTAATACTTCCAATTAAAACATATCATAAACAGTGCCATCATAGCTCAAATATTCAAATCATGATATGTATCAAATCACAATATTTCTCTCTTTTTCTCAAATTATTTCTTTTCATCAAATCTATTTCTTTTCTGAGTTTTCTCAATTTTTCTTATTTATGAGACAGGCATGGAATTCTCGACAATCAAATATCCACGACATATGGTCATAGTCAGTGATCCCAGACCTCACTGATCAGGTGTGCACAGGGCATCACTTCGCCTGAAGGAGGATGGGTCAGTCCTACCCTCTGATTCATCTCAATCAACATCATCTCCTCGTGTCACATATACTTACGGTATAAGGTATGCCATGTGTCATCTACGCGATACTCGTACTCAAGTGCACCCAACACGGTACATAGTATACCAACGGACAACTACATAGTTTAACATACGACCGTGGACCTAGTCCATCTACCCACTCTAATGGACTCATCATCCTGAACCATGTCTCATATACCGGGTTAGCAAATCAGCGTGACACACAATCATCGCAAGGCTCCAGCGCGGTACGTTTTATTGTTAAGGCCCAGCTCATTCCAAGGCCGTCGACTGGTATCCCCTTGAGTTTCAAACTTCCAAGTTTACCTTAACTCAGTAAAAATTGGTGCGAGTAATACTCCAGTACTTCTCTCAAAAATCATCGTGCGAGTTAAACTCCAGCACTTTGTCATTATACAACCTCATGTGAGTAACGGTCCAGCACAGTTTATCAAAACATGTAGACGTATGCGAGTGAAACTCCAACATAGTCAAAATCATTAAAACGGGTGCGAGCTAGAGCTCCAACACCAATTCACATCTCAAAACCGATAGGTGGCTATTTTCCCTTTTAAAAACTCAAAACATTTTTATTTACAAAGCATGTCGTCCCATGCTAAACGTGTAAAACTAGCCAACCTATCCATCATTCATTTCTCATTCACAAAATCAACATATAGTTTCAAAGACATTAAAAACATGCAAGTCAGGTTAATTTCCTACCCACATCCCATTTTCACAAATTATACCATAATACATTTCCATTCACATATGGGTTAATAGCTAAGCATAATATCTCTAGCGTTATAACTATCAAAATCGCAGTAAAAATATGTACGAATATCTCTATCGCTAACATACAGTCCCTTACCTCGAATCACGTTCGTATTTCCTTCACCTTGTTTGCTCGGTTCGTAAATCCGGGTTAATCGTGTTCTACGTATTTCAATCTACAAGTCTAAATCATTAAGTTATTTTCCTTTCCCTTTAATAAACATACACATTGTCTTTTACTTGACTATTCATACTCATCAAACCCTTAAATCACATTTCACTTTTCCACTAATATCATTTTATCAACTCTTAAGCTTTCTATCACTTTTCCATGGATTTCCTCTTTACAAATCAAACTTAATATTACTCACCCATCACTATATTCATCATTTCTATGCATATTCCACATATTATCTAACTCACAAATGTCTAGAAATCCCATATTTAAGGCTTGAAGGTTGAAGAGCTTACCTCTTTACTTAGTCCAACTTGTGGTAGCCAAAACTCCTTATCTTGGTCACACAAATGTGTGATTTTTGGGTATGTTGTTCTCCTTGCTTCAAGGAACAACTTTCTCTTCTTGAGCGTCTTCCAAAACTGGCTGGAATGTAGTGATTTTTAGAGTGAGAAAGCTTGGTTTCTTAAGAGAAAATGGCAGGTGCGGGTTTAGTGGGAGAAATTTGAGTTTTCAGTCCAAATCTCGTGCCCTCTTTATAGATACAGAGACATGAGATCGATCTGGTCCTTGTGGAGATCGATCTCTGCAAGGTTTGGTAGTCCTTTTTACCAAACGCAACTATTACTAAATCGATATTCTTCTATGATGAGATCGATCTGTTTGCAGGCAAATTCCTTCTTGGAGATCGATCTGCCTCTTGTAGGAGATCGATCTTCTCTTTATAGAACCTCAAGGAGATCGATCTGTCGAGTCTTGAGATTGATCTGTCTCAAATAAAGAGTTAAGGAGATCGATCTGTCTTCCCATGAGATCGATCTGCCTTGTTCCATTCAACAATTTCTGGGCATTTCATAAGGGGTGATCGATCTCTCCTTCATATGAGATCGATCTCTCATCCTCTGCACCCTCATTTCCTGCAGTTTTCTGTAGATTTGCCTATACATTTATCCAAATTTGCCGCATACCTCAATTTACATTCCGTGTACACTTAACACACAATGACATCCATTTCACATAGTTCATAGTTAATGAAACTTGTGCATATAACTTAAAATCATGGATGTTTCATTAAATTTTCAATATCCGTACATTCCTTTTATCACTTATACACATGTAAAAATACATATACATACATAATAACTTCTCAAGCTATTCTTGTAACAACGTACATATACATCATACTTCATAAAATAAGTACGTATGGAGTTACGGGTATTACAATTCTGGTCTTCGGACATTCTATTCTATTCTGTGAGCCATTAGGGTAGCTGACCACTCCCACGACGATTGACATCCTGACACACCTAATCAGTCAGGCTCGGAGTCATCAACATTGATCATTTGTCATTTCTGAATTTTGATATAGCATGTTTTGCATTGTCTCGTCTATTTAGTATTCTGGATTTGACCGTAAAAACTGTAATATTTTATGGAAATCGTTTATTCTATTGTTTGAAGTTTTCAGAAACATGCATTTACTGCAGTGAACTGTTTATACTATCTATATTGATACTGTTTTCGAATTTCGATTTTGGTATTATCGATTTCTGTATATGATTTTACTGATATTACTGGATTGCCAAATTATCTGTATATTTTCGTAAGAATTCCTATTTTGGCATATAAATATATATATATATATATGTATGTAGTGTATTTATTTATCTGCCGCGTGTTTTTCTTACTGAGCACGTTGAGCTCACCCCTTACTTTTCTCCATAGAGCCTCATCAATAGCAGAGCCTGTCTCTGTAAGTTGAATTATTTTACAAAGCCATACATCAAAAAAGCTTTCTACTGTGTTAAAGGTATACCCAGTATAAACACCTATTTTGTATCTATATTTTGTAAGTATAGTAATATATATGGAAATGTGTTAGGGGAATGTGAAAATTGAATATTTTGTAAAAGTACAATTACGCTAATTTAATTGGAAGGTACTACCATTAGTTTGGTTTAAATTTGTCACCAGGAAATAAAATTGAGTAGTTGGATTTAATTGCTCTGATCTATTATCGATCGTAGCCTAACCAAAACGTTCGTAAATCAGGTCGATACACACTTTGTTTTACTTCACTGAAAGATGTTGGATCATCTTCCACTCCTATATCAAACTCATGTTCTTGGAGATAAACAATATAATCATCTGGAATCGCTGATCTCTTCTCCCTAAAAGCTCTCCTTAACGACACTTCCAATTGAGGTTGTTGCTCCTCCAATTGAGTAGGAGCTAGCTCTTCAATATAAATAGGAGGTAACCCAAGAGCATCTTGATAATCTGGATTTGCATCTTGAACAACGTCAGACATAACTGCCTAATCATTTTCAATTGCAACTATAGGAATAATGACATGTTCTTCTTCAAAGACAAGATTCCTAGGTTTGACTCTCACTATATTCAACATCCTCAATGAATTTAGTATTTCCCGTCTCAAAAAAGGATTTACTTGAGAGATCATAAAACTTGAAACCCCTTGATCTTTCTGAGTATCCAACAAAGTAGCAGCTTACTGTTCTTGAGTCCAATTTCCTTTCATTAGGCTTGTATGGCCTAACTTCAGCTGGACAACCCCAAACATGCAAGTGCCTAATACTAGGCTTCTTTCATGTCAATAACTCATATGAGGTTTTAGCTACTGCTTTGCTTGGAACTCGATTAAGGATATACACTGCAGTCTTTAAAGCTTCTTCCTAAAGTGATTCTAGTAAAGAAGAATGATTTATCATACTTCTCACCATATCCTTTAGGGTTCGATTTCGTCCTTCAGCTACACCATTTTGACTTTGAGTCCTCGACATAGTGTATTGAGAAACGATGCCACACTCTGCTACATACCTTGCAAAGGGTCATGGACGTTGTTCACCTGATCTGTCATATCTACCATAGTACTCATCACCATGGTCATATTTAATGGCTTTAATTTTTCTACCAAGTTGATTTTCAACTTCAACTTTATAGTTCTTGAAAACGTCCAACGCTTGAGACTTCTCATGAATTAAGTACAAGTACCCATTACGAAAATAGTCCTCTATGAAAGTAATAAAATACTATTGACCATTCCAAGAAGCCATAGGGAATGAACCACATATATTAGTATGAATTAATTCCAAAACGTTTGAACTCCTTTTGGCACCTATTTTCTTGACATTTGTTTGTTTTCCTTTAATACACTCAATACAGATTTTGAAATCTAAAAAATCAAGAGAATCAAGAATCCCTTCTGACACAAGTCTCTGTATTTTTTGTTCAGAAATATGCCCTAAACGTTTGTGCCATAACATAGAAGAATTCTCATTAATTAAATTTGTGCTTTGTACTACAATTACTTACATGCAAGCATTCATTAACATATGAGGCATGGAGGTCCAATTTATATAAATTATCAATTAAAGGATACCAACAAGATTTGAATACTGAAAGAGACTATATTTTCCATTTCCAAATGAATAAGAATAACCCAATTTGTCCAAATTAGAAACAGAAATCAAGTTCCGTCTAAATGACAATACATAAAAGGTCTCGTTCAAATCTAAAATAACAACCAGATTCTAGTTTTAACCTGAATATACCAATAGCATCAACATGAGCTTTCTCGCCATTTCCCACATAGATGAAACTTTTAGCATCAGTTGGCTTTCTACTCCTTAGACAGCCCTGCACTGTCACACTTATGTGAGTAGTTGCACATGTATCTATCTACCAATTGTGATTTGGTACTAAACCTAAATTAACTTCAAAATAAACAAAGTTTAGAAGTTTACCTTTTTTGGCAAGCCATTTTGCATACTTGGAACAATCATTCTTTACATGTCCATCTTTACAGCAGAAGAAACAATTGATCACCTTATCTCGTTTCTGCTACCCTTTAGGTTGTGAAGTTTTAGTGTTTACAATGTCTTTTCCTGTATTGTTCCTTTTCTTTTTATTGTTGGCAACATTACCATTGGAAGAAGATGCTAAATGAGAACTTTCTATCTTATATTGTTTCAGCCTCTCTTCCTCTTGCACACACTAAGCAATGAGCTCGTTAAGAGTCAATTTCTCATTTTGAGTGTTAGAGGGACTGAATTGTACAGGAAGAGATATCAAGATCAAGTGCACGAGTATGTCTTCAGATAACTCTAACTTTAGTACCCTTAATCTTCTAACAAGATTAGACATTTTCATAATGTAATCCCTTATGTTTCCTTTGCCATTATACCGTAGTGAAACAAGTTTAGTCAGAGTAGTGCTTGTTTTAAACTTTTCATTTGCAGTGAATCTGTCTATAATCTGCTTTAAAAAACTTTTAGAATTTTCTTCCTCAGGTATTGCACCCCTGATGGCATCCAAAATTGAGTGCTTCATGATCATCAAACTCATGCGATTTGAACGCTCTCATTTTTCATAAACTGCTCTTTCTGTAGCTGAACTATTATCAGTACAGGCGGGACGTTGTTTTGACC
Source organism: Firmiana major (assembly GCA_033439115.1). NCBI lineage: Eukaryota > Viridiplantae > Streptophyta > Magnoliopsida > Malvales > Malvaceae > Firmiana > Firmiana major. Next base: position 79,496,134 of record CM065898.1, on the reverse strand, counting down.
TTATCGCATAGTCCAAATCCATACACCCAAGCACAATAGTTACGTGATCCTTCCATTTCTCAAATTTAGTGCCACTAAGCACTAGAATGTTATTCAAATTGGCAGATATGGAAGAAACATTCACTGTAAGTAAAAAATAAAAATAATCAACTCACAATTAAATAATTTTAGCCTATATAAGATACTAAGCACAACATTGACATTTAGTCTTTAGACAAAAATATCAATTTGTAAGCGGTACTCTTAAACTTTATTAGTAAATATTGATAACTAAATCCTGTCAACAATGCACCTTTCTTTAGATCGACATATTGCATGCATGGTAAAAAACAATTTTATCACATATTTACTACCTTATGTGCTAATAATTCGGCAAAAAAATATTCCTTTTGGTCGATTATTTTTCGCATGAATTAAAAAAAAACATTGTCATATAAATTCGATAATGACAAATTTATTTTTCAAAATAAATAAATTAACATAAAATATGTCACTTTGGTGACATTTTATATCAATTTAATTCATTTTAAAACTTTATTTTTTATAAAATATGCACATATTTATAGGTGAGAGTATATAAATTTATTGACAATTTCAAGGAAAGTACATATTGCTAATCAACTTTATACATGATAAAACATATCACCATGAAGCAAAAAAATAATATTCATGTGTATAACATACAACTTTAATTCAAATAATATAAAATATAAAATAATAAATATTTAACAATTTTCTAAAAATTTCAAAAAAATCACCAAAAATTTTAAAATAAAATTTTATTCCAAACTGGAGAAAACGATGGTCGTCGGGCCACCCACGCACCGCCCCTTGCGCTTGGGGGAGATCCTTGGGATCTCCCCCTTCTTCAACCTCCAGCTGGGTCGGTTTGACTCGACTGGATGCAGAACAGACTTGTTTCGGGTTTGTTCTTTAATTCAAAAAAAAGGGTCTGTTCTTCAATTTTTTTATTTTTAACAATTTTTTAAGACTTATTTTCACCAAATTAACTTTACATAAATGAAATTAAATGTGTATTCTACAATACTCATGCAAAAAAAAAAGATGAAAACATCAAAGAATTGAGAAAAACCAAGCCAATAAGAATGAAACAATTCCACCATTAAAACTCAATCTTTATGTTCTTAGTTTTCTTTCAACCAAAACGAAAATTTATTAAACTTGTAACTATGTTTCAACCATAAAAGTCACAAGAAACAATAATCATTCATCAATTTGAATCAAAACATATACAAAATAAATGTTTTGGTTGAATTTTCAATTCGAGATTTAAAGAATTAAACTCCCTGATTACTTGAAACATGAAACTAACTCTAAAAAATTGTTTACAGACTTTTAACATTTATTTTATAGGGAATAAAAGCCCTAATGTTTCAAATAATAATTTTAATTCTTAATGATTAAACATTAATTGGCTTTTGATACCACCTGTTGTAAAATCTAATTATATAATATCTATACGTAGGATCTCATGTTCAATCATCAAGAAAATCAGAATATAAAAACATACCTGGATCCATTGAAATTAATTGATTGGGGTTACCAGTCTTCTACGTCTAAACCTTACTTTATGAAAGAAAACCCTAACTCACTCACTCACTGATGGAATATAAGAATGAGAAAATTAACGTTTAGATGAGGATCATAACTTATTTATAACTGTAATATACTTTATCCTATTTTGACCAATCATTAAAATAGAATAATATATTGGATCTCTACCCATTGTAAAACTCATACTAATTGAGATGTTCAAGAGTCCAATAACTTTATTTGATCACTTTTAAATGGATTAAACAAATTAAATAGTCTGTAATGTACAATTAATTAATAAATATAAGCCCACATAAATAATTTTTCAACAAAGGAGCCATTGGTTAGATGAATTTGAGTTATGAGTGAGGTGGTGTTTTTGAAAGAGGATCGAGCTTGAAGAGTGAGGGGAGATGGTGGCATTGGTGCAGCTTGCTTTCAATGCACAGTTATTTATATAGACTTTAGTCAAGGTTGAAAGCGGCGATGACAAATTTTTGTCGTATAAAGTTTGGTTCACCAACCCAGTTAACCATCCTAGTACCTTCGAGTTTCACAGCTTCATTACCTGAAATTTTGAATCCAAAAAGGTAGGCCGAATTACAAGGCCATTCTTTTCTGATTATCTTCAGCTGGCAAGTTTACGAGTGATAGCCGTTTGCGAGTACCTTCCTACCTTTTTAAACTACAGTAAATTTGATAATTTGTATTTATAATTTATATTTATGATATACATAATCATATTCATATGATATAAAATATAAAAATTTTGTATCAAAATTCATATTGACGCGAAAAATATAATTTTTTTTTAATTTTTACCATATTTGTAAAGAATTTTAATTTAATTTTAGACCATATCATAGTCGTATCATTGTTTTATCGTGCCACCGCATCATTTCTAAAATTATCATATCTAAATTTTGGACGCACATAATTTTCTCTCTCTTTTTCATCTCTATGGTGAATTTATTCAAGCCTTTGATTTTTCTCATTTTCCTTTCATATTTTTCTTCTTAGACCAGGGAAGTTCCTTTCAATTCAACATATATATATATATATATATATATATATATATATATATATATATATAGATCTAATTTGTCAATCATATCCTTTAGTTTTCGTCCCAAATCGTTTTTGATCAGATTTCCTTCAATTAATCTCTTTTGCACTCAATCAACTTGGAATTTAAACTTACATTTGAAATGTATAATTAGTAATTGTTGAATGCCTTGAAGAACTCAAAGACACGAAAAAGATCAGCAGGTTGAATTAAATTGCAAGCTTTGAACTAAGAATACTATTGGATATCCTTAATTAAAAAACAAAATTCACTAATGCTGTTTTATTTTTTTTCTAACCTATTGGTCAGAGCTTATGACCTTTTTTTTTTTTCTATACCGGTAACTGTGATCTAATTATAAATTCCATCTTTATATATTGAAATTTCAAATTCTATAACTTAACACTTTTAAAATTTCAATTCTAATGGTTTAGACGTATACTTGATGCTTGGCTGACTGTTTGAACTTTCAAATTAGGGAAGATTGAAGCATTGGAGTCGGTAGAAATTTCGTTTAGTAGGGGTTTAATAAAGTATATTAAATTATAAAAAAACTATAATGAGAATAATAATATTCATAGTAATAGTAAAAAAAATTAAAAATTTCAAATCTAGTCATAATTATTAAAAAATTCAGTTGTTTTTTATTCTGATTCATACTTTGAAAATACAATAATTTCGATATTGATATTATACAACTAAATTATCATTCAACCATTGATCTTTTAATATTGCACAAATAAGTTTTTAAGATATTCATTAATGAAATTTTTTTTTCTCTATTCAATAAAATAAATAATAGTTTCAACAACAGTAAATTAATAGATTTGTTATTTTTTTAGTTTCAACCATTACTATAAAAAATCATCAATTTTTTAACTTTAAAAATTTAATAGTAGTATGCACATCTATAATAAAATTTTGATATTAAACTTCAAAAAGTTTCATAAAAATTGAATAAAATTTATAAGAAATAAAAAATTTATTCTTTTAAACATAATTTTAAAACTTTTTTTTGGTCAGAGGGCGATTGAGCCCCACGGGCTCCGCCCCTGGATTGAAGAAGCATTGCCATCCTATATCTTTCAATTAGTAGAATTATCTAATCGCCATCCAAATTAATTGATTTGTTTTAAATGCAAAGAATATTAATATTGTTTCATTAGTGGAGTTCTTTATAGGACCTCAAGAAAAAAAAATCGAGAAAGCAAATATCTCGATATAAATCCACACAATAATACATAACCAAAATTATCTATCTAAAAATTACCTCAATTATTGAATAGTATATCTCTCTCTTTTAAATAAATAAATAAATAAATATCCTTTCAAGTTAAGTTTCAATATATTACCTACCATTGAGGAAATCAAACACTTTTCCCGACTAGGAAAGTTTTTGTTTTTATTTTTCTTTCAGATTCAGTCTAAAAAGATGTAATCAAATATAAATGTTTTATTTCATTTTTTTAACTTAGATTTTTCAGTTTTAATTGATTGTGCATAAAGAGTTTTATTAATGAAGGCTTTGGTATAATTAATTTAGAGTGAAAGCCATGAATGGAGTGAAGAATATATATATATATATATATATATATATATATATATATATATATATATAACTGAGTCATTAGACATGTTCAATGAATCCGATTTCAGAAAGGCTTAATTTTTAATATTGAACAATGTTCTTACAGTATAATCGGTTTTATTGTAGAATTTTTACTTCAAAATGCGTTGTTTCGCCGTCAAACATTAATTAATTCATACGCAAACATCAGTGTGCGCCAAATTATCTTCGTATGGCTGCATGCCTGTCAATGGTATGCTTACCACGTGTGTTAATTGACTCTGCCACAGGAGATTGGAATTATAGCTTAATCTGTTTAATACCACAGATGCTGCTAATATCCTGACTGTACAGATGGTGATCAACAGGATGATGTGCAGATCTAGAGATATTCACCAAATGGTAGATACATTGTTAGCAGTGCGTATCTTCACCTTTGGAGTAAGACCATTCAAGATTAGTTTAGATAAATAATGCGGTTAATTTTAATAAAGTAAATTTTTTTTCAATAAAATTAAAAAATAAAATAATTATCAAAATATACATTTTTAATAAAATAATAAAAAAATTAAAAATCAAAATCAAAACAGAAATTTTATCTTTAAAATTTTTTGTCCTTATTTAAAAATAATTGCGCCGCAGGTTCCACTGGACCTTCCGTGGATCCAAACCGCTTGCCAGGTATGAATACCAGTGATGAACAGGTACGGTGCAAGGTTTGAAAGTTCAAACTGCCATCAAGGATAAAGATATTTTTGTGGGGAGCACACCATGGAATTTTACTAATCCGTAGTAGGCTACTTCAGAGAAGATTCATAGTGGATCCCATATGTGCTCTATGTGAACAAGAGATTGAAACGATTACACATGCTTAGAGATGGCATTGGACACGGGTACCTGCATCATCGGTCCCAATTAATTAAAATATTATATAATTAAATTCGGATAGGGTTTTATTAGTAAAATTATTACTCGTCATAAATTAGCTAAGGTTCGAATAGTTATATGAGGATATTTGTTATCTTAATATGATTATAAATAATAATTTTTAATATAATTTTTATATTTTTATTTATAAATTATTTATTATTCATATAATATTTAATTAAATTAATTTATTAAATATAACTATTATAATTTTTAATTTTAATCTATTTTTATGAGTTAAATTAAATTTATTAATTTAATTTATTTAATAATTTGTTTTAAAGTTGATTTTAAAATTAAAAATCAAATTTTGACTTAATAAACTGGTAATTTAATGAGTTCAGGTAGTTAACGAGTATTTTCTATATTATATGGGTAGGATTCGGGTAACACAAATTGTTGTTACTCGATTACAACGGTGACGAATTGCTGTCGTCTTCGTCTTCATCTTTGTGTCACGTGCTATTAAAGATTCTGCAAGAAAAAGAATGATCAAGGGGACGCAGGAGTTCTTCCCTGCGTTGGCACTCCGATGCTTAAGTCAACCAGAGAATTGGACAGAGTTTCAGTAGGAAAATTCAGAATCAGATTAACGAATCGTACCTGACCCCTATTTATAGGGATTTACTCTATCATTAATTACATTTTTGCCCTTTTTTATCTTACTCAGGGCTTATATCATTTCTCATACGTTTTCTTCGTGCGCCACATGGCATACTTTTATTATTCTTTTATCATGCACAACAATTACTCCCCACTCTTTCGCTAGGTATAACCTTGCGGAAGAGTACATATGTTCTCATTGTAACCTCAGGTCAAGTCCTTACATTAGATCCTGAAGTCAAATTCTCTGACTGTCTAATTCTTAAGCTATTGTTTGAGTGCATGGCTTACCTCGCGCATTTTTCGCTTCAAGCCCTTTGTTTGGGTACGTGGCGTACCTCGTGCATTTTTCGTTTCAAGCCCTTGCTCATTTTCTTCGTGGCTTACATCGCGCACTTTTTGTTTCAAGCCCTTTGGTTTGGGTGCTTAACTTACATCGCGCACTTTTCGCTTCCAGCTCTTGCACTTTTTCTTCTTGGCTTACATCACGTATTTTTCGCTTCAAGCCTTCGGTTGTGTGCTTAGCTTACATCGCGCACTTTTCGCTTCAAACTCTCGCACATTGTGTTCGTGGCTTACATCGTGCATTTTTCGCTTCAAGCCTTTGGTTGTGTGCTTAGCTTACATCACGCATTTTTCGTTTCAAGCTCTCGCACATTGTCTTCGTGGCTTACCTCGTGCATTTTTCGCTTCAAGCCCTTTGTTGTGTGCTTAGCTTACATCGCGCACTTTTCGCTTCAAGCTCTCGCACATTGTCTTTGTGGCTTACCTCGCGCATTTTTCGCTTCAAGCCCTTTGGTTGTGTGCTTAGCTTACATCGCGCACTTTTCGCTTCAAGTTCTCGCACATTGTCTTCGTGGCTTACCTCGCATATTTTTCGCTTCAAGCCCTTTGGTTGTGTGCTTAGCTTACATCACGCACTTTTCGCTTCAAGCTCTCGCACATTGTCTTCGTGGCTTACCTCGTGCATTTTTCGCTTCAAGCCCTTGTACATTGTCTTCATGGCTTACCTCGCGCATTTTTCGCTTCAAGCCCTTTGTTGTGTGCTTAGCTTACATCGCGCACTTTTTGTTTCAAACTCTCGCACATTTTCTTCATGGCTTACCTCGCGCACTTTTCACTTCAAACCCTTGGTTGTTGAGTGCGTGGCTTACCTCGCGCATTTTTCGCTTCAAGCCTTTGCACATGTGTAGCTGGTGCGATTAATCATCTATCAATTATGTGAGAATCTCAACAGCCAATAAAATATCAATATGGTATAAATCATAGTTCAACAAATTAAATTTCAATCCATAGTTGAATAACAAAAAATAACATTAAATGAAATAAAGTCTCACTGCCAGTGTAGTTGCAAGTGGTTGGTATTCCACATTTTTACTATCCTCTTGCCTTGTGAACTTTTCATCTTCTTTCAAGGCATTGGTGATGGCTTAGGTAGCCCGACGATGGTAAGGGTTTCTTTTCTTTGAACTCCCTTATATGTAGTTCAACGTCGGTATCTTTTTCATCACTTCTTCTTGAGTGATATATTTATCTGCTCTAGAGAACAAGTCTGAGATCGTCATCTGCTGATCTAAAGATAATGACTCTTATAACTTTTTAGACTTTGTCCCTTGTAGCATAGCTGTCACAGGTACTCCAACTTGTAGATCATGTACTTTAAGAGTAGTATTACGGAACCGATCCACATAGCTTTTGAGTGATTCCTTGCTCCCTTGCCTTAAGGTAAGCAGATAGGTAGCCTCCTTCATTTTTTGGCTTTTTATCATAAAGGCCTTCAAGAATTCGCTTCTTAATTGATCGAAAGATGAAATAAACCCCTCCGACAAACTGTTAAACCACTTTAGTGCATGGTCAGTTAAGGTTAAGGGGAATGCTCTACACATGATCTCATCCTCCTATCCATGTAATAGCATCAATGACTCATAGTTCTGAATGTGGTCATAAGGGTCAGTCTTTCCCATATACATCGTCGTCTGTGGCATTTTGAATTTTGGGGGCAGCGGTTTTCTCATGATCGTTGTACTGAATGGGATTCTCCTCCTCTGGTTTTCTTCAGTTGGAACCAACATTTTCTCTTCTAAGATTCGTTTCACCATTCTTTTCATATCTGTGGCAACTTGTGCCTTGGACGCAGGTCTGTTTTGCACTTTCTTAGCATTGTATGAATCAACTTGGTCGCAGTCCATAGCTTCTTTCCTGTTACCCTGAGTTCGGTTTTGACGAGTCTGAGATTGAAAGTTTGTCATTCCAGTTTCAAGGTTTCGTGTTGGATCTGTTTTGGAGTCTCTCTCAACATGAAACCCTGTCATTCCCACATCTTTGATTCTGTTGTTTGCGGGCCGTTTGTGTTCTAGAGCCAAGGATCTTCGACGCCCAAATATCCAGAATCTACTCGAGCCGGACCCTCAAGGTTTCTAGTACTTTGATGTCTCCGACCACCAATAATCTCCCGTGTTGAATTCCTTGTATCATGACGCCGCAGTTTTTTGACACTCTGATGTCTCCAGTTCATTGGAGTCTCGCGCATGGGGTCTTCCGTAACTTGGCGCCGCAAGCCTTTCGAGGCCTCACGCACAGGGTCTCCCATACCCTGACGCCTCATATCTTCCTCAGTCTCACACATAGGGTCTCGTGCGGCCATGCAGTGAGGATCTCGCGCACCCCTGCTGTGAGGGTCTCGCGTGAGCTGACATCCCTACGTTATAAGTGCGCCACATGGCGCATGAAGAATGCGCCATGTGGCACACGAAGCAAACGGGGGGTCTTGCGCGGCCTTGCCGTGAGAGTTTCGTGCACCCTTACCGTGAGGGTCTTGCGACAAGATGTCATGAGGGTCTTGTGGCATGTTACCGTGAGGGTCTTGCGACCTCATACCGTGAGGGTCTTACGGTAAGATGCTGTGAGAGTCTTGTGACAGCATGTCGTGAGGGTCTTACGGCAAGATGCCGTGAGGGTCTTGCGTCCTTATGCCGTGAGGGTCTTGCGACCCCATGCCCTGAGGGTCTTGCGGCAAGTTACCGTGAGGGTCTTGTGGCAAGATACCGTGAGGGTCTTACGGCATGTTGTCGTGAGGGTCTTGCGACCGCATGTGAGGGTCTTGCAACCTCAATGCCGCGAGAGTCTCACGCAAACATGCCTTCAGGGTCTCGTGGTACTCGACCTTCACTGTCTCACGCCATCCTGCCTTGAGGGTCCTACGCGAACATGCCTATAGGGTCTTGCGTGACCATGTCATCAAGGTCTTGCGCAGCTCGGCCTTCTCCCACCAAGTTTTGGACGGCTAGTGGTAGATTCACTTGCGAAAAAATACCATTGAACAGATCAACCATTATCCGTAAGACTTGAACAGTCTCTTCTCCTTGCTTCTGCATGGCTTCGAATTTGGCAATGGGAATCATCATCGTATTCGACCCTCTCTCGGTCTGAACTCCATCACCTAAGTCCGCCATTGGGGAGCTCGCCATGTCCTCACTTTCTTCACTTCTGATTGCTGTTGAACGTGTCTGTACCATCGTTGTCGAAAGCTTTTCTTCCGTTTCCCACAGACGGTGCCAATTGTTGTTGATCGATTACATAGATGATGAATTGCTGACGTCTTCGCCTTAATCTTTGTGTCACGTGCTACTAAAGATTCTGCAAGAAAAAGAATGATCAGAGGGACGCAGGGGTTCTTCCCTACGTTTGCACTCCGATGCTTAAGTCAACCATAGAATTGGGTAGAGTTTCAGTAGGAAAATTCAGAATCAGATTAATGAATCGTACCTGACCCCTATTTATAGGGATTTACTCTATCATTAATTACATTTTTGCCTTTTTTTATCTTACTCAGGACTTGTATCATTTCTCATACGTTTTCTTCGTGCGCCACGTGGCATACTTTTATTATTCTTTTATCATGCACAATACAAACTAAAATAATCGAGTAGTTAATCGGGTTCAAATTCGAGTGTCCCAAATTTAGTGGGTACTTAACTCATTTAAATTCCCACACATGCTTTGTGTACTTTCTCATGGCAGATGTTTGGTTTAACATTGGTATTAATGTGTCTCTAGGCAAAGTGGATGATGGTAACTCGATTACATAAACCATTTTGAATTTTAATGCTAACAAACTGCCATGTTCGCAGAACTAACATGTTCATTCAATAGTACATTCATAACCATAATACAACCAATAAGGTGTTGATCACAAAGCTTCCTTGCTTGTGGTGTTGAACCTTTTTGGTGAATATGAAGATAGCTTGCTTTTACTTGAACACCTTGGACTAGACCTTCTTAGTAAGTATGAACAATTGCAGAAATGATTTCTAGGCGTGCTGTTGTAGTGCCACTTTCCTTCGAATTATTCCGCCTCCACCAATTACGGTATACAAAAGGGGTTTATCATACATCCATAGATACAAAGAATCCATTGTTTAAAATCACTTTGCACTAGTGAAATTATACCACTAAATACCTTTGACAAATACAAAAGTATTTCGTCTTAGTCACTATTTTCTGTAGCAAATAATACTTAAGTGATTAACTATATTTTAAGAATAAGAGGGAAGAAAGAAATTCAGTAATTTTTCACGTGTCTCAAGTTTGAACTTGACATTTCTATTTATAAAGGTTAATTCCAAGTGATGTGTTCTTTGAATCAAGTGACATAATTATTCAATTGTATTCTTTGATTCAACAAATACACTTATTTAACAATATCACAATTTTCATAAACCAATGGTTATATTATTAACCATTCTGAAATGAAAAAGTAACTTCAAGAAAAGTTTGTAACTCTTCGGGTAAAAAGTAGCCATTGTATACATTTTACACTAGGACAGTTAGATGTCCAAAAAAGTTAGTTGAATGCCTTAGTGTATTTTTGAAACAGTATACAACATCCCAATGGAGCAGTCAACTGCCTTTCTAGGGCTCGGCTGCTTTAGAATAACTTATAAATAGAGATTGCACTTTATATAGGTAGTTGATTACATTTCTTGGGCAATTGACTGCCCCTCAAGGCATCTGACTGCCCTCATATGGCATTCAACTGTCCAAGTGCAATTTCTAAGCACAAACTTTACTACACAAGGGCAGTTAACTGCCCCATATATTTTATCAAAATTATTTTAATTTGATTTTACTTAACTCGGGATCGTGCCAATCACTAGTTTAACATGTCCATCGATTAAACAACATTTTAATCAATCTTTTTCACTTTATTTTGAAAATAATACAACAATCCTCCACCATTTTCAAAATAAAGTAAATTTGATACTTAAGGAATCTTTATGCATAAATAAAGGAATCAATCCTGATTTAAAACCTCCACCTTTGTGAATAAGTGCTGTCGTGTTAATGAAAATGGCATGGTGGAACAAAGTCTTAAACCAGCGATTTTATAATGATTAGTCATACACTTATTCACACATAAGACGTTAAAACTCGTTAAGAGTCATTTAGCAAAAGCTCGACATGTTTAATGGCCATGTGTTTTATATCTATTCATGAATGCTTGAGAGCCAAGCCCTTAGCTCCTAGAAACGACACCACTTCCAACTCATATAAATGAACTCCATAAAAAATGCAACTGTATAAGCTTTTCAACACTATACATACGTGTTATGGGTCCATTAAGAGCAAAACTCAACCTCCCCCTTTTCCATACAAGTTTAAGCAATTTATCACTTGGAGATGATTATTTAAAATAAGTGCTTGCAGCCACATTCATATGATGTACTTAAACTCATTAAAACTCAAGACTTAATGTCCAATTAAGCATTGAGTTGAAGTTCCATCATGTGTGACTAAGTTAATAGGCTTAAGTCTCATCCGCTTTGTGAAACCCAAAATTTCCATTTTTATTATACTATTGAAAGCTAAAAATAATTAAGTACTCGAAATAATGTTATACACTCCCGAAACCATCGAAGCACTCGGGCTAATAGCGTAGGGCCCGACGGCACGAAAATCAATGTAAGATCTTAAGCCCGAGAATTTCTTAATAATTTCATGTATGGTCATGTAATGATGTTTAAAAATGAAAAATAAGGTATTAGAGTGAAAAAATTAGTAAGGTTCGGGTTTTGCACTAAACAGAGCAAATGGACTCGAAATTAGAAATAAATTCGGATTAAATTCTAGATATTTTCAAAAAAAAATTCGAGACCATAGAAAATTAATATAAGGTAAAATTTTATTTGATAAATCAAAATCAAGTGGAAATGTGGAGGTTTCGGGAATCAAATTAATTTTTAAGGTAAATCGAAAACTTTAAGTCATTTTGCTCGGTATTGACCAAATCGCGCAAAATGGGCTCAATCAGGGAATATTTCTTAAACAGGTGACCTCCAAATTTTTATGAAACATACTAGAGACATATTATAACACTTTAGAAGTGGAAATGTGGAGAAAATTGAACTAAATTATTTTTTTTAGAATTTTCCAAAATAGGACAGAAATCTGTCCTACTTCAAACTACCGACTACCGACCAAGCCTCCATTTTTGTCAAATTTGGAGACTTTAGGGGAAGCCACTTGACCCAAAATTTTCCAATATAAAATTATACTTATTGATATTTCAGGAGGCATAAAAATCAACCCCAAAGGACTTTTAGGCCAAGAGAAACCCCCTCCTCATCCTTGCCGCAAGTGTCCTTCCATTCCCTTCCTTGTGCGATTTTTCCAGTGGCCTTTCAGCCAGATTCAAGTGTCGGTAAAGAAGGATGAAATCTTCTCCTTCAATTCCTCTATAAAATATAAAAAATTTAGTCATGAAGAAGTTCATTTTCTAGGTGAAAAACGTGAAAGAAAAATAGTAGTCAGATCTGCCCTGTTTTTTGGTAAGTGAAGAACTTAAGATTTTTCATTCTTTGATCGCGTTTTGAGGTAGTTTCTCATGGTTTTAAGATATATACATGTTGAATTTCAGTTGAGGATCAATTTAGTGGAAGGAAAATGTGGTCAACTTTGGTCAAACCTGAGGTAAGGTTGATGGATGATGATGAAGTTCATATATGTTGTTATTTGGTGTTTTTAGAAGGTTTTTGGTTAAGTGAAATTGGATGATTTAATTTCTATGGATGATTTGAGGTTTAGAAAGCATGGTGTTGATGTGTTTGTGGTGAAATTTGGATGGATCTAAGGTTGTTAACAATTAAAGTTACACCGAAAAAGTTCGGTTTATAGTTTAACTCAGTGTAAAATTGAAAAGTGGAAGAATTGAAAATTTGGCAAAGTGACCAGCATGATTTATGAACTTGAATGAGTCATAAGGTTAATGAAGTAATGAAATGAGAAATTAGAATAATGAAATTTGCCAAAACGGCACTAAAATCGGTAAAACCGAGAAAACCAAAAAAGTTGACCTAAAAGTCAAAATTCGTCAAACTTTGAGAAGATAAATCAAAATTTAGTATGCTAAGATGAAATTGATCAATATATGATGAATTGATATCGTTTTGGGCAGCTCAGGAATTTAGCACGTAAATCGAGATAATCTCAAGACCCAACGATTGTGCGCTGCCCCAAGGTGTACGAGGTAAGGGGTATAATTTAGCTTAATTCTAACCTATTTACATTCATGAAATGATTTATAAAGCATAATTATGTTCATAAAATGATTTACAAAGCATATTTATGCTCATGAAACGATTTGATGAAATGTATTATATTTTATGAAATGATTATAGAGTATGAAACACATGGATATTTTATAGTTTTCTATATGACTTTATATTCATGTTTCAACGGAAACTTTGATATTTTTCGAAAGTATTTAAGAAAAGAAAAAGAGATTTTGAGACTAGAAAGCTATTTATATACATGGCTACTGCTCGTGGCGCTCCGGCTCCGCCACTTGAGATGCCTATACGTAGAACCCTTATAGCACTCGTCTGCACCTGTGTAGTGATTGACTCGCTACTCATGGTCTATGATGATGATTTCTAGTAGTATCTCATACCCGCGCAGCACGCATGTATGTCTCCCGCACGGCGAGTGCCATTAGTGCCCGTGCCCTAGTTATGTGTTAGTGTAAATTATGATGATTCGATACTACCCATGTTTATGATTATGATTGTTGTATGACCCTAATCGAGTCTACAGCCCCCACCATGGCAATCGGTATGATTATGACCCTTTACGGAGGATAACGTATGTTGCATGATTCAGATATAGCCTAGTCTCCACGTTTTAGTGATGATGACATATGAATGACGATGAATTATGAATGATGATGATTTTGAGAAATGATTTATGAATGATGATGATTTTCATGATGTATTATGAATGATGATAATTTTACGAAAAGAATTATGCATGATGAATGTTTCACGAAAGAAAACTATGCATGATGATGTTTTCATGAAAGAAAACATGTTTTATGTTTTCAGATGAAAGTATATTTTGCATAATTTTTCACATGCTTTATATTGTCAGAATTATTCTAAACATATTCCTTACGGAGCTTTTCCCCAGAAGCTCACCCCCTTTTTCTCCATTTCAGATTTCCTGCAGTAAGTGATTACGCAGCTATTTACGAAGTACTTGTTCAGGTATAATAACATATGTTTATTTTCAGACATGTATAATGTATAGATATGTGGTTGTATAATTATTACTGGATGTAATCACTGTACCTAAGGATTAGTATGTTAACGTTTAAGAAACAATTAATATGTTGATGATATTTACTATTTAACACATGCGTTGTTTGCTGTCGAAATTCTGGCAATACTAAGGATTAAAGAATAAATAAAGAAAGAAAGAAGTAACCTACACTGTACATGAATGCAACCTAAGTAGAAAAAAAAAATTAGCCCCTATTTTCGTGCTTCCGGGGCATTACACCCTTTTTAGTCTTAGACACAACTTTTCTAGTAAGTCCTTTTGTCAAAGGATCCGCCAAGTTTTCATTTGACTTGACAAAATTTGTGGTGATCACCCCATTTAAAATAAGTTGTCTAACATAACTATGTCTTAGACTAATATGTCTGGACTTCCCATTGTAAACCTTACTGTAAGCCTTTGATAGTGTCACTTCACTATCACATCAAATTGAGATAGGTGACATTGGCTTTGGCTATAAAAGAATTTCATAAAGTAGGTTTCTCAATCATTCAGTTTCCTTACTTATCGAACCTAATGCAACAAATTTCGAAGCAATAGTAGAATCTGTAATACACATTTGTTTCTTGGATCCCCAAGAAACTGCACCCTCATAAAACATGAATATTCATCCACTTGTGGACAAATAATCCCCCATGTTGGTAGACCAACTTGCATCAGTCTAAGGTTCACCACTATGAACAATGCCATAAGTAATGGTTTTCTTCACGTATTTTAATACTCTAGAAATGACATTCCAATGCAAGTTACTTGGGTTGCTAGTATATCTACTAAACTTGCCAACCGTAAAAGCTATATTTGATATTGTGCATGTAATTGCATACATCGAACAACTTATAACTCTTACATATTCAAGTTATGCAATCGGCATTTCCTTATTTGAGGTTAATTTCAAATTAGGATCATATGGTGTTGCTACCATTATACAATCAAATGATTGAACCTTTTAAGAATCTTCTCAATATAATGTGACTGGGATAAGATTAATTTATTATCTATTTTATGAATCCTTATACCTAAAATCACATCCGCAACACCCATATCTTTCATGGCAAAGTTATTTGACAAAAAATTCTTGGTACTTTCCACTTGTTCTAAGTCCGTACCAAAATTTAACATGTTATCCACATATAAACAAATGATGAAACCTTTACCATTTTTAAACTTACTATAAACACATTAAACGGACTCATTAATAATGTATTCGTTTGCTACAATAATCTCATCAATTTTTTGATGCCATTGCTTAAGTGTATGCTTAAGTCCATACAAAGACTTAATTAGTCTACACACTTTCTTTTCTTATCTTAATCACAAACCCTTCAGGTTGTTCCATATACACCTCCTCATCCAATTCACCATAAGAATAAAATTTTTACATCTATTTAGTGAATTTTCAATAGATATATAGAGGCCAATGCAATGAGCATTCTTATTGTAGCAATTCTTGCTATCGGTGCATATGTATCGAAAAAATCGATTCCATGCTTTTATATGAATCCATTACAACAAGTCTAGCCTTAAATTTATCTATAGTACCATCCAATTTCATTTTCTTTTTGAAATCCACTTGCAACCTATTGGTTTGCAACCTGAAGGTAAGTCTACTAGGATCCATATATTATTTCCTATAATTAAATCCATTTCATCATTTATAGCTTTATTCTAAAATGCTACATCTTGAGACTTCATAGGTTCTTCAAATGTCCTAAGATCAGATTCCATATTGAAATAATATTCAATCTGATTATCAACATTTTCTCTTGTTCCTTCAACAATAAACATGTGAAAATCTGAACCAGGAGTTTACATTCTCCCCACCTTTAAGGAATTTGGTCCTCCAAATTCATCTTGGTGTTTCAAAACAGTTGAGGGTACTTCTAGACGCTGTCAAGTCTCTTGGGAGGTGAGATATTTTGAAATACCTTTATTGGCCATCTGACTTGACCTGGTAAACCGATTATGGATATAAGTATTCAAGGTTCAATTTCAATAAGACAATAGGATACCAACTTATCACAATTTTACATTTATCCTTAATGAGAACTTATTCTTAATTCATATCACTTGATCCGAATCACTTCACATACCAGAGATATTCGTACCTTGTATACATCTCTTATTCCAATATGACTCGTATATTCAAGATTTATCTCATTTCAAAGCTTGTCTCATTTCGTACATCAACTATAGAAAAAAAATTTCCTTATTCCAATTAAGTCTCACATTTGAAACATAAGAATATAAAGATTACAATCCTTTGATTCAATATGTAATTCATATTCTAAAGTTTCCTTATATTTCAAAACTCTGAATCTTTATAATAGTTCGGATCTTTCCTATTGATATATAACCTCTGTTTGGGAAATCCTACTTACACCCATTCTTAATACTCTGTGACCCGAAAGACTCCAAATCTCCTTAAAAATTAACACCAGTACACTCCAAAGTGGGTCACTCGGTCTGAAAATGTCCCCTTCATATAGTTCTTATAATTTTTCCTTCAGCATTTCTAATCCAAGCAAAGTCACTCAGTACAGTGGTTTGAGTAATTAATTCGATACCACGTACTAAATCAATTTTAGAACTTCTCCTTTCAATTTAGGGGTAACACTGATAAATCATCTGATTATGTGTCATAAAACTTTCTCTGTTTACAGGGATGTTTCTATACTCCGAACATGCCATATCTTTATCCATCATGTAAGCAGTGTGACCTTTAGAGTCTTATTTATGTCGTTAGTTCCCTGATTCATTCTTTCAGCTATAGTGACTGCGCTCTTTCATTGTCACTATTTCCTTTGTAGATCTCTTTTTCGTCATTCTCTTTATCTTTCCCTTTTCTTAGTGACTTTAGAAATATATAATTCATATCATCGTAATTACGCCTTGTGCACTGCTTCCTCAAAATAATTTCAAATGGAGTCATCTTAGCTTTACCAAAGATCTCAATATCTCCTATGAGTTTCTGAACTTCCTTTATCTATCAGTTTTTGCAACTCCTTTTTCAATTCCTCAAAATCCACAAAGTCCATCCAGTAGGGAGACTTTGAAATAAGCAGCGCATCTGTAGCCAAATCTATAGTCAACTCCAGTTCTTTCGCCTGAAATAGTCCCGGTAGTTTATCAGGAATATATCGGGGAATTCGCATCCCACTAATATGTCCTGGATACTTGGACGTTCCCGACTAGTGTCGGAGATGAATGCAACATAAACTTCACATTAACACATACATCAGAAATTTTCATCAATAGTCAAAATCATACATTTTATCCCTTAGCTGCAAAGCATACATCAAACTTATCAGGTAGAAGGAAGGTTACAGTCTTGGTGTAACGAACTAGACTTACGCGATTGGTGGCTAGTCAATCCATACCCAAAATTACATCGAAGCCATACATGTTCAGTAAGATTAAATCTGCTAACGTTACCCTATCTCCTATCTTAATTTCACGATTCCTACACACCATATCAGTCCTTTGAGATACATACAGGGGTGTGGTAACGTGTAACATGAAATCTAGAGGCTCGGGTTTCACATGCAAAATGGGGTGATATAAAAAAGTGCGTAGAACCTGAATCAAATAGTACATGTGCCTCATGATTACAAATTAAAAGCTTACCCCGAATAGTCTCAGTAGAAGCATCAGTAGTCTCTCTGTCCAAGGCAAAGACTCTCCCATGAGTGACAGGCTTCTTACCCTTCTCTGCTGCGGTAGCCCGTCTCTGTGGGATTTGTCTCTGGGGAGCTTGCCTCTCAGGTTGTCATGGTTACTCTAGGGGCTGTGGAGTATTGCTCTGTGGGCAATCCCTGCTCAAGTGTCCCTTCTGTCCACACCCAAAACATACCCTTGTGGCCATATAACAAACACTTTCATGGGGTTTTTTGTAATCTTTACACAACTTCTAATATTGTTGTGGGTCTTTGGCAATCTGGGGAACAGGTACAGGAACTGTGGGTCTATCAACCCTAGTTCAAAACTCATCTGTCATCTGCCTCTTGGGCTGGCCCATCCGATAATCCTGTCTCACAAACTCCGTCCTCCTACCCTTATCCTTGCTCTTTCCGTTAGAGACATACTTTGTCTGTGTAACATTTAGACCCCTCTCAATCATCTATGCTCTACCCAGGGCATTCTTGAACTCGGTAATACATAACCCCAATAGTCGATCTCTAATGGCTAGTCTTAACCCGGCTAGAAACCTTTTAGTACAATACTCTTTATTCAGAAACATCTCAGGGTCATACCTCATCAACATAGTAAACTTACTCTCAAACTCATCCACGATCATACTACCCTATACCAAATTCAAAAAGTTCGTCTGTAACTTCTGCTAGGCAACTCGAGGAACATACTAATCTTTCAAGGCTGTCAAGAATGCATCTCAACTAATTACCGGATGCTGAGCAGTCAGAAGGATCTTGGTGGATCCCCACCAATATTCCACTTAGCCCTTCAGCATGTACGTGGCCATAGAGACCTTCTCTACATCAGAACACCCCATATAATCAAAGATCTTTCCAAGGTCTACTAGCCATTCTTCAGCCTCTATTGGATTCTTAACTCCTCTTAATGATGGAGGCTTCATCTTTAGGAAATCCCTCATTCTACCAATATTCCTCTCCTCAGTCCGAGTCTGTATGGGTAGCTGAGGTGCCAAATGTACCGGGGGAACTTTTGGAGGAGGAGGTGGTGCTTGTGGAGGAGTTGGCACCGGAGTAGGGATCGATGCTGTGCCAGCTGAATCAGAAGCATTTACCCATAAGTGTTGGGCAACCATGGCATCTATCGATTCCAATCCTCGTTCGAGACGTTGCTCCAACCGCTGTTCAAACTGAGCCATACGAGTATTGGGGCTCTCTGGCTGCGGTGGAGGAGGTGGAGGTGGCTGAGTTTGCCTCCGTGGGCGTCCTCGTCTTCCTCTCATGATACACGTGATCTACTACCTGCGCGTAAACCAAAGATCAAATCTTAACATTTTTAGGTATGCATTGCCTACAACCAGACAAACACAGACATTTGGGATGTAATTTTATCCTTATTAACGATACTGACAGTACTAGACAGCTTTTGCCCTAACACCACCTAAACTGTAATGACCCTTGACCTTGAAAATTCGGAGGGAAATTTTTTTTTAAGTTTTAAATTCCTACTTATTCCTTCATTCACTTGGACTGCATTCCTGTTCAGTGCCCTTTCTTTTATCTTACCTATTCACCGATAATTATACTTAAATTAAATTTTACATCTAAATGGCTGATAGAAATTTTGGCAGCATAACGGCTTATATATAAGCCTACCCACTTGCAAATCAAACGCTTTAACAATCTTAGATATCCACAACTATAAAACATGCTTCCCAATTTGCATCATCAAACCAACATATATTTGTTCCAACTAAGATTAGTACTCCATGATTAATTCTCAAAAGAGATATTCTTTACGTTTGTTTTCTTACAAATTATATCCCAATAAAATATTTTCACTATATGTCTGTACTTACAAAATGTGTCTCGTAAAGGAATGCATTTGTATACCTTTGCGTGTACAAAAAGTAGCATAGGGTAGCTCTTTCCACCAGCATACATCGCATACGCGGCAGGTAGCGTCAGTAGATCACTGCAAATAATTTGAAAAGTAGAGGGGTGAGCTTTTGGAAAAAAAACCCAGTAAAAAATGCATTTAAAATGATCATATTGTTTAAAACATACAGAGTACATAATAATACCAAAATGAGGCATTTCTTTACAAATATTACATCACTTTCAAACACATATCACGGAAAACACATTTAACAGAAACATGGTTTCGAAATAAGAAAACCTTAGCAGACCAACCAAAATTTTTCATGATATACAGAACTTCAAAAGCATTGTTGAGTATAAAACATATTTCGAAACATCAACATCTTAAAACAAAGATCATGTCAGATGGAAATCAAAACCTTTCAAATCATACAGAACTTCAAAGCATTGTTGAGTAAATCACATATCAAAGAATCAAATCTTAAAACAGAATTTGTTTCGGATGGAGACTAGGCTAGTTCATGTAATCATCATGCAAAAATAACATATTCATCCACCGTAGAGGGAAAATCATAAACATGGCCATGGCAAGGCTGTAGACGTGATCAAGGTCGTACAGCAAAACATACACACTTGGGCCCTTTGGCTACCTCACCCCACTCAAGAGGTCTTTCTGGCTAGCTGGGCCGTTTGGCTACCTCACCCAACTTATGAGGTCTTTCTGGTTAGCTGGCCTTTTTGGCTACCTCACCCCACTTAAGAGGGCTTTCTGGTTAGCCACATCTCAGGTGGAAATCATACACTCCTGGGCTTTTTGACTACCTCACCCCACTTAAGAGGTCTTTCCTTTAAGCCTCATCCCAGGTAACAAACATATACGCCACGAAGGCGAGCATAAAAATTATGTATTGTTCGTGTGGCACTTTGCATCTGTAGGACCCAAGAGGTGGCCCCCACAGTCACACAGACTTGTGTGGCACTTTGCTCCTACAGAACCCCACTATCGCATATCATTAAACGTTGCATTTGTCTCAAAACAGAGTTTTCAATATTTTTCTTGGGCTTCATAAGCCTTGTGAAGGCCTGGGCCTTTTGACTACCTCACTCCACTTAAGAGGTCTTTCTAACTAGTCTCATCCAGTTAGGCCTCACTCACATATTAAAAATTCATAAATCAAATTTCAAATCAACTCTCTTTTACGGTTGAAAACTCTTTCATAAAACAAAGAAACTGTGCTCACATAACAAATTTCATTTCTCACAAAATATGTAACAAGTTCACGCATAAGTCAAAATCATATCATTTCGTTCAAGAAACAAAAATCAGAAGACATGGTCACATATTTGAAGATATGCTCAAAACTCATGTATTTAAATTCATAAATCTTTCTTTCAGTTTCAGAAACATGATAAGATAAAGCTGGGGATCAATAAAAGTTGGGCTTGGTTTTGTTTAAATGTTAACTTGGACTAAAGAACGAACGCTTGGTATAAATTCTGATCATTTACTAAAATATTGCATAACTCAAATATTTTTCATAAATCTAAGTTTTAGGGGAATGAGGATACTATTACCATTTTAAATTACACCCCTTACCTCGATTTATCAGGAGTTCAAGGTTCGAGTAGTAACGCCTCCAAATGTCTCCCTTTTATCCTTCTACGATTTTCCTACACGAATTTGGTCTTCTTAGTATCCTTATTTAAATCGAATAGCTTACAATGCTTCAAAATTGAAATCTTATTAGCCTAAGAAAAATACATTCGAAATTTAAATTCTAACTCCTTAAGATCGCATTAAACTATACATATTCAACCTTTGGAGCTCATCAATTTCCTCTTTTCCCCCTACTACTTGTAGAAATTTCTTTCCACTATAAAAACTTCATCATCACATTGATAAAATAAATAATCCTTATGTGCTATTTCTTTGTGTGTGTATACAATTATACCAATATAGCAGTACATTTAATATCCATAAGCTCATATACTAATACACACACATGTATATAACCGTATAATTATACATTTTATCCATTTCATCATCTCATTCCATTTTCATCTTCAATATTCAATCCCAATTCTTAATAATCCTACTCATAATATTTAAATTTCTTGCCTAATTCCCAAAATCCCCAATTGTCCAATTAACCCTAGTTTTCACATTTCTTCACAACCAAAATTTACACTAATTCATACAACAATTATGCTTTCATAATGAAATTTACACAGAAATTCAACTAGCTAAACCTTAGATTTTACCTAAGAGTCACTGTGCAAAAATGGGGAAATATCAGCTAGGTACTTTTTTCCAGTATATTTTTTTTGAACACTGTAGCGTCGGAACAGGGTGGCCAGACGGGGTAGGATAGACAAGGGAGGTTGCCGGGGCTCAGGTTCGGTGGAAGGCCGACATCGATCTTCTCCAGTTTGCTGAAGAACGCAAAACAGAGGAAAAACTCCTCTGTTTTGTTTTCGTTTCCAGGCGAAGGAAGAGGAAAGACATGAGGGGGAGGACAGGACGCGTTGTCGTTGGGGCTCGCGAGCTGGAGGGATGGCTGGCATCTTCGTCGGTGACTGATTTGCGAAACAATTTGAAAAGGGGGTTCGGGTTTTTGGGCGAGCAGGAAGGAAGGGAGAACGGAAGGCTGGTCTGCGTCCGGGTGAGGAGAGGCTGCCGGTCTTGGGGTCTCGGTCCAATCGACCGATGAGAGAAAGGGAGGTCGACAGGGGGAACGATCGGCGATCGGGAAAAGAAAGAAAACTGGGGGGGGTTCTTCAATGGGATCGCGCAATAGGATCGCGCGATCCCTTTTTTTTTGTTTCGTTTCGTTTCTTTCTTTCTTTTTTTCATTTTATTTATTTTATTTTATATATATATTTTATATTTATGTATTATATATATATTATTTATTTTAATCCTTGTGAAACCTCAAATAAAACTTTCCATAAAATTTTCAACTAATAATCTGAAATTCCGTAATATCACTATACTTGCATTTGCTCCTCACCTCCTGTATTTCGGGCTCTAAGCCATTCCCGAGTTTCTCGACCCCCATACTTCTCGAGCCCTACAACAAATATTCGTATTACCATTAAGAATCTTTTATTTAATTTATTTAATTTTATTTTATAAGTATAGGAATTTTGTGGAGTTTACAATTGCTGTGACATCGACTGCTGTTGACATCGTTACTTATTCATATTGTCCGCTTTGAAAGCCCCACATGCCCCTCGCAATTTTATCGAGGTAAATATCCCAGTTCGCGTCTCACATGGTTCGAACCCAAGACCTTAAAGTCTTAGTTCTTACACACATGATATCAATTGGTATCATCTATGTAAGAACTAAGACTTTAAGGTCTTGGGTTTGAACTATGTGGGACGCGAATTGTGGTATTTACTTTGATAAAACTGTGAGGGGCATGTGGGGCTTTCAAAGTGGACAATACAGATGAGTAACGATGTCAACAGCAGTCGATGTCACGGCAGTCGATGTTGTGGGCCCAAGAGGAGTGGCCATGGCCGGCTAGGCTGGTCCGACTGGGCTGGGCCGTGCCAATAAAATGCGCATTTTATTGTAACGACTGTGTGGCACTTTGGCCCCGCAGAGATCAAGAGGTGGCCCCTACAGTCTTACTCATACGTACTGTCCACTTTGAAAGTCCTATAGGCCCCTCACGATTTTATCGACGTAAATACCTCAATTCGCGTCCCACATGGTTCGAACTCAAGACCTTAAAGTCTTTGTTCTTACACAAATGATATCAATTGTTAACGATTATGTGGCACTTTGGCCCCACAGGGATCAAGAGGTGGCTCCCACAGTCTTACTCATACGTACTGTCCGCTTTGGAAGCCCCACAGGCCCTTCACGTTTTTATCGAGGTAAATACCTCAATTCGCGTCCCACATGGTTCGAACTCAAGACCTTAAAGTCTTTGTTCTTACACAAATGATATCAATTGTTAACGATTGTGTGGCACTTTGGCCCCACAGGGATCAAGAGGTGGCCCACACAGTCTTACTCATACGTACTGTCCGCTTTGGAAGCCCCACAGGCCCTTCACGTTTTTATCGAGGTAAATACCTCAATTCGCGTCCCACATGGTTCAAACTCAAGACCTTAAAGTCTTTGTTCTTACACAAATGATCAAAGCAATCAAAATATATGTATAATTAAATAAGTTATTTTAGAATATCCTTGAAAAATCAATCAATTCTCATTATAATCTTACTACATTTTTTTTTAGAATTTGTTGATATTATGAAAAATTAAAATTACAACTTAATTTTGTATTTTATTATAAAAAACCATATTATCCGTGCTATGCACTAATTTATTTTAAGTATTTAAATACAACACTTTTTATATTATTATTTTATGATTTTAAAAAAGAAATAAATCAAAGTAGGAAATAAAATATTTAATTAAATAATGAATTTGAACTATTTACTTATTTTTTATGTAGTTTACTTAATTTATAACAAATGACATAAGGAAAAAATATTTTGGAAAGATTCAAATTAAAAATTAATTCTTCGATAAAAACATATGTATATTTATCATTAAATAAAATGTTTGACTAATAACTTTATCTTTTATTTTTAACATTAAATAAAAATGAGTAAAAAGTGTTAAAGATAAATGAAAAGGATGATAAAAGTGTTTAGCTAATTAATATGGGGAGTGGAGTGAAGAAGTTTGAGGAGAGAAAAAGAGATAAAGGACTAATGTGAGAAGAACAGAAGAAGCGGAGAAAATGAGATAAGTGCTCAGATAAATATAGGGGAAATAGTTAACAAAGAAACATAATATTCGATTTTAGTTAGTGTTGTGCATGATATTAAGAATAAAAAAAAAAGTGCTCCAAGTGGCGCACGAAGGAAACATGTATAGACATGAGAGAATCTGGCATTTAATGAAAATGGCATATGCGTAATTAATGACAGAGAGAAACCCCTATAAATAGGGGCCAGGTATGATTCATAAATGAAATCTGAAAAATTCATACAAAAACTATGCCAAACATCTCTGACTTAAGTATCAGAGTGCAAACGCAAGGGAGAACCCCTGCGTTCCTCTGATCTTCTTCTTTCTTACGGAAGCTCTCGGCAACACGTGGCAGGGAGCCCGAAGAGAAGACGTCAGCGATTCGTCACCATTGTTTCAGGTAACAACAATTGGCACCGTCTGTGGGAATCGAAAGAAAAAAAACTATGGTACGGACACGTTTGAGACGGACTAGAATCGATGAATAATACGAAAAAAATCAAAATTTGAAGCCAAAACGACATTTTTTGGGGAAAAATCCCGGGCAAACTGCCTTCGGACCACGGAGCACAAAGTTATGGCCTTCCAAAGTTTCAAACACAGGGAGAGACTCTGTCGCAACTCTGTCGCGCACTCTGTCGCAACTCTGTCACGCTCTCTGCCGCAACTCTGTCGCTTTGTTGCCACTCTGTCGCTCTGTTGCCACAATGCCACCGAGAGTCTGCCGCACAAGACTCTGCCGCACACACACTGCAGCGCGAGAGTCTGCCGCACACTCTGAGGCGCGAGACCCTGCCACTCTACACTCTGCCGCACACTCTGCCGCACAAGACTCTGCCCCGCACACTCTGAGGTGCGAGACCCTGCCGCTCTACACTCTGCCACACACTCTGCCGCACAAGACTCTGTCGCGCACACTCTGCCGCGTTAGAGTATGTCGAATACTCTGACGCGCGAGAACCTGCCACTCTACACTCTGTCGCACACCTTGCCGCAGACTCTGCGCACACTCTGTCGCCAACCTGCCGTGCGAGACTCTGCCGCGCACACCCTGCCGCGCGAGAGTCTGCCGCACACTCTGACGTGCGAGACCCTGCCGCTCCACACTCTCCCGCACACCCCGCCACAGACTCTGCGCACACTCTGTCAAGAACTTGCCGCCCGAGACTCTGCCACACACCTGTCGCGCGATACTCTAACGCACACACTGCCGTGCTAGACTCTGCCGCGCGAGACCCTGCAGCGCAAAGGCGAGACTCTATCGCACACTTTGTAACGCGAGACCCTGTCATACACTCTGTCGTGCACCTTGCTGCGTGATGCTTGTCGCGCACTCTGTCGCACGAGACCCTGCCACTCACTTTGCCTAGCGAGAGACCCTGTCAGGTACTTTGCCGCCCAAAACCTTGCCGCGTGAAAGATTATGCCGCACACCCTGTAGCATAGATTTAGATTCCTACCGCAGGACTGAGGGAGCACAACCCTACGGTACATTTTCAGAACCCTGTTGCAGGGATTAGTACTCAAGTCCCTGTCATCAGGGTGAGGGAGATAAACCCTGTCGTAAAATTTGATATGAATTCAAAGTTCATCGGTCTGGGGAGCAGGGGAGGCAGAGCCCTCCCTCAGCAAAAAAGAAGGCAGTAGTCTAATGGTCAGAACAGTCTGAACTCCTTAGTCTATTTCGAAGATTCAAGGCCAAATCTTGGAATGGGAGGTGTTAGAAGAAAGCATCCAGTGCAAAGACATGGGAGAATGAGCTTTCATTCAAATGACTCAGACTCTTCAATACCAAGGAAAGGGGAGCACATTCGACCCGAGAATCAAAGAAGAACATGGAAAAAGTCATAGAAAGGATTCTGGAGAAGAGAAAGCTGGTGAATCCCATATTGTCTTGAGATCATAGACAGGCTATTGCCAAAGAAGTTCAAGATGCCATAAATGGCTACTTATACTAACAAAATCAACCTGTATGACCATATGTAAAATTACGAGTCTCCCTTGATACTTCATGGAGAGGAGGATGAAATAATGTGTAAAGCCTTTTCGCTCACGCTAATGGGGCATACCTTAAAAGAAGGTTCCATCTCGTCTTTTGATCAGTTACGAAGCGAGTTTTTGAAAGCCTTCATGATCAATACCCAGGGAAAAAAGGACGCGACCTACTTGCTTACACTCAAGCAAGGAAACAAGGAGTCGTTGAAAAGTTATGTTGATCATTTTCAGGATACGACTCTAAAAGTGAAAGATCTACAAGTTAGAGTAGCTATGGCAGCAATGCTACAAGGAACAAAAGTTGAAATGCTATAAGAGTCCTTTGATCAACCCACAACCATCTTAGATTTATGTGCTCGAGCAAATAAGTATGTAGCCCAAGAGGATGTAATAAAGATGGTACAGTCACGAGAAGTGAAGGAAGAAAGAAAAAGAGAGAGATGTACCTGAAATGAGCTCTTTTAGACCTGATAGATTGGATAAAGCTTCCAGGCTTAGGTACTGAACTATTAGAATTTCTGAAGAAGAAAGTAGGAAACGTAGGCCAACACATAGATGCCTACTGTGACTTCCATTTCGCTCATGGTCATTTTACAAAAAGGTGCAGAGAACTAGTGGACCAGTTGGAAAGGTTCGCGAGGGGAAGATTAATCGTTTCCTTTGGAGAAACGAAAGAGCTCATTACCTTCCTCGAGATCGAAGGGATAATCGTCTACAAAATAGGCAAAACAGGCCAAGAAATGAGGAAGCAGCTAGACCAAATCCCAGAAGGTAACCGATAAGATAATGAACCAACTGAACCAGCTATAAATGTCATAGCAGGTGAAAATTCAGTAGAGAGAAATTCCTCTCTCTCGTAAAACTTACGTGAGGCAAGCGTATCAAGTTCATGCTGTTATGGAGGAGAGAGTGGATGAAGAGCCTATTATGTTCACCTCAGCAGATCGGGGAGATAATATCATCCCCCACGATGATCCCATGGCTATCTCAGCAGTGGTGATGAAATAGTTAATCGAATCTTGGTAGACAATGAAAGTTTGAGGAACAGGTAAAGGTAGTCGGGAAAGCCCAAAACATGTAACTCGACAAGTGTTATTTATGGTCGTAAAGTCAACTTCGACAGTTTATAACATAATTCTGGGAAGACCTCTATTGAATGCCATGAGGGTTGTCATCTCTCCTTGCTACCTGTTAATAAAGTTTCATACCCCTAATAGAGTTGAACAAGTGCGAGGGGATCAAAAGAAGGCTTGTACATGTTATATCGCCTCTACTACATGCAAAAGAATATAGAGAAATGGGGCGTTATCTATAGCTGACCTTCCAAAATCCCAACTTGTCGAAGATCTGGTGTTGAAAGAGCTAATTGAGAAAGTCACATTAAATTAGACAGATGATTAGGCCCAACACCTGTAACCTTGAATTTTTGCAAGGAGGACATGGATTTCAAGTCACTTGAAATTATACTAGAATTTGCCATTTACATTATGTTTCCTTTATATATTTTTACATCTTCACATTATTATCTGTTTATTTTGAATATGTTGTCACGAGATGTTTTGAATAGATGGAATTTCTCTATTCTTATGTTTATCTTACTAATACTCATAAATATGAATCTTGTGACAGAAAACAGACAAGTCGTAAGAGCCTGAGGTGCAATAGCGTCACTGTGGCCAGGCGTGAAAGACAGACGAGCCGTAAGACCTGAGGCGCAATAGCGTCACTGTGGCCAGGCGTGAAAAACAGACGAGCCTTAAGAGCCAGAGGTGCAATAGCGTCACCGTGGCCAGGAGTGAAAATCAGACGAGCCGTAAGAGCCTGAGGCGCAATAGCGTCACTGTGGCCAGGCGTAAAAAAGAGATGAGCCGTAAGAGCCTGAGGCGCAATAGCATCACTGTGGTCAGGCGTGAAAAACAGAAAAAGCTGTAAGAGCCTGAAGCGCAATAGCGTCACTGTGGCCAGTCATTGGAAACGAACAAGCCGTAAGAGTCTGAGGTGCGATAGCGTCACTGTGGCCAGGCGTTGGGAACGAATAAGCCATAAGAGCCTGAGGCGCGATAGCGTCACGGTGGCCAAGCATTGAAGACAAATAAGCCGTAAGAGCCTGAGGCACGATAGCGTCACGGTGGCTAGGCGTTGAAGACAAATAAGCCGTAAGAGCCCGAGGTGCGATAGCATCACGACGGCCACGCATCTGAAAAGACTTGCCGTAAGAGCCAGAGGCGTAAAGGCGTCACGGAGGCCAAACATTTGAAAAAAAGCAGGCCATAGTGCCAGAGGCGCGAATGGGTCGCGACGGCCAGATATTAGAAAAAGATGTGTCATGGTACGAGAGACGCGAATGCGTCACGGCGGCCCGCCATCAGGAAAAGATTTATATAAAAGGGCTTGAAACAAAAGATGTGCGAGCTAAGCCACGAAAAAAAAATGCAAAAGCTTGAAGCGAAAAATGCGCGAGGTAAGCTAAGCACTCAAATAAGGGCTTGAAGCAAAAAATGCGCGAGGTAAACTAAACACTCCGATGAAAATTCGACTTCAGAATTTAACGTAAGGACTTGACATGAGGTTACGATGAGAACATATGTACTCTTCCGCAAGGTTATACCTAGCGAAAGAGTGGGGAGCAATTGTTGTACATGATATTAAGAATAAAAAAAAGTGCTCCAAGTGGCGCACGAAGAAAACATGTATAGACATAAGAGAATCTGGCATTTAATGAAAATGGCATATGCGTAATTAATGACAGAGAGAAACCCCTATAAATAGGGGTCAAGTATGATTCATAAATGAAATCTGAAAACTTCATACAAAAACTATGCCAAACTCTCTGACTGAAGCATCAGAGTGCAAACGCAGGGGAGAACCCCTGCGTTCCTCTGATCTTCTTCTTTTTTGCAGAAGCTCTCGGCAACACGTGACAGGGAGCCCGAAGAGAAGACATCAGCGATTCGTCACTATTGTTTCAAGTAACAACAGTTAGTTTTTAAAATTTTTGAATTAATAATGTTAGAGAATTTTTATTTTCTTAAATGAAGTAGATATTAGATTGTTTTGTTTTTTTAAATATTGGAAGAAATAATTTTCCTTTAGTTATTATATTTTTTTATTTGTTCTAAACATGATTTAAACAATTTTCTTTGAATAATCATCCAATAAATAGTTAATGAAATTTTTTTAACTCCACAAACAAGATTAAAATAATGACATATGTTCTATTTCATTTATTTTTTATTTTCTTAATGTTTTTAAAAGACATATGTCACTATCCTAACTCCACTTATGTAGTCAAAAAATCTACTGACGATGTATTAAATATTTATTCATAGATTTTAGATTATTTTGTTTTTTAAAATAATAATTATTCAATACACCATTAATAGATTTTTTTACTCCAAAAGTAATATTAAGATGATGACATATGTCCTTTAAAAATATTAAAAAAAATATGACATGTAATATTATCCTAATCTCGCTTGTGAAGTCAAAAAATTTACTAATGATACATTGGATAATTATTTTTTTAATATTACCTAAAAGATATGCTTCTTTTTCTTAACTTTACTTGTGGAATTAAAAATTTTAATTGTCAATGTATAATTTAATAATCTTTAAATTATTTTACTTGTTAAATAGTGGAAGAGATTACTTTTTTAGATAATAGACTATTTTGTTTGTTTAAATTTATGGTACTTTAAATAATTTTTTATTTAGTAGCTTAGGTGGATAATATATTAGTAAATGGTTACATGTTACTAACAGAAAGTGTCCACGTAAGTTTTAATATCAACAAACCTTATATATTTCGGAATATAATATATATATATATATGATTAATGAATTAATTAAACAAATAATTTACAGTTAGGATAAATTCAACATAAAATTAAATAAAATTTAAACAGCTTCAAGATCGATAATAAGCATGAATTAACATTTTAATCTTAGGGGTCTTTTAGTTCACGGAAATTAAAATTCCTTTTGGGAATCAATATACCTTTAATTTATTTACTTGATGAATTTCAAAAAATATTAAATTCTCACGTTTGATTGCATTTGGAGAAATATTTTATTTCTATATTTGGTTTAAGGAATTTAATATTACTAAATGACACATTTTACTGTACTACCTTTTGTATTAAGTGAATAAATAATTGATTTAAAGTGAATAACATTTTGATGGAAGTTATGTTTATCATTTTTTATTATGTGTTTATTTATTATTTAAGCTTATTCATTTAACATATATTAATTTATTTATTTAACACATGTTAATTAATTAGTCCATTTGTTTATAAGATATTTAATATGTAAATTTTGATTTATTTAATTACCTAAGTTATTCATTGTAAGACGTCAATTATTCTATTTATATTTAATTAATTAATCTATTTATTTATAAGATGTTTAATATGAAAATTATTTTGACTTATTTAATTAGTTAAGTTATTCATTTGTAATTGTAAGATGTCAATTAATTTATTTACTAAATTAATATTTATTTAATTTATTTAATTGATCCATTTATTCATAAGATATTCAGAAATAAAATGGATACAAAATGCAATTATAAGTGTTGGACGTGGGACGTCCATAATGGGTGTCCCCATGTCTAACATGAAAACTGTCTTGGGCAGTTTAAAAGCAAAAAAGAAAAAAAATGAAGATAGATCCGAGGAAAAAAAAACAAGAGGAAGAAGGGAAGAAGAAAAAAAGAATAATAGTATTCTTTGTTTTTGTACTCTGCAATTGTTAAGGATTTAGGCTGTGAAATGTGTATAACTTTCGCTGTGTGATTTTATGCATGACCAGTGAATCAAGCAAACGATTTCGTTTGAAACAGTAAGTATTTAAATTTCGTAAATTATTGTTCGTAAATTATATGTTCAATCATATACTTAATTGTTTTAAGATAGGATGATTGTGAATATGATATTGTTCGTGATATATGATTGACGTATGATATTTTTTCTACAATAAGTGAATGCAACATTTATTGATTATCGATTTAGTTAAAAAATGTTAATTTGATACTTGCAAATTTATAAATTATATTTAGATGCAATGAAAGTAACATTTATGGTGTAATTAAGAAAAACTTTTTAATAACTTAAAAAAATAAAAGATTTTTAATAAGTTTTTTTATTTAGGATTACAATTTTTTAACAAATAAAAGAGTATAATTATATTTAAATTATTTATTTAATTATTGAAGAGGTTAATTTATTTATTTATTTATTTTAATATATAAATAATTATTTAAAATGTAATATCTTTAATGAAAAAAGTTAAACTAAACCAAATGAAAAAAAGGTTAGGACAAACTTAAAACAAAAAAGATTTTTTAAAAAATCTAAAAAGAGGGTGGAAATTGTTTTCTCTCTATTTTCTTTCATGTTGACATTATTGAAAATTTAAGATTCCTTACTAAAGAAAATTTCTATAACTAAATAAGATTAAAAATTTATAAAACAAGAAAATTCTAAATTTCCCGAGTCTGATGCTCGCTTCTTGCTTATACTATCAGAAGCGGCCAAAAAACATTAATTACCTTTTCAGAACAGTGACCAATTTTGCTCATCTCTTCCCCTGCTTTCAAGTCACCCATGTATCTTTCCCACGACATGGCAAATTTAGTCACGTCTGTCATGTCGCAGATTTTCTTTGTATGATTGCGACATTTTTTTAGCACATGCACACATTTGAAGAAGTCGAAAGCACCATAACATATTCCGTCTTAGTTTCATTTCTATATACATATTGTACAAATTACTAATATTATAATTGATGTTAGGTTTGAATTGAGGGTAGAGAAAGAAAAATAAAAGAAAATTAAGTAAAGTAACAAGAGGTTGAAAATTTATTTTTGTTAAAAAAAAAAAACTAGTTAAAAAGAGAGAGGAGGGAATACTCATTGTTTTTTTTTTACTTATTCAATTTTTTAATATTCTAATTTTGGGTAAAGAGAACAAAAAGGAAATTAAAAAAATTAATAGATAAAATATTAAATTTAATCTTATTGTATTATAATATTTAAAATAAAAAATTATAATTAAAAAAATATTATAATAAATATTTTCTTTTACTTTCCATTACTTAACTAAATATGAATTGAAAAATTATTTACCTTTCATTTTTTTTATTAATTTTAACTATCCAAATAAAAGATGGATGCATCATTTCTTTTCTTTTTTTCTTTTGTTTTACTTTTTTTTTTCCTTTACTAATATTTATCCAACCATAATATAAAGTATTATAATTCTTATTATAATAGAATGTAAAGTTTATTTTGCGTACAAAATATGTCAAATTAATATATATATATATATATATATATATATATTGGTTATTTTCATTAGAGGAAAAAAAAGGAATAAAAGAAAGAAAGTAGCTGTCTTAAGGAGAGTGTAGATAGTACACGAAAAAAAGCAGACAGTTATTAATATATTTTAAATTTACTGCAAGGAGAAAGAACAATAAAGAAGTCATATAAGTGTTGTACAACATAAATTTTTTGCACACAATGGCTAGCTATCTAATATCCTGAAGGATATTATAAGATTTTATGCTTATAGTTTATTCTATCAGCCAAGCTTACATTAATATTTATTGGAAGAAACGTTTATAATTCAGCAAATTCAATTGTTTTTTTCCCATCATGCGCCTTACGGAAGAAATGTTTGACGTAATCTGAATAAAGAACTGGCTTATAAATTGGCTTCTCACCGCTTGCAACCAGCTCAGGCAATGGTCCAATCATATCCCTAGGTCTCGGATTCACAAAAATAGGAACAGAAATTCTGCTCTTACTTCCATTGGCGACTACACGATGTTCAACACTCCTATACCTGCCATTGCTTAATATTTGCAACGCATCTCCAACATTGATCACAAGGGAACCCTTAATTGGAGGAACATGAATCCAGTTATCGCCTTGGTTTCCTCTTACGAAAAGTCCTCCAATCTCGTCTTGAAGGAGAATTGTAAGGGTTGAGACATCGGAATGACGCCCTACTCCCACTGTAAGTTCAGGGTTGGGACAAACAGGATAGTAGTTTAGGTTGGTTCTTACTGAACCCATCAACAATGATTCTTTTGTTTCATCAATCTCATTCACATTTAGACCTTTCATTAGCACTTGTAATAGTTGTTTAATGACAACTTCAGACTTCTTCATGAAATCTAGCACTTGCTCCCTGAAACAAATGAAAGGTCCATTAATATATTTGCTGGCAAATTGTGTGCATGTCAGGATGTTTTATATGATGCAAGAAAATCTAACAAGTAATTGGACTCTTTGTTTATACCTGCAGACAGGAGGCCACAGAGCCGAAGCCTCTTCCTCAGAGACGTAAAATAAACTAAGGTAATCTTTCCACTCGAGAGCCTTCTCTACTTGAGGGGTAAAACTAGTGCCAAACCTCACATTATTTGATGATGAATGCTCCTTGGAATACTTATTTTTAATCCCAGCGGGTAGCCCAAAGAACCTATAAGTAGCATCTTTAACATTTTCTAACACTTGAATAGGCACAGCATGGTTAACAATCTGAAAGAACCCCCATTTTGAAGCAGCATCACAAATTGATTTTGCCACTTCTGGGTCTTCCCAATTTGACATATCAATGATGGGAATGGTTTCTTGGGCTAAGATGTTAGTCATGCACATCCTTTCTTCCAAAGGTTGGATATATTGCTTAGGGAGGGCTTTGAGACCCATTTCGGACAATCCCTTCACTCCATTACCTTGGTTAATAACGAAATCAACGAGGGCTGAGGAATCGGTGAATGGTTCAGCAAGTGTAGGAGCCATTGGTTTGAGGGATTTGAGTTAAGAGCGAGGTGTTATTTTTGGAAGTGTGTAGAGCGTTGAAGAGTGTTAGAAGGGAAGGCAGCGGTGCAGCTTGCCTTCAATGCACAGCTATTTATATAGAAATTTCAAATTTGTCTTGTTCTTAAGTTGAAAGTGTTTGTAGGCTCACCAACCCTAGCACTAATCATGGTATTGCATGCAATACCTGAAAAAGTTTTCAGTCCAAAATGGTTGGCAGAGTTTCATAGCAATAATCCTATAACCTTCCTCGTCTCTCAAATATTGCAAATTGCACCTACCCTTTCCTTGTCTTGCCAATATTTTCGGTCTCCTTCGTCGGAAACAAAGCCCACGGCAGTGCCCATCCCACGATGACTTTATCTTTAATAAATAAATAAATAAATAAATAAGATGAGAGAAGTTGTCCGATCTATAAAGGGTAAGGATCGGTACAGTATAGTAGGATCATTAGCGCATAAAATAGTAGGAAGGTAATTTTATTATTTTATTATTTTTAATTTTTTATTAAAAATATATATATTTTTATTATTTTCATATCAAGGCATACTATACTATCAAACCTATTAACGAGATTTATGGCATATTCAGTTGGGGAAATGGTAATTCCATTCCCTCCCGTCTTTCACGAAGTCTTTTTTGTAGTTTGCTTAGTTCAACTTGTAAGCAATGAATAATTATTCTATGGAACTGCTATTCATTGAGAAAAAGGAATTGCTATTCCTTGGCTCCCTTTGATATTTGCAATTCCGTTGAATAAGGAAAGCCGAAAATCTTCTAAACCCAATTTTCCTCCATATATTTTTATTAAGTAATAAAGGAAACTCATTTAAAATTATTAATTCCATAATTAATTAATAATTAAATCAGAATAATTAAAAATTAGTTCATAAATAATATAATTTCATAATTAATAATTAATTTATAAATAATTTATTATTTATTAATTATTATATTTTGTTATTAATAATAAATTCTTAATAATAAGTACTTAATTAATATATAATAAATAATGTTTTATAATTCATTGATTATTTATTAATAATTAAATAATGAATAATGAATAATTAATCAATAATTTTTAATTAAATAATAATATATAATTAATATTTAGCAATTAATTCAATCAATAATTAATATTATCAAATAATTAATTGATTAATTATTACTAATTAATTAAAAATAACATATAAATACTATTAATTAAATTAATAATTAATATATATATAATTTAATTTAATAATTAAATGTGTTTATTTGATAAATATTTAATAATTAATCATTCATTAATAATTAATTATGAATAATTAATATTTTATAAATTAATATTTAATAAATAGTTAATTATTATTAATTTATTTATAATTTTTATCAATAAATAATAAATAGTAAAGGAATAATAATAATTAATTAAGCATGAATTAATAATTAACTCATTAATTAATTATTAAATAATTATTCATTATTCATTAACAATTAATAATTAATAAATCTTAATTCTTAATTACTATTTAATATTTTATTAATAATTAGATATTCTTAATAAATAATTAAGTAATAATTAAAATTTATTATATAATTAATAATCAATAATTAATTATAATAATTATTAATTATTGATTTTTATAGATATTATTTTTTATAATAAATTATATTCGGTTTCGTAAAAGTGTAAAATAAATTTTTAACATTTCACTCATATTTTTTGAACTAAACAAATATATTAATACTAATTCCTACAATATTCCATTTTATTGAACCGAATATCATAATACATATTTTATTTTATTCCTCATTTTTTTTCTTTTTCCACATAATACCTTTTTCATTCCCTCCCTATTCCATTTCGTAAACCAAACAGGATTCATTGGACATTCACTTGGGGATTTTTCAGAATTTGCAAATCCCCTATCAAAGAGAAATCATGAGGATTCAAACATGAGTGCTTTATTTATTGAATTTTCAATGGTCAAAACTTAACCATTTGTGCCAACATCTATTGGCAGCAACTTTATCTCTAAACTTTAGTTTGGAGATTTATTGAATTTTCAGATATTAAAGTGAGAATATAATTATTTGAATTAATATTGAATATTAAGTATGTTTTTTCATATATATGCTTATTTCTTTCATCCTTTTCATCTTAGACAATTAAATTTATCTTCAACTCTAATTTGTTAAATAAAATTTTTAGTTATCTCTTCAAATTTTGATCAAAATATTCTTTTGATGTTTTCTCTTTTTCTTATATTCTTAATTTCTTTTTTCCAACAATTACCAGCATAAGTTCGGAAAGATAACGTAAGTAATTAAAATTGAACGCAAAAAATGTTAAATGATTGTTAGTCAATATATCCATTGTTGATTTAAGAGGTTAAGACTTCAGAGGTTGGAAATTTCTACTGAATTAATTCTTGTCTAAATGTTAAATTTTCTACTCCATATGTCAGCTTTTGACCTTTTTTTTTTTTTTAAAAAAAAATTTTCCCCAACGATTTTTCAACAAATATTTGATTGTTTCAGAATACTTTCGCACCAAATTCATAGTATCTATTCCACCTACCATGCACTTCATTAATTCTCCATTTCACTTTTCCATCGATTTCTCACGTTGGATTGTCGTGCACTTTACCAGAACTTGGTGAATATGCACTTTTTTTTCCAACTCTAAAATCGTTTTGTGGAATCCCCTAACTTATATATGTTAATTTTAAAGTGGAACTGACTATGTAAAGATTTTTTTAATCATATAATGAATTCTTTTATGTGGTTACAATTATAATCAAAAAAATCTTTAAAACACAGCCAAAACAGATAAAACCGAACAAGTTTTTTTGTGGATAAATCAAAACAGATAATAATAATAATAATAATAATAATAATAATAATAAAGAGATCTGAACTTGAGATCATAAAATTACCAACAAGACCCAGGGCTTATTATTGCAATTGAGAAGAGTTTGTAAATTGGGGTGGCACTGATTCAATGAAAAATATCTTCAAGATGTATTATGCTTGTTTAATTTCGTCAAACCTAGCTATCTCATTGTGTTTCGCATGCGTATATGACCAAGAACTTGGATATAGGTTGAGTCGTTAAATCGTAAGTACCAAAACATGTGGGTAAAGTCATCATAGAAAATATTTCTCGCTTGACTATTCAAAATACTAGAAATAATCCCCTTTTTGACAGTGACCCGACCACCATTAAAATGGATTTCGACTCTTCACATTAATTGTATTTGCCATGTAATAGGAAATATATAGACATCATCGCTGCCACTTTTTACAATTATCCATAGTTGAGAAGTATACCTATGATTTTATAGGTATAATATAATTACATAATATAAAAATGATATAAATAAAAATATATTAAAGTAAAATACATTAAAATTAAGTGAATTATATATGAATATAATAAAAATTAAAAATAAAATTTTTGTTTTTCATGTTAATATAAAATTTTTATATTTTATATGATACGAACATAAATTATAAATATAAATTATCAAATTTAATAAAAAGTAAAAAATACCTTGTCAATTTCCTCTTTCCAAGTGCTTTCAAGAATTCCAGTAATAAAGCAACAACGTGAATCAAAATTATACCACCAACAAAATGTGTGTAGTTTAGTCTGATATGCATAACGTGTTTGGCAGTCTTCTATTGTAATTAGGTTTATTATTATTATTATTATTATTATTATTATTATTATTATTATTATTATTGTCTAATGATGTCTGTGCTGCAAATGTTGGACCGAAACAGGAGAAGAAGAGGCAAGAAAGGGACAGACAAGCACAAGCGGAATGGCCCAATTAAATGCTTATCTTACTCTTGGCAATTTGGCAGCGTTTGTATTTTGAGTCGACGGGATGTAAAGGGAGATTTTAAGATATGGTCAAAAAAAAAGTTTTGATTTTACTGTGAAGTCAATCAACCTAAATATAAATATGATAAAAAATATTAAAAATATCATAAATAAATAAAAATTAATATAAATATATTTTACAATAAAATTATTATGTGTTTATATTTATTAATTTTAATTTTAAGTTTATATGTTTACAATTATGTCTAATAAAATTAAATTTATATTTAATTATTTATGTTTACGTCGATTTTACTATAAAATATAAAATTTTAACTTTGTTGGAAAGAAAATTTTTTAGTATAAATTAATTTGGTTTCCGCATCTCTTGTTAAATTTTAAGATGGGTGATTAATTTTTAGAAAAAACTGTTAATCAATGACTCAATGTCTAATGATATTAGTTCAGGCGATCTATAAAGAAAAAAAATATATAATTAATGCATTCTTGCTTAGTGAAAACAATTCATTAATGCATTTTTTAAAATAATTTTAATTTAAATTGTTTTTAGTTAGTCTAATTATTATCTTTTAATAATATATATCAAGAATTTTTAGCACATAACTAGAGAGAAAAACAGAAGTGACAATAAAATAAATTTTACATTAATTAAATTATATAATTCAAGCGCGAGCGCACATACATATATATATATATATATTAAAATTTTGTTAATTATTTAAATTGGTTCTAGTTAAAAAGTTCAAAATTTTTTAATTTAATTAGACATATTTTGAACTTTAATCTCATTTTCTCACCCAAAAAAAAAAAATTATTACATGCGACCTTTTCATGTCAATCATAATTTTAAATGAATTTATATAAGATGCATTAATATTATATAATTTCGTGAAACCATATAATTAATTTATAAATTTTAAAATGAAATTTAAAAAAAATGTTATTATATTTATCAATGAATGGAGTGTTATAATATGATTTAATAATATAGTATCCAATTTTTATGTTGATAGTATATCAAATATAAACTCATTTAAAGAATAAAATATATAATAATTTCGTAAGTCAGGGATTTGATCGTTATAGTAATCACTCGAATAACTTCATATAAACCAACATATACGTTGATGTAGACTAGCCAGAAGTCAGCATTTGCCCATAGTTTCAATACATGGTTCTTATTGTTTTGATGAAAAAAGGTAGAAATGAGCATGTGTATAAGACAAGCTGTGAGTTGATGACCGAATTGGTAAGCACCCCTTAATTAGTCATTTTGACTAGGTATTTATTATATATGTAAAACAGATATTGCTTCCTTTACTTGCGTTTATAAATTTACTTGATAACTCTCATATATTTGTTTAAATTTCATAGTTTGTGTTTTCGTAAAGTAAGAACGATGTTTGCAATATTATTTGAAAATAAATTTTAATTTGTTTAAAATTATTAAGTTATTAATCAATCAAATAAATGCAATTCTATCGGTGATGGAATTCTTGAATGTTGCAAGTGTGTAATTTTATTGAATTTTTAAGTGAAATTTTTTTTTAATCTAATAGGAGTGTTGGGGGATTTGGAAGATGATTTTTCAATATCAAGAATTTTGTCATTTCAAAAATAAAAATAAAACAAAATTAAATTTTAATATTATAATGATGTAATATAGATATGTTGGAATTAAAAATTGGAAATAAATAAAATTCTACCAATGATGGAATTTTTAGGTGTTACCTCTGTGCAATATTGGTGAAATTTTTAGGTGAAAAATATATTTTTTAAGGCCAATAATAGTGTTGGGGGATTTTTAAAAAATTTCAATATTAAAAGAATTTTCATTAAGTAATAAAAAAAGTACTTAAAAATTGGAATATGAATAATAAAAATAATTGTAATAATAAATGAAAATTGGGAATAAATGGAGTTGTTACCAATGATGAAATTCTTAAATTTTGCGAGTGTGCAATTTTTGAGAAATTTATATATGAAAAATAAATTTTGTTAGAATTCAATTAGAATGTTAGACCACTCGAAAAAATAATTTAATATAAAAATTCTTCAATTTATTTTTTTAAAAAATAAATTTTATAAAATTGAGATAAAAGTTGTAAAATCAAAGAATATTTAAAAAAATTTAAAGAAATCCAATGACAGAGCCCCTTCGAACGAGTGTATTCTTGTGAATGAAGTGAGAAGATTTATCTAGGAATTCAATCATAATGTTACCTAAAGAGATTTTCAATATTTAAAATTAAAATTAAAACATAAAAAATAATAAAATAATAAAAACCATTTTAATTAAGGCTAAGCTAGGATAATTTATAATTAATTAGTATTGAAATTTAGACGGGCACTGTGTGGTGCGTGTGGTGCTAATCTGCCACAACCCAAAGGCCGTGATGAATGCTTATCATTTACACTTATTCCACTTACAAAGTTACGAACTACATTTTTCTTTTCACTTTAATGTTTATGTTTGGGGTCAACGTAGTCAATAAACGATTTTCATTAATCTTTCATTATACTCCAAACGAAATAACTTAAACTTTAATCCACGGAATAACTCAAACTTTAATTAACTCTCTAAGATAGGTAATAATCATTTTTACCTCATAGAATTTTCCTACTTAGAAAACAAATTGAAAATATCATCCTTTATAATAAGAGATTTTCCCTGATAATTCCACTTACAAAATATATTCATTTTATATACATCTCAATCATTGCAATCATTCTCATACCAATTCACATTCATTGAATTATATCACAACAGTTACATCACAATACCAATCAGGCTCAAGACATGTACTTTGCATTAGATAATGTCTATCCATGTAAACATAAATGATGTATAATTTTTGCATACATCAAAAGTAACAAAAATATGGCTTGGGGGATATAGGTAGGTACCACGAGCAAGTAGAGTCCTCGAAGCCCACATAAGGCTCAAAAGTTCGAGTCTATCTCAAATGATCTGCAAAGAGTAAAAAGGTAGGCAAGCGATTTATAACTCAGTAAGCAATTTAAGTAAATGGAAGCTAGGCTCATGTCAATTTACATACATGTGTATACATGATCAAAAGATAAAGTGACATGTATGCGTGATACTATGTCCAAGATCTCGGATATACCTAATCGACATCACACTTTGAGGTGGAAGTTGTATGGGGTATTAGTTAGAAGGATACATTGTTACCTTATTTCCCCAAGCCTCAACATGATGTTTACAAGACACGTTACTTAACACAACACTACAATGTAAACTATATGAGTTTCACTATGATGGTTAATGTGCTTAGTTCAAACCAGATTCACTATGCACTTAGTTCAAAGCATATTCACTATGCACTTCGTTCAAACAGATTTACTATGCACTTCGTTCAAAATAAATTGACAATGCATTTCAGTTAAATCAATTACACTATGCACTTGATTAAAACAAGTACACAATAAACTTCAATTAAAACAATTACACTATGCATTTCGATTAAAAAATTACACGATGGACTTCTATTAAAGAGATTACACTTTACACTTCGATTAAAGCGATTACATTATGCACTTTGATTAAAGCGATTACATTATGTACTTTGATTAAAATGATTACACTATGCACTTCAATTAAAACCATTACACTATGCACTTTGATTAAACAAACACTTTTCCGAAACAATAATCGATAGGAATATGCTTAAAACCTCAATTACAATCGATACTAAAACAAAACAGTTTTTAATACATTTCACTCGATCAAACACTTTTATAAAAACAATAGTCAATAGAGTTAGGCATAAAACCTCAGTCACTCAAATCGATACTAATACAAAACGGTTTTCTTATATACTTCAGTCGATCAAATACAAAAACGATAATCGATAGAGTTAGGCATAAGCCTCAATCATTGAAATCAATACTGATAAGAAAACCGGTAGTGGTGGAGTGTAGGCAAGAATCTCAATCAATAAACACGAAATGATATCCATCCTAGCTAGCGATGGAGAATGTGTCGCAAGCAACACTCTCGTATAGCACTTAAGTTCTTTGGGATTTTTAGAGGTGACTCTCACGGTCCAAAAGTATCCATGTAGTACTTAGGTCCCTTAAAATTTCTAAAGGTGACTCCCACGTACAATATCTACGACCATAGTACAATACTCCAATCTAGCTGATCAGTCAAGAACTT
The DNA here is from genome assembly GCA_033439115.1 of Firmiana major. NCBI lineage: Eukaryota > Viridiplantae > Streptophyta > Magnoliopsida > Malvales > Malvaceae > Firmiana > Firmiana major. The sequence continues at coordinate 79,453,661 of CM065898.1, read as the reverse complement.
GAGCTTAATTGAAAATTGTCGTTTAAAACTCAAGTTTAGCGACTTTATGCATAAAATTGAAAATTGAGGAATCACGTAAATGCATTTCAATTTTTTTTTTTTAAAAAAAATGATACATCTCAAAACCATCAGCTTCTTGACATTCTACACTCGCCAAACTAAAATATTCTTTGTATTTTATCTGTAGAGAAATTGTTTAATGATCATTGCCATTAGTGAAATGATTAAGATAAACATACAAAGCATTTTCTTACTTTACTTGCACCAAAGTAAACGATAAAGAAAAGCAGCGTTTACGGAAAATAATAGAATGGAATGGAAAGAAATGTAAAGTAAAAAAGGAAATGATACGTATATTTTTTATTTGAATAATTAAAATTAATAAAAAAAGAAAGGAAAATAATCTTACTAATTTTTATTTGGTTAAATAATAAAAGTAAAAGAAATGGTTAATTATAGTATTTTTTTCAATTATAGTCTCTTTTGTTTTAAATTTTATAATGCAATAATGAGGGACCATTTGGTTTAAGTAATTTTAGATTCCGGACAAAAATTTTATTACCTTGTTTGGTTATTACATTTTCCCCCATTTCAGGATTATGATATTTTCAATAGTACCAAAAAGGGCAAAATAGGGGTGAAAAATTATTTCCTCCTCCTAAGGTATTTTAGAATTATGAGATAATTTTTTTCTTCCTATTTTACTTTCTAATTATTGCATTTTATGTTCATTTTACCTCTAAACCTATCTAATATTATAAGTCCAAACCCTACAATCACTCTCCCTAAAATCAGAAGCCTCTCTCTACCTCTTATAAATGAATAGCTTGACTTATAAAATAAATCAAAATAATTCACATATTAAATAAATTGATTAATTTGTGTTAAATAAATGAATTAATATTTGTTAAATAAATAAGCTTAAATAATAAATTAATAAATAAATATATTAAACATATGTTCCATCAAATTGTTATTCACTTTAAATCAACTATTTATTCACTTTAATACAAAAGAGTAGTATTAATAAAATGTGTTATTCAGTCATTTTTAATTTCTTGAATCAAATATAGAAATTAGACACTTTTCTCAATGCAAACAAATGCGAGAATTTAATATTTTTCGAAATTCATTAAGTAAAATGATTTGAGGTAAAATGATTCGTAAAGAAAATCTTAGATTTCGCGAACCAAACGGTCCAAAAGATTAAATTTGATATTTTACCAGTTAAAATTTTTTTAAAGTTTTTTTTTCTTTTTCATTTATCCCAAATTGAGTTGTTAAAAATACTAAATCAAGGGAAATTAAAGAGTCCTCATTCCCACTCCTTCTCTTTTCTTAAGTAAAAATTCTTTCCAAGCAACCTTTTCCTTATTTTACTTTCTTTTCCCTCCCTTACTTTCAATCCAAATATAATGTTAATCTCGTTCGTTTATTTATGCAGTTTCTGTAAAAGATGGTTTCCAGTTGACATGATTTAGATTTTTAACACCTGCAAATTTTTTTATACGTTTTAAAGCCGCGGCCTCTTTGTGTACCTATATATTGACTGCATATTATATTTTTCTTCTTCATTCTTTTTTTTTTCTTTCTTTTCTTTTTCTGGCTTTGATGGATTTTCATCTACTTTGCTTGATTCCAACTTATGCCTCATAATATCTCTTCACATTATATGAGCATTTCCAATTTAATGCTTACATTGATTCAAGAGAATGTCGTTCAAAGCCTATTCTTTTGTTTAGGCTAGATCTCTTCGTTCAGCTTGATATGCTTCTTCTAATTTTATCCTACTAGTCTTTAAAAATAAAATCTTTAAAGGGTTATTATCCCATTGTACGAGTATGCCTTCATTCAATATGATTCTTCAATTTGAAAATTCACATTCGATCAAAATGGACTTTTAGGGTACGTAACGTAGGCTCAAATAATGGCTTATGAAGGAAATGATGAAAATAGACCCAAAATATGTGTTTCAAGGTTGCAAACCAATGATTATTTTTCATCAAGCAAATCATTTGGGCATTTTGCCCCCAATTCTTTTCCTTTTTCTCTATTGTTCTTCCTTTTTTCTTTTTCCTTTTTCTCTTTAAAATACAAATTTAAAACAAGGTTTCCACTTTCTTAATTCCAAACCCTATTTTTTCTTTTTTTCTTTTTTTTTTTACACAAAAGAAGGGTTTTCCTTATTTTTCTTTACATTGCCTTAAATAGTTTTTCTCTTTTATCATTGATCATCCATTTTCCATTTTTTTTTTTTTTTTGTTCCCCAGCGTGGAAGATGATCCTTGGAGGGTTATATAAAATAAAAAACATAAAGGCTCAAAAAGGGGTAATTAATAGGTAATTTACTAATTTTACTTATGCTTGATGGATAAATAAAGAATATCATTTCTCATCTCAAACGTGAATACTTTTATTAAAGATAATTCATTAACAAGGACAAGCTTGTTAGAAATTTATGCAAGAGATTCACCTTTTATTGTGCTATCTAATAAGTGAAGATTACAAATAGATTTTCTTTCATTGGAAGACTATAAATCCATTTTACCAATAAATTCTAGATTATTGTCATCATTACCATTGTATTCATTATTTCGACACTTGTAAAGTATAAGAGAGTATATGAATGATGAAAAATGAAATAAGGAAATAAAAATAAATTACTCCAATCATTTTATTGAAAATAAAACTTTTAATCCTTCAATCCTAGAGACTTGGATCTTCTGATGCTTCATAAGAATCATGTATCATTAGTATGGGCAAGTAAGGAGTTCCATCAGCACTCGACTTAGCTTACTTCCCGAAATCCAATACACTAACTTTAATCAAGCCTTACACCCTATACTTTAGCGTAATGCAATTCTCTATAAAGAGGCCCACATTCCCTAAATAATATTCACATCGTGCATTGTCATCATACCACTTTAGGTAGGGAGGCTTGAAAGGTTCCAAATATATTGGTGCAATGAGTTGGTCCTAAACAAATTTCAGGTATAATTCGATATAAGTCATGGGAATTGGTTAAATAGTAGGTCTCTCTCGTTCAAGCCATCGTTCCTTAAGATTGCTACTTAAACATTAGATTGAATGACTGATCGAGCAACTAGTGCAAGTGTTTGAGGATAAAAGCTGGCTTGAAGGTATAACTTATAAGGGCATGGTGCAAGATAGTATAGTTGTGAGAATCCTAATTCTCTAATTACGGTATTAATATACAATTGTTAGAAATGTGATAAGAAAAGGTAAAAAGCAAGAATGGGCTTAAGTTCGATTTTTTGGCTTTTGATATAGGCGCATATTTTGATTGAATAGATAGGTCCATAAGAGCGTACACTCACCCAGAATCATCCGATACATCATATTATTCTGATATCTGGCTTCAGGTAAGCTCAAATGTTGCATTTGAAATTAAATTCGCTAGTATCTTGTTGAATGCGTAAAAAATGCAAAAATGACGATTTTGTCCATAGGTTAATTTTTAATACTGATTGAATGGAACTATTAATGAATTTAGGGGTATGAAAAATTTTTTTGAAACGCTTAAATTTTCATGTCAGGCACTGTATCAAAAATTATTGTGATAAAATCGAAAAAGACTGAAATAAGCGAAATCAGGTAAAATTCATTTGTAAAAATGGCATTGTAGGCTACCCAATTTAATTTTCACCTATAATACATTATTTGCATAAGACTTGCATGTGAATAATGAAGTTGTCACCTAACATGAAAAATGGACCAATAGGAATAAAAAATATGGAATTTTATGGAAAATAGCAAATTATGGAATATTTTTATAAAAGCTTATACAATTAGCCACCTTTAATCATTAACATGGTTTATTTTACATAACAATTGCTAAAATGCACCATTAGTGAGTCAGACATCACCATTTTCATACTTTTAAATACTTAAGAAATTGTTAGGTGTGAGAAACACATTGAAAACCATGGCCACCTTGCTTGCCATGAGCTAACCCATCATTTCTAGCCATTTTTTTGACTTCAATCCCTTTTACAAAGTTGCTTCTCATTGTCTCCTTTACAACATACTAAAGCTTAGTAGCTTGATTCCTTAAGAATAATCAAGGATCTACAAGGAAGCTAAATATAGTAATTTTCGATTAACTTTAGATTTATGGAGTTTTTATTACTTTCTTTTTTACCATGTTAATATATGATTATTAAGGGTTAATATAGAGTATTTTGATGTATTTAGATTGGAGCTAAACACTCCCAAAAGTGAAGAACAAGATTCAGCCATTTGGATATTTACGGAGAAAATGTTGGTTGTAATGCTTAGTTTTGATATATGTTAACATGGTAAGATGATTTAGGATGCTAGAATTGAAAGAATTTCATGGGAACATGGAGTATTGAATTCAACACCTAGGTTTTACAAAAGAAGTTATGTGAATTCATGGGGTTTTTACTAATTGTTGCTTTATTAATGTAATTAAGCAATGAATTAAGGGAAATGGTGAAAGAAAATTGATCGTAGAAATTATATATGAAAATTTGTGTACTTGGCATCATAAGAGAAAATGGTAATTTACATCCAATGTCTAAACTCAGTGTTATACGAGTAATAAACCAGTGACAATGTAATTGGTGTAATCAAAGCCATCAAATGGTACCAAATTGTCACTTTTGTCACTTGTTGTCAATAATGACCACGTGGTAAGGTAAATTAAATTAGATCATTTTAAGGTTAAATGGCACTATGTTAGTGCAGAGGGGTGAATAATAAATTGTTGACAGTGTATGTACAATGAAATGTATTAATCTAATAGTGTGGTGTCATAAATTTGCGAGCTTGAACAAGTGCTTTATTGTATAGCTTTGGGTAATTTAATCGTTCAAGATGCCTAATAGCATCATGCGACCTAAACAAATGCAATCAGATTTATTAAATTGATTTTGGGATATTAATATGAACATGTGATTGGCTATTGTATGAAATTGTGGATTGTGTTATGATTGAAATACTGGATTGGAATATGAATTGTTTTTTACTTGTAAGGTTGGGTATAGTCACATAGTAAACCCGAGCTTTTGCAAAAATTTCAAAAATTGATAAATGAAAACGATATGTTTTCATATGAACCATGCTGCTATTGCATTGTAAATTTATTGCATAACATGGTATTTGTTTGATTTTAAAGCTTGCACTGACTTATACTATCATATATAAAAGTTTTGAAATCATCTTATTATGTATTTTGAAATGATATGACTGCACGGCTACACAAGCCTATGATTTTATTTTCAGATTTAGCATAATATGATTTTACATCCATTTTATCGATATGAAATTTCAAAATATATGTTTAAACTGTTTTACAATTTTATTAGCACTCCAAATTCTATAAGGATTGATAAAGTATTAGGAAAACACACCTGAGAGTCACTACGCTTATATAAGCAAAAGGCTTATCCGACAACCAGTGTTAATAGGTTCCAAGCTTAGCTGATCACTAGGATTGGAGTTCACAATTGTCAATAGCCATAGATAACACTTTACTTTTCTGAGTATTTTATATGGCTTGCTGCTTACTATAATGGGCAAAACCTTTATTGGTTTACGGGAGTTGCCTAATGTGATATTGAATATGCTTTATCGAATATGTTTTACTGAATATGATATTAAATATGTTTTATTGAATATGTTACCAAATATGTTTTATTGAAAGGATATGATACGTTGCCGAATACGTTTATCAAATATGCATTGAGATTTGTAAAAGAAAAAAGGTTTATTCAAAAAAGTACCGTATTGATTTTATCGAATTTTCACATTGTTTATCTCATTGAATATTGTGACATGTCATTGTAGGACCGTTTAGTTTTGAGGTCAGGTTGAAAAGGAAACCGAGGTACTTCAAGTATCTTTTTCCCCTGAAAGATCTCGACAACATCTTTGAGTCCAAGTAATGAGATTTGTTAGATCTATTAGCTAACCGAAAAAGGGGTGAATTCGTTTTTCGCTAACTATAACATTGTTTTTCTATTTCTAAGTTCTCTATCCTATGTTAATTGTCCTCTTAGTTCACTTAGGCTATTCTAGAATACAATTTAATCAGCCAATAGAATAAACATAATTCAAAAACTATAAAGTAAAGAGTATAGGGTTAAAGAATTGTACGCAAGTGATTTATAGAGGTTTGGCCAACCTTGCCTACATCTTCTACTTTGAGACGCTCCCAAGGATTTCCCCCAAATTTATTATTGAATTAGTTACACTCTTTTTCGAACCTCACTCCTTTTTTGGGCTTAAGGAGGAAACCTTACAACACCTATTTTTTTCCAGGCTCAAGTAGAAAACCTTATACTCTCTATTTTTCTAGGCTAAAGAGAAACCTTTTCTGTCACGACCCCGATCCGTGACTTACCAAAAACCACTACTAATTTTTCGTTTTTTACTTTACTAACCTTTCTCTCCTGGACAATTGGGTTGTGATTCGATATTAGTCACCTACTCACATTCATTCACAATATACATAGAATTTAGTATTCTTTTCGATAACATAAATTGTTATATAGTATTTGTACATATACATCGCGACCGTACAATAGTTTACGTAACTATGCTTATACATTGTTCAGTACAAAATATTCGAGTGTATATACCTCTCGTGAGATGGATAGGCAGCGGATACAATGAATGTCATACCTCAGCCGGACTCAATCTACTGCGGATGATCTGTAGAGAGTGAAAATAAGGGGGATGAGCAAACAACGCGCTCAGTAAGGAAATTAGGCAAGCAAGTACAATCGCACTATCTACTGAAAATAAGGCTTTGCCTTTCCTTCTCTCATCTCAAAGCATGTATTAAAAGGATATAATAATAGTACAGAATAAATTTCATGTACTTAAAATCATGCTAAGTTATCAAATGTAGGTATTCATGCAAAACAGTGCATATTTATAATTTTGAAATGCCTTTATAGAAATCATTGCCATTTACACATAAATCACAGTTATGGCAGTTCACAACACAACACAAACCGATTTTCGACCTATCTCTCTCAGGTCTAACCGTATCATGAAAACAAATGATATATCATGTGAGACTCAGTGGCTAAATGCAATACTCTCCTGGACTATGGTCATATCCTATCATGGTGAAATCCCAGGCAACACAGATCTCGATGTGCGGGTTATCACTACTGTAACGGGAGGGGGGTCAGTCCATCACAATCGCTAGCTATAAACTCCTCAACTCCACAACTCCACCACACAGTACAGTGTACTCCATGTCACTCGCACGGTACAACGTACACCCATGGACTCTCTCCTCATGGTTGGGATGTCTGCCATAGGTCTTAGTACTCACACCATGGAAATACATCATAGTCAGGGTGCTTGCCATAAGTCTTAGCCCTCACACTATGGAATAAATGTCACGTCTCTAAATCCACGTGCGAACATCTCAACAGTGTGACACTCAGTCTACACGGAGAAAATCGTCACGGTTTTGCTAACATATCTTATATATCACGTAAAAATACAGTGCGCGTCTTAAGTGTGACTCAAAATCAACACTCCGCCTCTTAAACACTATGTATGCATCTCATAATATTTAACACTAGTGCGAGTAACCTCTAGCACTAGGTCATGCAGAGTTTTCATTTCAAATCAAGTACGAGTTAACACTCAAGGTACTATGTCATGTATAAATCATGAAAAGTCGAGTACGAGCAATGCTTCCAATACTCTATCATGTAAAACTGAGTATGAGCAAAGCTCCCAATACTTTATATGCATCAATCACAAACTAAGCACGAGCTATGCTCCCAATACTCTAACATGCATAAAATCGCATTAAAATGTAGTACGAGTATATCCTCCAGTACTATGTGATACATATCTCAAAATATAGAGTGAGTATTCTCTAGCACTGATGGTTTTCACACAAAACCATATAGAAGGCTTACATTTCACACAAGTAGATCAAATAAGCACTCAAATGTGCTGTTTTTGCATGTACATGAAAACATTAGTGATTCTATCATGCAACTCATGAATGAAGGGTTACAACATGCTTCTCAGGCTTTTTATCCTATTTTTGGATAAAATTACACTTTATCTCATTAATCTCTATCACACACATTAGGCCTATTCATGGGCATTCATATAAGATATAGTATTGAAATACTACTCAAAATATGTGTAGCCATCTCTAGCTACTCACGAAATTCCCTTACTTCGGATCACGTCAAGTGACCTCACTTCCTCGATTCTGCTTACTCTTGCAGTCCGATCAGCTTCCACGATGATTTTCGAAACTGTTATAATTATTGGCGTTCGTATATCTCTATACACTCATTTCATTCGCCAAGTCTCAATTCAATACATAGTTTTCATCACTTTCTCCAAATATGGTAAGAAATCACATTTTCACATAACTATTTTTATTTCTCCTTATTTCCAAATTATGCATTTCATAAGATTAACTTATAATCTTCCATACATGCATATTCCACCATTAAACTCATGTTTACTCAAATTCCTCATCATATTCTTAAATTCCCACCAATATCTAGGTCATGGTGATTTTTCATTATCAAAGTGTTTCCAACCAAATCAAACATGCACTTATCAACTCTCCAATACACCTAGTCTAACATATATTAAAGTGGTATATTGAATCTTACCTAGTTGAATTCCTTCCTTTTTCACCAAAATGGCAAAATCTTTCTTGCTCTTGAAACCTTTAATCTCAATCTCTTGTTTCCAAGTATGTTGTTCTCCTCTTTACTAAGAACAACTTTGATCACTTATATCTCATTCAAAACTAATCACAAACTGAAGTTTTCTAGTGTTTCTTGGCTAGGTTTAAGTTTAGTTCTCGAATGGAATAGTAATTCTCGGAAAAATGAAGTGCAGAAGCCCAGTATTTATAGAATTGTCTCTATGAGATAGATATGTTACCATAGGAGATCGATCTGCTATCATAGGAGATCGATCTGCTATGCAGTTTTCCTCTTGAAACCGACCTTTCAGACCACATGAGATCGATTTGCATAACACAGCACCTTAAAGAGATCGATCTGCTCTTGTATGAGATCGATCTGTTGCAAGTCAGTGGCTTAAGAAAATCGATCTGACCCTTCAGAGATCGATTCCTCCAACACAGAATGTTTAGCAGATCGATCTGGCCCTTTTAAAGATCGATCTGACCTGCTCCATCGCTCAAATAAGAGCATTTTTTTCCTCTTTCAGATCGATCTCTCATCCCATGAGATTGATCTCTCATTCATATTTTTCAGATTTTACTACAGTTTTCTGTAGTAACTTACCTCAAACACTCTTAATTCTGCTGCAATGGTCATTTTCTCATCCAATTACATTTAAGGCTTGACAATGACATCCATTCATATTTTATATTTATTAAAACTTGTGTGCATTCCTTGTATAACCAAAAGTATACAATATATCACCAATTGGAAGTACAAAACTCATGCATCTTTATTCCAATTTACCTGACCACTCAAAACTCAATATAGTCACATTCCACTCATGGAAATATCCCTCTTACACTTGTTATACACTTTAAAACTTGCATGTATTCATTCCATACACATTTACAAACTTCAAATATCAATTCCTCATAATTTACATTGTTTGTGACTTATATACACATCACAAGTTATAAAGGTTACATTTAAAATTTTGGGTCTTACATTTTCCACTCGATTCCTATTTACAAAGTGTAGCTCTCGAGGTTTCACTCCTATTTTTACAATTTGTGAAAAGGTAAACAATTTGTGTAATTTAAGAATACCTCTAGTAGGTGAATAATTACAAAATGAAAGCACTTACAAATTGCATAATAATTATGCTATACAAGAGAATCACTTGAAGATGTGAATGATAGAATATTAAGAAATTTTAATCTTTTGATTTGTTATTCAAGCTTGAAAAAGATGAAGAATGAACTCTCTTGAGTCTCATGGTCTTCAAGGCTTGTATTTATACTCTTTTGGATATTGAAGAAGGTTGGTGAAGCTTAAAGTTGGAAATTCATGTTGTAAGACACAAAAATATAACAGTTGGAGTATGCTGACTTTAAGGGGATCAATCCTTTCTTCATGGGCATCAATCCCTTTAAATTTTTTGCATAAAATGGCTTAGACAAACAAAGAGGGGATGGATCCCTTTTGTGCAGGGTATAGATCCCTCAAGTTAAAAATGAGGGTTAGGGGATTGATCCTACTACGGGGGGGTCGATCCCTCTATTCAAAAACAGGGGATTTATTACTAACTTGAGGGGATCGATCCATTGCATTTCAAAGGCATTTTGTAAGCAGAAATAAATTAAGAAAACATGTTTAAACTCATTTTATTTCATATAAATATGATAAGAATTTAAATACATGAAATTGAGCCCAAAAACTCACCAAGTAATTTTCTAAAAAATATATTCAATAAATATCATGAGAAAATTACTTAATGCAATATTTAAAACATTTTTCCAAATAGATTAAGACCAACAGAAAGATAATAAATTAAATCATGGTCTTATACTTGATAAAGGCACTTGATATGGTTCATGAAAATCATAAGTTCTTAAGCAAACTTACGATATGAATAATGCATTTAACTATACTTAAGTTTTTGTCATTTCAAAATAAATATAAGCAATTTAAAGCTAACAAGATTTATATGAAAAGATATTGATTATCGAGATCAATATGATTATATGAAAGGTGTATATGTATCGTTATTGAATACCAAACCATATTGTTTTACGTGCATGCATTACTGAATAGATTTTCACTATATGTGGCTATTTTCGCACTTGTATGGTTAGCTTACTGAGTCTTCCACTCACCCCTCACCTCTCCTTACAGGTTAAGTTGGATTAGCGTTGATATTCGTAATTGGTATCCAGCTTTGAAAGTTCAAGCTTCAGAGCTATTCGCAATTCATTCTTAGTATACTATTTATGTGTTGGAACGGTGTTATTTTTACACAGTTTTATATAGTATTATGTATTGGGATGTGTAGAACTTGAATATAAACTTGGATTATGAAATTTGATTAAATCGAGATGTAAATGAATGAATAATGAGAAATGTGTTAAAACAGGCAAAAATATTATATTATTTATAAAACAATATTTTTCGAGAGATCGGTTATTCGAAAATTATAAAAATATTAGTGTAGAAAGATTATTAAGTGATCAAGATGTCAAGAGATTATCAAGTGATACAAATGACTAGGCATTGAAATTAAAATTTTGACTGCCTGTAAATATTTTCTCGCTATCTGTCTATATTGGTGGTGGTAGAGAGAAATACGCGTTTACGTGAAAACTCTGTTGGAATTAATTTAGAATTGATTTAGTATGTGAACAGGTTGGGGCATTCAGTACGACTACTTTAAACCTGTATCAGGGTACAGGGTACCTATGTTGACTATAAAACACTGACTCACTATACAAATAATAATAATAGAAAATTGAAAAAGTTAGCCCTAAATTTCACGCTACTCGTAATCGTTACTATCGCATCTCTTAAGGGGGTGACAACGGTTGTGGCAATAAGTAAGAATGATGTAGGGCGTAGCTTCCATATTGCATCTTATATGATGTTACATGTGCCTATTCTTCTGTATTTTTATTAACTCATTTTCTAGTATCTACAGTATTAGCATTTGCGATCTTGCCACTTTTGATGGCAATCTTTATTGTCTCACCAGATAGCACCATATCAGTAAAATTTTTAGTGGCGTTGCCTATCATTCTCTCATATTATAAGGCCTTTAGCGTATTTGCAAAGAGCATAGTAATCCTTTTCTTAGTCAAAAGAGGTTAAACTTGTGCAGCCACTTCCCTCTACCTTTATGCATACTCTTTAATGCTTTAAACATTTATTTTCTCCATACTTCGGAGAGACACGTGCCTATATTAGGCCACAAATGCCCTTGCTAACTCCATCAACAAGATGATACAATTCCTATCCAACTACATGTAACACTTGGCAACCAAACTAGTCAAACTATCTTTTGGAAAATATGAATTAAAAGCTTGTCATCCCTACATAGGTGGCTATCTTCTTGCAATACATAGTAATATGACCCTTCAGACATGAAGTTCCATTCAACTTGTCAAATTCAAATACTTTAAACTTGGCTTGCAACCTTTCTTCTATCAAATTTATCTTCAATTAGGCCTTAGCATAATCCCCTACCTCCTTATGCTTTAACTTCTCCAACTCTTTTTGGTCATCTAAATTTGGCACTAGCTTTCCTCTTATGATTGGTTGAACTTGATCAACAATTGGTTGCATTCTCAAATATGGAGGAAATACTCTTTGCCCTTGTAAGAGTGCTTGAGAGGTTCGAGCTTGATAAGAACTCTTTTTTAGAATAAAAATATGATTATCTCGAACTTGCCGTTGAGCATCTTGAGGACCAAATCCATATGGATAAACAAGTAGTCTATCCTGAATAGTTTCTCCTACCTTTCCTTTTCCCTTGCTCAATGCTTTCCAATAATTCTATAATTCGGCTAACTATCCCTTCAACGCTTCATGAGATTTTTCTAACTTCTTTATCCTACTACTGTAGTCTTCTTCCATTATTCGTGCTTGATATCGGATATGGTGTCATAACATTTATTAAGGCTAGGTTGCTAGACATTAATTTCATATGGAGTCGCACCAACCTTTTTTTATCTAAGTGTGATTGGGCACATATTTGGGTCTATCTTCCTGAAGAAATCCTGAGTTACATTTTCTAAGGATGATAGGTTTTGGTCTGTGTTTTCAAAGTTTAGGTTCGAAAGTTCATTTATATATAGGGAAGGTTATAGCATTCTTACAACGCCTAAAAATTGGTCCATTTTAATTTTATGTTATTTTAACTTAGTCTCAATTAGGTGATCTCTAAAATTTATTATTTTTATTGTTTAAATATTGACAATTCTTTTTTAAGATTTCTTCATCGTTTTGGATAAACTCTTAAAAAACTCTTCTTACCTCAAGAGTATTCAAAATGTACCATTCTTAATTTTTATAGATCTAGCCTAATTTGGTTATTTGATCTTGCTTAATTATTTTTATTGTTATTTTATTATAAAAATTTCATTATGATTTTTTATTATTTAAAAAGTTAAATTATTAATATTGAAAATATCTTCAAAATTTTCTATCATTTAGGATAATTTAAAAAAATTTCCTCACCTAAGAATTCTTGGAGTATTACTCATTCACAATCGCTCCAAGGATTCTATCAACAGAATTATTAATTTATTACTTTTTTGCTTTATCTCTATTATTTTATTAGAAAATAAATTTTATTACTATCTCGATTATTATCTTTATTTGTTATTTATTATTATTTGGAGGGTAAAGTGACAACTTTTATTTTTTTAAAAATACCATTGGAAAGATTTTTTTCATATAAAAATTCATTGAATGTTACTCATTCGTAATAGCCTCACATATTCCACAATTGGAAAATCCTTTCTTATTCTTAATTTAAATATATACTATATTATAAAGTACTTAACCTTATTACTATTTTTTATTTTTATTATTTACTGTTCACTTAATAACCATTTTACTTTACATTTATATCTATTTTTATTGTTATTAATATTATTTGTTATTCTTATCATTTTACATTTTAAACGTTTTGGATTCTGATTGTCTCGTTAATTATTAATTACTTGTCATTCCGTTATTCTTCTATCTTTTAAAATATAGAAAGCATACGGTGGTACCCGCTTTAAAGAGTTGTTCGCGTGTATGGACTAAAATAGTTGCTGCAACGTGAATGTTTGTAGGCTGGAAATGGAACCAGACTGGAAGCTTTAGCGGGCTGGACTTAGAGGAACCGGGCTGGAGTGAAGCTAGGCTACGTCTGGATTATTCAGTGGGCTGGAGTTGCAGTAGACTAGAGCTGGCAACGGGCTGTGTACTGCTGACTGAAGCTGACGCCGGTGATGTTGGCGAAGCTAGCCGCTGCCGATGCCGAGACTACTGGGTTATGATTGAAGCTTGATACCGGGGATGCTGCTCCTTGACTCCAATCAGCTACTGCTTTGGTGGTTGGCCTTCTCTTCGGATTTTCAGAAAAGAAGAAACCGAAAAGAAAACCTTATTGTTTTTTTTCTTACTATTTATTCAGTATTTTCTCTCTACTTTATTCTGTGTGCAGTCTGCTCTGTAATTACTCTATACTTTTTGTTCTCACTCTCGTTTCAGAGCTCTCTGTTCTCTCCTCTGTTTCTAATTTGATCGTTTTAATTTTTAAGCTCAAATGAGAGATTCAGATTAAAATCAAAACTTTAACTGCATCTTATTCCAAAATCATTCAAAAATTGTACAAATCGAGTCTCTAAATTCAATTTTTTATATTTCTCTTTTTATTTTTATTTTTTCAGTTTTGAAAAATCTTAACAGACTAAATATCTTTATTTATTATTATTTTTTATTTTATTTATTTTTCATTATCCTTTTCTGTTTTCATTTAAAACAAATAATAAAATAAAATAAAGTTAAGACTAAAACAAGTATTAGGACTTGAACAATCGGGCATTGAATTGATTTGGGCTATGAGCCCAATTTGGGCAATAAATTTATTGTGAGCTCAAAATTAAATCAGCTCTTAAACTAAAAATAAATTCAATAGCTCATTAAGTCCAATAAAATTGAGAAATTTGGTAAATTTAATAGTCTTGATAATTTTGATAATGTTGTATCTACATATGGTATTTATGGAGGAAAAATCGTTTTGTTGATGCTATCTTGAGACTTTAGTTATCACAATTAAGTTGAAATTATTATTCATGCAATGACGATTTAAAATTTTAAGTTCACTTTTATCGAAGAGAATGAATGAAAAGAAAAAATGTTGCACATATGAATAAAACATAATTTTGTCATATAACAATTATTTAGCAAAATTTTCAAAAATTTATTTTAAAATTGAACTATCTTTTACATCCATGAAAATCCCAATCCCATTGTAAATGCTCCATGACTTGAAGCTATTTGTCATGTGCCTCGTCCAAAAATTGTAGCACACTTTCCATATGTCTATTGCACATGCTTGCTCCCTTAGTTCTTTCACTTTTGCTTCAATTAGTGTAGCTTTGTTCACGATCATGCAAAGTTGCTTTCACCATATGCCTCTAGCAGTCTTGCTCATAGAAACGAGAGTCTCTCCATACATTTGTCTTTCATGGCATTGCATGTGTATTTTTTTGAGTTGTTCAACGAGATTGTGGGGGTATTGGCATTCTATTTGAGCTCTAGCAAGAATATTTTCAGTTTTTTGCATTTGAAAATGCATTTGCATATTTCTCCTTTAGGTAGTTACACACTTGAGTATTCTCTTTCTCACTTCGGCTTGTAGTCACCTCTTTTCCTCATGCAAACGGTTCTTCTCAGCACTGACAATTGCTATCGTATTCCTCCATTCCTCAGCCATGTCTCTCCACTCATTTCGCTTTTGGTCGAGCCTTTGCATCCTCTTCTATAGCATCTCATCTCTCCTTTAAGCCTCTTATTTTCACACTTTAAATCTTCTTCCTTATGGTTTCCTTCTAGCCATTCTTGACTTAGCCTTCAAGTCATGAGGGTGCACAAAGCGGACTTGGTCTTCCACGGATGTAATTTTGGTTTGCCAAGCAACTATTTCATGGCCAATATTAATTTAAAAATGTTACGACTTGAAAATCATAAGCATGTACTAATGTGGAAGACTTATCTTATTTAATATGCAATTCACGTTTGTCGCGGGTTGGATAGGAATTAAACATAAATTTACTTAATATGTTAATTTCCAAAATCAAAGTGCATGAATATAAGTATTTAAATTTAAATTACAGTCCAATTTGACATGTCTTACATCCCTACCAGAATCTATTGAAAATAATACAAATGCTTATTAAATTCATCTTTCAATGTATATGGAAGAACTTTGTGAGCTAAAACTCTTCGCAGATGTTGGCTCTACCGAGAGGGGGGGTGAATCGGTTTTCTACTGTTAATGGCAAATTTTAATTAAATCCAATTTCAATCAGCAAAAGATAATGAGCAATATAATAAAATTAAACAATTTAATGCTAGATAGGGAAGAGAGAAACAAACACAATCGTTTATAGAGGTTCGGCCAAACTCTAGCCTACGTCCTCTCTCTTTGACCTTCTTGTCAAGTGCTTTCGTACTCTCCTTCAACAGAAGTTACAATGTTCTTTTTTTAGGTTAAGGAATAACCTCTCTACCCTTTGCAATACAAAAATGTATTCAACCTTTTACAATTTAATCTCACTGAGGAACAATCCTCTTCTCTCTTAAGGTAGGAATGAATACAAAATGAAGCTTTAATTTGGGTAGGACAAATACAGCTTTTGCTCTTAAGCTTATACAATAGATCTCAATAAATGAGGAATGAAGACACAAGGAATGAAAGTATTGAAAGCTTGAGAATGTAAGAAATGTGCAGCAATAGTGTCTCTATTCTCATTGTCTTCAATGCTTGGTTAAATACTGAAGGATTAGTAGTTGGAGCATTAAATGCTATTTTTCCCGTTGAGATTTTTGCAGAACTAGCCGTTGGGTACCTCCAGTAGAGTGCCAGATCGATCTGCCATCTTGGCCAGATCGATCTCTTAGTTATAAATCCTGCAAGATCAAAGCACAATAACACAAGGAGATCGATCTGTCAAATAGGCAGATCGATCTGTTAATTTGAAAATGATAGGGGAGATCGATCTGTCGAATAGGCAGATCGATCTTCCAATCTCTCTGTTTGAGGCAAGATCGATCTTCAGATCGATCTGTCATGCAATCTCGTAGTGGGGAGATCGATCTCTCAATACCCCAGATCGATCTCCTTAGTTCTCTGACTTTGAGGAGATCGATCTCTTCCTTACCAGATCGATCTCACAAGCTCTCTGTTTGAGTGTGGATCGATCTTACAGATCGATCTACAGTCTATGCTTTAAGTGAGATCGATCTCTTCCTAGATCAGATCGATCCCTCAACTCCAGTATTAGGCAGATCGATCTCTTAACCCTTAAGATCGATCTTACTCTTCCTTAATACCTTTGTACAGGCTCAAGGTTTGGCAGATCAATCTCATGTCTTCCTGAGATCGATCTCTCATCCAAGATAAACCCAGAAGATCGATCTCTCATAACCCAGATCGATCTCTCAATTATAGAAAACCCAGGAGATCGATCTTTCATGAGCCAGATCGATCTCTCATCAACAGAACTTTAAGTTCTGGTACTGATAACCTCTAAACATGTTTTTATATCATCTTTATATTATTGAATTTACTTGTTTTGTCATTTCAAAATACATTAACTCAACAATCTCCCCCTTTTTGATATGACAAAACTTATTTAATCAACATGTTTAGTTAATTTGCAGAAGCTCCCCCTTTCTTTTAGCTTCTAACCTTTCTTAACTCCCCCTCATTTTAATCATTCCTTTTAAGCCATTTAGATATGATTCTTAAAATGATTTAAACATGTTTTAACACACACATGTGTTCTTAACATTATTTCTTCCCCCCCCTTTTTGTCATATCAATGGTAAAAAAAAAAAAAGGAAATCTAAACAATACTCTGTCATTTCAAATTAACATTGCATTCAATAACACAAAGAGCAGTTCATTCAAGCAATTTCATTGCAAAACAACAATGAGTAATGGAAAACATATAACAGAACTAAATCTGGCAACTAAGTCCTATGGTGAAGGAGGGACGCGATCCATGAGATCCTCAATATGTGTGCGAGCGACCTGAAGCTCATCATACATTGCCTCCTGAGTCTCATGAAGAGTTGCATAACCTTCATCCACTTTGCGGTTTAGCTCCTCGAACATCCGCTGCTGAGTTGCATGAAGGTTTGCAAAGCCTTCATTGATTTTTCTGTTGAGGTCACTCATCATCGTCATAATGAGCTCCATGCCAGCAGGTGAGGGTGCAGGTGCAGTGGGCTGAGTAGGTGGAGATGGTGGATGCGCAGTCGGTGCAGCCGGTGGATCGACAGGCTCATCAAGGGGATCTTCCTCCATGGCTGCTGCAGAAGGCTGTTCCCTCTTCTTCTTCCAGTCGCCCCGGAAGTCTTTGTAGTAGCCCATGTGATGGAGTGTCCCAATGTTGAGGACGCTCTTCGGAGAGGGCATTTCGCAGGTTTCGCAACTGCTGTCTATTCCGAGTCGTTGGAGGAAGTACGCCAGTGGTTGCGGAAACACGATCGTTGTGGCTTGACCTCGTACGATCTTCAACCAGTCTTGATAGATAAAGTGGATGAGGTTGGGTTTTTGACTGGTGGAATGAATGTGGTGAAGCCAGAACCTATCTAATCGTCTAAGGGTGGAGTGATGGGTACCAAAAGGACGAAGGTTCCAAGAAATGATGAGGTGGAGTAACCGGGGGTGCATTAGGAGGTCACTCGCCTTATCCCCGGGAATATCAAACTCCAAAGGGACTTCCTCATCTTCGTTTGACAAGCCTTCATCGCGTAAGTGAAACGCTTGGGCAAGGACTTCAGTGTCTATGGCAATGGATTTTCCCATGACATACGTTGTAAACCCGAGAATATTACAAGTGTCATTGGGATCAAAGGTGAGTTCGGCATTGGAAAAGAATGCATGAACGATATTTAGAGGTACGGGAGTATTTATTTTTAGAAAAGGCATCCAACCAAAATCTTCAAATTTAGATAAATACGGAAAATCAATTCGATTGAGGAAAGAGAAATTGATTGTGCGCCAATGTTTAATTGGCATAGTTGAAAAGTATCTTCATATCACTTCCTTTTGGCAGGTGTTTTAAAACACCTGTTGAAGGTAGCAATGGAAGAGGGAGGAATGGATTGGGATGAGGACCCTGGTTCGACATTTGATCGAGGAGGTTTTTGCCCTACTCTCTTAAGGCGAGGCATGGTTCTAGATTCTATATTGACTCTAAGACAGGTTCACAAGCACAAAATCAATGAAACAGTGACTAGATTTGCCCTAGAGAAATAGAACACAAATCTTAAGAAAATTTTTGAAAAAAAATGAGAAATATGGGTTATAATACCAGTAAACGAAGAAGAGAAGCAATGGAGACCATACCGAGATCGATCTGAGGACGAATCGAGAGAGGAGGTGCGAGGGAAGGTAGGGATTTTGAATTTGGAGTTCTGAATTTTGGGGATTTTTTCGCCAGTTTTTATAGTCCAGGGCACAGGAGATCGATCTGTCGAGACGACAGATCGATCTGTCATTTCCAGAAGCCCAAGCAAATCGATCTGTCATAAGCACAGATCGATCTGTTGTCGAACAGGGGCGTAAGGAGATCGATCTGTCGTATGTACAGATCGATCTGTTTCGAACAGAGGCCTAAGGAGATCGATCTGCCAAATGCATAGATCGATCTTCAGAGGACAGAGGCTTGAGGAGATCGATCTGTCGTATGCACAGATCGATCTGTTATCGAACAGAGGCTTAAGGAGATCGATCTTATGGATAGAAGATCGATCTGCCTAGCTTAACCTTAATGCTTTAGGCTTATTTGAGGTATGGAGATCGATCTATATGAATAGGAGATCGATCTCTCATACTTGTTGCCCAGAAAACTCATTTGAACATCTCTTTTAAGTCAATTTGAAATCAAGATTTTGAAGCACACACATCTTAGGGAACATTCATAAGTCCTAATTCACCTCTAAGAATGCAAAACCTATCTCTATCAAGGGGTTTGGTGAATATATCAGCTATTTGATGTAACGTGTCAATGTACTCTAGAATTATATCCCCCTTTTGCACATGGTCTCTAAGGAAGTGATGCCTAATTTCTATGTGCTTGGTTCTAGAGTGTTGAATAGGATTTTTAGATAGATTAATGGCACTGGTATTATCACATTTAATAGAGACTTGTTTCATATCAATACCATAATCTTTCATTTGTTGTTTAATCCACAACACTTGAGCACTACAACTACCTGCTGCTATGTATTCAGCTTCAGTTGTGGACTGAGCCACACTGTTTTGTTTCTTGGAGAACCAAGAGATTAGCCTATTTCCTAAGAATTGGCAAGTACCTGAGGTACTTTTCCTATCTATTTTGCATCCTCCAAAATCTGCATCCGAAAATGCATGAAGTGCAAAGGTAGAGTCCTTGGGGTACCAAAGTCCTAGATAGGGAGTGTCCTTAAGGTATCTAAAGATCCTTTTAGTGGCTAATAAATGTGATTCCCTAGAAGAGGATTGAAATCTAGCACAAAGGCATACACTAAACAAAATATCTAGTCTACTTGCAGTTAAATAAAGCAATGAGCCAATCATAGACCTATAGAGTTTAGTATCTACACACTTACCTCTCTCATCTTTATCAAGCTTGATGTTGGTGCCCATAGGAGTTGCTTGAGGTTTGCAATTGTCCATTCCAAATCGCTTGAGCAAATCCTTAGTATACTTTGCTTGATTGATGAAGGTTCCATCTTTTGTTTGCTTTACTTGAAGTCCCAAGAAGAATGTGAGTTATCCCATCATGCTCATTTCAAACTCACCTTGCATGATCTTAGCAAACTCTTGACATAAAGACTCATTAGTTGATCCAAAAATAATATCATCTACATACACTTGAACAACTAATAAATCCTTATTTTTATTTTTGATGAATAAAGTGGTATCCACTTTTCCTCTTGAAAATCCCTTTTCTATTAAAAATTTTGACAACCTTTCATACCAAGCTCTAGGAGCTTGTTTCAAGCCATAGAGTGCCTTAGATAATTTAAAAACATGTTCAGAAAATTCATGATTTTCAAAGCCGGGAGGTTGCTCAACATAGACTTCTTCATTAATGAAACCATTTAAGAATGCACTCTTTACATCCATTTGATATAATTTGAAGTTTTTATAACATGCAAAGGCAAGTAACATTCTTATTGCCTCTAGTTTAGCTACCGGTGCATAGGTTTCATCATAATCTATACCTTCTTCTTGTCTATAGCCTTGTGCAACTAACCTAGCCTTATTCCTTATGATCACACTATTCTCATCCATCTTGTTCTTGAATATCCATTTAGTTCCAATTATAGAGTGATCACTAGGCCTAGGAACTAGTTTCCATACTTTGCTTCTCTCAAATTGATTTAATTCTTTTTGCATTGCTAGGAACCAATTATTGTCATCTAAAGCTTCATTGACATTCTTAGGTTCTATTTGAGATACAAAGGCTATATATTGACACATATTTCTTAGAGATGATCTAGTTTTAACTCCAAGAGTTGGATCTCCTACTATTTCACAATCTTTTACATATCCTAACTCTCTTGGTGCTCTAGATTCTCTCTCCAATATTTCTATTTCTTCTTCGTATTCTTTATTCAAGTTAAGTTTTTCTAATAAATCATCTTCTAAGTTTGGAATTTCCTCCAAGTTTTCATTAAATATTCCAACATCCTCATCATTGGTTGAATCTTTAGATACATCATTTGACTCATCAAATATAACATGAATAGATTCCTCAACCATTAATGTTCTTTTGTTATATACTCTATAAGCCTTTGAATTCAATGAGTACCCTAGAAAGATTCCTTCATCACTTTTGGCATCAAATTTTCCTAGATTATCTTTCCCATTATTTAAGACAAAACATTTGCAGCCAAAGGGATGGAAGTAACTAATGTTAGGCTTTTTACCTTTGTAGAGCTCATAAGGAGTTTTCTTAAGCATGGGTCTAATCATAGCTCTATTGATTATATAGCAAGATGTGTTTATAGCTTCAGCCCAAAAATACTTTGCATGGGTCTAATCATAGCTCTATTGATTATATAGCAAGATGTGTTTATAGCTTCAGCCCAAAAATACTTTGGCAAATTATTCTTGCACAACATGGTTCTAGTCATTTCTTCCAAGGTTCTATTTCTTCTTTCTACTACTCCATTTTGTTGTGGTGTCCTAGGGGCTGAGAAGTTATGACTAATTCCTTGATCATTACAATACTCATCAAATCCTATGTTTTCAAATTCCTTGCCATGATCACTTCTAATGCTAGTTATTGTATACCCTTTTTCATTTTGAGTAATTTTTGTATAGGCTATGAAGTTTTCTAAGACTTCATTTTTTACTCTTAAAAAGAACACCCATGTGAACCTAGTGTAATCATCAACTATTACAAATCCATAGTGTTTCCCACCTAGGCTAGTTGTTCTAGTTGGTCCAAATAAATCTAAGTGAAGTAATTGAAGAGGCCTAGTGGCGGATACAATATTCTTAGGCTTAAATGTTGTCCTTTTGTGTTTTCCTTTAATACAAGCTTCACATATTTCTTCATAATCAAAGGATAGCTTGGGTAAACCTATGACTAGATCCTTTCTAGCTAACTTAGATAGCACATGGATGCTAGCATGACCTAGTCTTCTATGCCATAACCAAGATTCCTTTTTACTATCTACCATTAGGCACATATTTTCATTTTTGAGTTCATTAAGATAGACAATATATATATTACCTTGCCTATGGCCTAGAAAAAGAACTTTGTTAGACTTAGGATCTGCCACATTACATTTCATGCAATCAAAGATTACTTTGTAACCTTTGTCACAAAGTTGACTTATGCTTAGTAAGTTATGCTTTAGACCCCTAACAAGTAATACTTTTTCTAAAGAGAAGTAATCATTACCTATTGAGCCACTTCCTTCTACTTGGCCTTTGGAGTTGTCCCCAAATGTGACCTCTCCACCAACCTTTGATTTAAAAGAGTTGAAGTGGCTTATATCTCCCGTCATGTGCCTTGAGCATCCACTATCCAAGTACCATGCTTCCTTTGTTTTAGCTTTGTGGCCATGCTCAATCACCTACAAGAAGATTTAAACTCAAGTCTTAGGTACCCAAATTTTCTTGGGTCCTTTGAGGTTAGTGAATGCAATTTTTGATCCCTTTGGGATCCATTTAGCTAATGCATTACAATCCTTGGAGTGAATTACTTCTTTTGGAATCCATATCCTTTTTACTATTTTTCCTTTTAGAGTTCTCATCTTTATATTGCAATTATGTGATGCATGTCCCTTTCTATTACAATATGAACAAGTAATTGCAGGTTTATTCATGCTCTTCCTAGCAATAAAACTTTTAAGATGAGTCTCTCTACTCTTTGCATTATATCCTAAGCCATTTTGTCAAAGAATGCCCTTTGGGTCTCTAGCATGCTATCCAACTTTTATTGACCCGTGTGAAACCTATTAAAGGAATTATGTAGATTGCTATTTTTCTCTTTAAGGTCACAAATTTCTAGATTTGAAATCTCTAGTTTCTTTTCACATTCTAATTTACCCCTTTGCATTATCTCATTTTCTTTTCTCAATTTGGATATTATCTTTTTATATTTCATACTCATAGATTCATACTCTAATGCAAGTTCATCAAAGGCATCTTGCAATTCATCAAAAGAATATTCATTGAGGCTTGAAGTTACCTTTTCAACCTCAATAGCCATGAAGCACAAGTTGGCAATGTCCTCATTTGATTCATCATCGAAGCAGTCACTGTCGCTCCATGTTGCCACCATTGCCTTCTTTTTATGGAACCTATCATTGGACCTTTTAAGAAGAGGGCAGTTAAATTTTATGTGTCCTGGTTTTTTACATTCATAACACAATTGAATTTTTTCTACCTACTTCTTCTTGATCTCTCTTATTGTTTCTCCTATTACTACCACTAGCTCTCATCCTCATGAACTTGTTAAATATTTTGGCAAACATTGCCATCTCAAGGTCCTCTTCACTACCACTCTCATTCTTAATCTCCTCTTGAGCAGTGGATTTTAGAGCAACTCCCACTTTCTTGGGTGGCTCTTCATTTCTTTTTAATTTCATCTCATAAGTGAGTAGAGATCCTATTAATTCATCTAAAGACAATGTGTGAGGATCCTTAGATTCCTCAATTGCTGTCACTTTAGCTTCCCATGATTTAGGTAAGCTATTTAATATTTTCTTGACCATTTCAATATTAGAGTAGATCTTTCCTAAAGACTTTAATCCATTAATAACATCTGTGAATCTAGTGAACATATCACTAATTGATTCTCCTTCCTTCATCCTAAAAAGCTCATAATCATGTGTGAGCATCCCTACCTTAGTCTCCTTTACTTGGGTAGTACCCTCATGAGTTATTGCCAATTTGTCCCAAATTTGTTTGGCATTATCACACCTGGAGACTCTATTATATTCATTTGGACCTAAGGCACAAAATAATGTGTGCATGGCTTTAGCATTTAGCTGAATCCCATTCATCTTCTTCTTTAGGGATATCTCTTCCCTCTATTCTCTTTGTAGGGATTTGAGGTCCTTTAATTATGATCCTCCACACCTCATAGTCATTTGCTTGAATGAACAACATCATCCTAGTCTTCCAGTAAGCATAATGTTCTCCATTGAACATAGGAGGTCTAACCGTAGAGTGCCCCTCTCCTACCAAACTAGATGCTACATTGTTGTGAGCCATTTGATCGTTTCTAACTCTTAGGAAGTTGTTCCTATATGATTAAAGAGTCCTAGCTCTGATACCAATTGTTGGCTCTACCGAGAGGGGGGGTGAATCGATTTTCTACCGTTAATGACAAATTTTAATTAAATCCAATTTCAATCAGCAAAAGATAATGAGCAATATAATAAAATTAAATAATTTAATGCTAGATAGGGAAGAGAGAAATAAACACAATCGTTTATAGAGGTTCGGCCAAACTCTTGCCTATGTCCTCTCTCCTTGACCTTCTTGTCAAGTGCTTTCTTACTCTCCTTCAACAGAAGTTACAATGTTCCTTTTTCAGGTTAAGAAATAACCTCTCTACCCTTTGCAATATAAAAATGTATTCAACTTTTTACAATTTAATCTCACTGAGGAACAATCCTCTTCTCTCTTAAGGTAGGAATGAATACAAAATGAAACTTTAATGTGGTAGGACAAATACAGCTTTTGCTCTTAAGCTTATACAATAGATCTCAATAAATGAGGAATGAAGACACAAGGAATGAAAGTATTGAAAGCTTGAGAATGTAAGAAATGTGCAGCAATAGTGTCTCTATTCTCATTGTCTTCAATGCTTGGTTAAATACTGAAGGATTGGTAGTTTGAGAATTAAATGCTATTTTTCCCGTTGAGATTTTTGCAGAACTAGCCGTTGGGTACCTCCAGTAGAGTGCCAGATCGATCTGCCATCTTGGTCAGATCGATCTCTTAGTTATAAATCCTGCAAGATCAAAGCACAATAACACAAGAAGATCGATCTGTCAAATAGGCAGATCGATCTGTTAATTTAAAAATGATAGGGGAGATCGATCTATCGAATAGGCAGATCGATCTTCCAATCTCTCTGTTTGAGGCAAGATCGATCTTCAGATCGATCTGCCATGCAATCTCGTAGTGGGGAGATCGATCTCTCAATACCCCAGATCGATCTCCTTAGTTCTCTGACTTTGAGGAGATCGATCTCTTCCTTACCAGATCGATCTCACAAGCTCTCTGTTTGAGTGTGGATCGATCTTACAGATCGATGTACAGTCTATCGATCAGATCGATCCCTCAACTCCAGTGTTCTTAAGATCGATCTCTTAACCCTTAAGATTGATCTTACTCTTCCTTAATACCTTTGTACAGGCTCAAGGCTTGGCAGATCGATCTCATGTCTTCCTGAGATCGATCTCTCATCCAAGATAAACCCAGAAGATCGATCTCTCATAACCCAGATCGATCTCTCAACTATAGAAAACCCAGGAGATCGATCTTTCATGAGCCAGATCGATCTCTCATCAACAGAACTTTAAGTTCTGGTACTGATAACCTCTAAACATGTTTTTATATCATCTTTATATTATTGAATTTACTTGTTTTGTCATTTCAAAATATATTAACTCAACAGCAGATAACCTGTAATTTGCTTAATCTAAAATATTTGAAAAAAAATCAGTGAACTAACACTCAGTAAGCAACTAATACGAGCACATGAGATTAGTACCATACATAGATAGATATGAGCTTAAATTATCATGACATATAATTTAAAATAAGTAATTAAAAAGGGCAAGTAATATTTATAAAACAAAACCTAATAAGTACATATCATGATGGTAGTGTATCCTACAAAAAAAGTAGTAAAACAAAAGGTACGCATGCTTTTAATTTATCTTGAAATACAGTTACAAAAATCCAATCTTGATTACTTCAAAACCAAAATAGAATTTACATAAAAAAAAAAAATATAGTAAGGAAAAACTACGATCCAACTAAAGTGAGTAGGACCTGGGCTAATGATTTGTTAGAACATGAAACTTGTTATTGCATGCGTAGCAGTCCTCGTAACCTCATAACACGTATGTATCCACTTCAATTACTGGTTAAGCACTACTAATATCACACAGACACTCTGTAACGTGTTCCTCGTCGAGAATACAAAATTGGTAATATGCATACTACAGTGGACCCATATATGTGCACTACTCCACCACTTGTCGATGCCTCAATCTGTAATAACTACAAAATTACTATTTACTGTGTCACTGTACAGCTTTAGAATAGCTCAAATTATTAAAATGTTATTTTATGTCTATCTTAATGCAAATAGGGTCACTTGCATACGGAGAGGATTGTGGGCCTCACAAGAGTGCGTACCTACACAGATATATCTGAATCATCTTAATATGATGATGTAGCCTCAGGGAAACTTTTAAACCTTCAGAAATTTATTTTTTGACTTCTATTGGTAAACGTGCAACAATTGTCAGAATAACGATTTTGTCCATAAGTCAAATTTTCAATTGTGACTAATTGGACACTGCGAAATGATTTAGGGGTATGAAATAAGTCGTGTCAAGCCCTTAGTTCATTATGCCAAAAAAAGACCGAATAGGTGAAACTGGATAAACTTCATCCAAAAATGTTAAATGATCTATTTCTATTGGTCAAGTCCACCTATAATACATTATTTATACACAATATACATGTAAATAATGAAAATTATATGAGAATTACAAGTGGACAAATAGTATGAAAGTTTAGTGGAAATAAAAGGTAAATTGGTTATTTTCACTAAACTTAACTTATAACTTTATAAAAATCAATAACAAAATTTATTAAATTGTAAATTTAATTTATTAAAAGCTAAGTAAGGCTTCTAGAAGAGATGGGGTCGACTACTCATAAAATATGCTAAAAAACTTATGGAAAATAAATAGAAAATGAAAAACACTATTTTTCACTTACCTTAAGCTTTGCCGCCAACTTTACTCCAATTTCTAACCAATTTTAGACTTTCATTTCTTCTACAAAGTTGCTCCCCATCACTTCCCCTACAGCATAATCAAAATTGGTAAGCATATTCTATGTGGTTTAGGAGATCAAAAATGGGTTTTTAACTTTCTTTAAGTTTTGATTTTGGCCATTTGCAAGGAGTTTTTGATGTTATCTTTTACAAACTTAAAATATGTTATTTAAGGACTAATGAAGAGTATTTGTATGCGTGTAGATTGAAGAAAAAGTCTCTCCAATGATAGCTTCAAGTTTAGGCCAAATTGGGATCAATTAGTTAAGGTGGGTTTCAATACATGGTTTTGATATATATTGATTACTAAGATATGTGTAGATGATATATGAAGTTAGTTTGATGAAAGAAAGTATGTATGATATAGTTGTAGAGTAAACCTAAAGACCTTAAAAAGGGGAAAATGGAATTTCTATGAAATTGCATGGATATTTCTTAAATATAAATGTGATTCATGTAATGGAACATGAAATAAACCATAATGTAGCTTAAAACTGATTATAGGACCATTATGTAATTTTAGCCAAAGTAAGGGTATTTTGATAATTTTATCCTTGCAATGTAATTTTGTTCCTAGGTCAGTGTTAGGCATTAGTGTAAGCGGTATTTGAAATTATAATAATCAAAAAATGCAATTTGATAGCTTTTGTCACTTTGTAATATTATGTGACCTAAGCTAAATCGAGTCAAAACATGTCCTTGAATTAGTTTTAGGGCATTTCGAACGACTTACTAAGCTAATTGTGCTATATTGTAGGATTTGAAGTGAAATTGTGGTGTGTGGGAGTTATCTGACAAGATGTGATAAGCGAAGTATTGGTGAAGCTTCGGTAAGTTCAATTGCATAAGTTGTGGGTTAACCTCATACCAATCGATTTATGTTTTGAATCAAACCTTTGATTATCGTAAATGCTTTGTTTGAACTTTTCGAATAAGTATGTGAACCTTTTTGATCGATTTGAAATATGAAACGTATTGAATCTATTGAATTGGAGATATAAATTGTTCTCTACATTGCAGTGTAGGTAATGAGCAATTGTTACCCGATTTTATTGTAGAAATTTCGTAAATTGTCTATATGTTTCGAACTAAGACCCTTATGTAATCGAAAATGTGATTCCAAATCGTTTTGACATGTTTTGAACATTGCTATGATTTTCATACATTAAAATCATCGCATGGCATTGTGTAGGAGATTTAAAAGCTTGCACAGATTTTTATCTGCATGCATGTATTGCTTTATAATCTCATTTCAAATTTGTTTTGGACTAATTGGAGCATATAGCTTATTTAGCTTATACTTAATGTTTTTGGATTTGAGTATAAATTGAATTTCATCTCGATTGTTATATGATTTTAGGAAACATGTTTTTTTGAATGTCTTATCATTTATGGGCATTTTGCCTATGTTATTCTCGATAGAGCATATGAATATTGTGCTAAGTTTACGACTCTTACATGGACAGTTTGGCTTGTCCGACATTGTCGTGACATGTTCTGATTCTGGATGATCACTAGGACTAGAAACTTTCAGATTTATAGCCAATGGTAACACCCTAGTTTCCAAGGTAGTTTCAACTTATTGATAGTTACAGTGGGAAAGTCTTTATTGGGATATACTCATTAACTTTGTCTGTATTCATATGATTCAATTATCGAACTTTGTGAATGATATATCAAACTCTATGGTTTTGAAATTGTTTTATGATATATGAACATAGTACGAATTTTATTGAACCATGCGACTTTGATTTGGTTTATTAAACTTTGTGAAAGTATATGGGAATGTGTAGTGAAAAGTATTTTGATGCAAGTGTTCGATTTAAAAAATTTGATACATAAGAATTTATGACTTTTGAACTTGCATTAAACCTCGATTTTCTACATTTGGATATGTTACCATATTTCGAACTCATGTGCATCATATTTCATTCAAGATGGTCAGGTTTGATGGTCAATTGAAGTATTTTAAGATATCTCTCTGCCTAAAAGATTTGACAGGGTCTAGAAATGATTCTTATATGAAAATCCAACCAGATGTAATTTATTGAAAGACTTCAATTTATGATATGAACTTATGACATGATAATTAATTTCAAAACTTGATCCGTACAACATACATTTTACTTAAACTAGTATTTCTATTTTGGTTAATTTTGCACTTGTATGATTAGCTTACTCAGCCTCCTCAAAGCTCACCCCCTCTCTTTTCCATCACAAATCAGTTGTAGAGTTAATTTTTATCGGTAGTAGTACCTAGTACCAACGTTTCTGACATCGGCACTCTCGCAATACATTTATCGGTATATGTTTGACTGTATAATTGTATTCTTTTCAGATAAAATTGTATTAATAGCTAAGTTGGGATATGTACTAAGTGTATGAATATTTATATAATTGAAGCTCAGGCTATTGGGATGTAAATGCATTGATTTTAACAAAGTGTTAGAAATAGTAAAATAATGTATCATTTCGTTGTACAATTTTTTAGAGTCCCATATGAACTCTGAAAATTCTAAAAATATTATAGGAAGTAGATATAAGAGTTTATAGATAATTGAGTATTAAATTTTGAATTCGGACTACTGTGAATATTTTCAAGCTATATTTTGCATTGACTGACAGGGAAAAATTACGTGTTTACGCAGAAACTCTGTCTAAATTGTTTTTTATCGCAATTTTGACTTAAAAATATGATTAGGACCCTAAGTAAGGTGTCTCAAATCGATATTGCATAGATGAATACACAATATGACTGTAAAACTATACTCGCACTAGTGTTATTGAATAAATTAGTCATGATAGCTATGTATCCGTAATAAATGATAGTGACGTAATGTCCCTCGGGATGTGACATACTTTATTAGTATCTCGGCATGTTTATCTTACAGGGTCAGTCTAGAAAGGTCCTTTGAGTCATTTACATCTCGTGCACATCCCTTAGTACTGGTCTATTTGAATATAAGTTGCGAGTTTGAATTAGATATTGGTATATGCATGCTATTCTTCTGTACAGATTTATTAAAAAGTCAAAAAAAAGAGAACAATATCTCATCTTTCTTCTCCTCACAGGTTCCAAAGACGCCCGATCTACTCACTCGTTGAAAAACATGCAACAGAGTTTTACAGATATCACACTTGCAATACAAAACCTAACTGCTACGACTGCCTTGTTGACACAACAGTTGGGTAACTTGCAACAAGCATAGCCCCCGCTACCATAGAATGTACCACCTCTAGTACCCCATCATAGCCACAGACTCCACCTGCAGCTTTTATTCCACCGCAGGCTCTTACAGCTCCTCAGCCAGCTTTACAGCCAGTTCCTTAGCCACCACCTCCTCAACCACAAGCAGTTTCAGTTCCACAACCACAAGCAGTTTCAGTTCCACAACCTGCAGCAGTTCCGTTTGTAGTGCTGAGTGCGAACATGTTTAAACAGTTTTAGAAAATGAATCGACCAATGTGTAAAGGGATGAAGGGCCTAGATGTGGCAGAGACATAATTGATGAAGATAAAGAAAGTTTTTCGGTATATGGGTTGTCAGCCTGAGGAGAAGGTACCATTAGCCACTTACATGTTCGAGGGAGAGGCAAAACATTGGTGGAGATCTACTCAAGAAATATTACAAATTCAAGAACTAGTGATTTCATGGGATAGGTTTCAGACACCATTTTGTGTTCAATACTTCCTAAGAGTGCTCAAAGATAGAAATAGAGCGAGTTCTTAAGTTTTAAATAGAGAAACCTTACAGTGGATCAGTATGAGTCCAAATTCACCACTCTGAGTAGGTACGAGCCACTGATTTCTAGGGATGAGTCCCTAAAGGCAGTGAAATTTATTGATGGATTGAGACCGACTATCAAGAGTTGTATGTGTGTATTGAACATCACCTCCTACTCCGAGACAATTCAAAGAGCCCATTTTATCGAGTAGGATTTGAATAAGATATAGACTCGTTACGAGACCTAGGGTAAGGGTAAAGGTAAACGCCGGACTCAGGGTGATTCAGCTCCAAAAAAGAAATCCAAAGACAAATGTAAGTGTAAATAGAAGAGGTAGAAGACTGATGAGCCTCAAACACAGGCCATAAAGCCTAAGTTTGATTAGCCTTGTTCTCAGTGTATACGATTTTACAAGGGCAAGACATATCACTTGGCTCTGGATGCTTGCTTTAAATGCGAAAAAATAAGGCAGCTTTAAATGTGGAAAAATAAGGCACTTAAAAAGAGATTGTTCGATAATGAAACTGATTAAGAAAGCATCTAAGAGACTGGTTGCAGCTACCACTACTACTGCCACTACCAATAGAGCTAAGCTTATTGATAAGGGTAAGAGACCGGTAGCTCAAGACAGAGTATGCGCTCTTGAACAGGAGGCCGCAAACATTTCTGGCTCTGTCGCTAAGGGTAAGCTTTTTATCTTTGGTCATGAAGCATTATGCTTAATGGATCCAAACCCTACGTATTCAATTATTTCTCCTTTATTTGCAATCAGACTGAACGTTGAGCCCGAGTCATTAAGGTTCATGCTGCATATAAGCACTCCACTTAAAGAATCTCAAATGACAGAATCTGTATGTAAAAAGTGTAAACTGAAAGTGAGAGAGAAAGTTAAAGGCAGACTTAATTTATTGAATATGATGGATGTAGATGTGATTTTGGATATGGATCGGTTGGCCACCAACCATGCCACTGTAGATTGATTAAGAAAATTGTAACCTTTTCTCTCTTCGAGTTGGTTGTAATCGGTTTTGCAAATTAATGAAATGAAAGAATACTTTCTGTTTTGAAGTCTTATGTTAATACATGTGTTATGTATTGTAAAGGTTACTTGGCTTTCATGGAGGACATAGACAGTGTAAATCCGGAGTTATCTGAGATCCTGATAGTCAAAGAGTTCTCTGATGTTATTCCATATGACTTACTAGGATTAGCTCCTGAGAGAGAGACTGAGTTTGTAATTGATGTGTTTCTTGAAACTCAACCAATTTCGAAGGCCCCATATCGTATGTCTTTAACAAAGTTGGATGAACTGAAGAAACAACTCTAAGAGTTACTAAATAAAGGCTTCATACACCCGAGTGTATCATTGTGGGGTGCTCTATTTCTATTTGTCTGCAAGAATGATGGTAACCTTCGATTATGTATTGACGATTGACTTTTTAACAAGGCCACTGTGAAAAATAAATATTCATTACCTCGAATCGATGATTTATTTGATCAGTTGTAAGCTGCAGAGGTGTTCGAAAATTGATCTGGGGTCTGGGTCTCACCAATTAAGAGTTAAAGGTGAAGATATCCCAAAGACCACATTTAGGACTCGGTATGGGCAGTTGGAGTTCTTAGATATGTCGTTTGGGTTAACCAACACGCCAATAGTATTTATGAATCTTATGAACGAGGTATTCAAGCCCTTCCTTGATTAGTTTATAATAGTGTTTATCGATAAAATCTTGATTTATTCTAAATCTCGAGAATAGCATAAACATCATCTAAGGACTGATCTAAAGACGCTCCGAGATCGGCAGCTTTATGCCAATTCAGTAAATGTGAGTTTTGGTTAGAATAAATTTCATTTATAGATCAGGTGGAGATGAAAGATGGAGTATTAGTTGATCCATCTAAAGTCGAAGCCGTGTTGAGATGGGATAGGTCGAAGATAATCATCGAGATATGCAATTTTCTGAGATTGGCTAGGTCTTATCGTCAGTTTGTTGATGGGCTTTCGAGGATAGCTGCACCTCTGACATGTGTCACGTATAAAGATGTCAGGTTTGAGTGGACAGATGCGTTTGAGGAAAGTTTTCAACAGCTGAAATAGAGATTGGCGTTGGCACTAGTATTGACCATTTCATCGAGTTCTGGAAGATTTGTTGTATAAAGTGATACATTTCTTAAGAGATTGGTTGTGTGCTTATGCAACATGGTAAAGTAATGGCTTACGAATCGAGACAGTTCAAGGATCATGAGAAGAATTACCCTACCCATGATCTCGAGCTAGCTGCAGTAGTTTTTGCATTAAAAATTTGGCTCAGTTACTTGTACAGAGAGAAATTTCATATCTTTATTGACCTTAAGAGTCTCAAGTATTTATTTTCACATAAAGATTTAAATATAAGACAACACAGATGGATGAAACTTCTCAATGACTATGACTGTGAGATCCTGTACCATCTTGGTAAGGCAAATGTTGGTACTAACAGTTTAAGCAAAAAGAGCACTGGTATGGTTTCATACATGATGGTTCAAGAGTTAGGTCTATTAGAGAGGTTCGCAAAATTAGATCTAAATGTATAACCTGCAAATGACTGCATGATAACAAGCTTTCGGGTTGAGTCATCACTTTTTGATCAGATTAAACAGGCTCAGAGAGAAGATCTGATTTTGATTCAGTGGGCTAGTCAGGCAGAGCAAAATTAGATGTTTGGGTACAAGGTCAGTGAAGATGATATTCTTTGATTTAAAAATCAAATATGTGTACCACATCATGATACCCTTCGAAAACTAATATTGAATGAGACCCATAATTTGAAATACATGTTACACTCGGGTAGTACTAAGATGTACCATAATCTATGGGGAGTGTACATGTAGGCAGGTATAAAGAGAGACATCATAGATTTTGTGTCGAAATATCTGACATGTCATCAGATTAAGGTTGAGCATCAAAGGCTTGGGGGTTCGCTCAAACCTTTACCAATACTGATATGGAAGTGGGTGCATGCGACCTTGGATTTTGTGATGGACTTCTTCGGACTTGGAAAGGTCATGATTCTATTGGGGTAATTGTCGATCGTCCGACCAAGTTCACCCACTTTCTACCTATGAGAACCATAAATTCCTTTAGTTCACTTGTAGAGTTGTATGTTAGAGAGATTGTCAAGCTATACGGAGTTCCTCCAAGTATTGTTTTATATATGAATTGTCACTTTACTTCCTGATTTCGGGAACACTTTCGGGAAACTATGGGATCCTGATTACAGTTTAGCATAGCCTTTGAACCTCAGACTGACGGCCAGTCTGAGCGGACGATACAGACCTTGAAGGATATGCTCATGGCTTGTGCTATTGATTTTTCAGGCTCCTAGGATGACCATCTGGCTTTAACCGAATTTTCCTACAACAACAAATATCATTCGAGAATAGGATTGGATTTATATAAAGCTTTATATGGATGGAGATGTGGATCTCCTATTACTTGGGAAGAAGTGGGTGAATGGAAGATATTTGCTCCCAAGTTGATAGAGGAAGCTTCTGAGGAGGTTAAATTGATTTGTAACAGAATGAGAACAGTGAAGAGCCGTCAAAAGAGTCATGTTGACATCAGGAGGCGACCACTTAAGTTTCAGACTAGGGATAAGGTTGTCCCCAAAGCGTCTCATTCTAAGGGAGCTCACTACTCGCTTTATCGGTCCTTTTGAGATATTAGAGAGGGTAGAAGATGTTGTATACTATTTGGCACTTTTGCTGCAGTTTTCAAATGTGCACAACATCTTTCATGTGTCTATGCTTCGAAAATATCAACTGGATCCCTTCCACGCCATTTAGTATGAACCATTAGATATGAAGGAGGATTTGAGCTACATCGAACAACCTATCCGAATACTAGATAGAAAATAAAAGACATTTCAATCGAAATTGATCTCATTAGTAAAGGTTCTCTAGCAGAATCATACATCAAAGGAAGCTACATGGAGCTAGAGAGCCTAATAAGAGAGAAGTACCTTCACATTTTCTAATAAGATTGAGTCGAATTTGG
Source organism: Firmiana major (assembly GCA_033439115.1). Classification (NCBI taxonomy): domain Eukaryota; kingdom Viridiplantae; phylum Streptophyta; class Magnoliopsida; order Malvales; family Malvaceae; genus Firmiana; species Firmiana major. The sequence goes on along the minus strand of CM065898.1, from coordinate 79,418,629 downwards.
AGATCGAGTTCTTTAAGGTGGAGAGTATATAAAAACTACAAAATCACTATTTTACTCTGCTACTGTACTGCTTTAGAATAGCTCAACTTATTAAAATGCCTTTTATGTTTATTTTGGTGCAAACAGGGTCATTTGCGTACGGGAGGGTTGTGGACCCCACAGGAGTCACACCTACACAAACATATCTGAATCATCTTAATATGATGATGAATGGCCTCAGGTAAATTTTTGAACCCTCAAAATTTATTTTTCGACTTATCTCAATAAACGTGAAATAATTGTCAAAATATTGATTTTGTCCATAGGTCAAATTTTCAACTGTAACTAAAAGGACACTGTGAAATGATTTAGGGTATGAAATAAGTTGTGTCAAGCACTTAATTCATTATGTTAAACCTTGTTTCGAGATGTCAAACAAAAATATCCAAAAAAATCGACTAGGTGAAAACAAGGTAAAATTCATCCGAAAATATTAAATGATCTATTTCTTTTGGTCAATTTCACCTATAATACATTAGTTACATAAAATATACATATGAATAATGAAAATTTTATGAGAATTACAAATAAACAAATAGTATGAAAGTTTTGTGGAAATTAAAGGTATATTTTTTATTTTAACTAAACTTATAACTTTATAAAAATCAATAATTTAATTTATTAAAAGCTAAATAAGGCTTCTAGAAGAGATGGGGTCAGGTACTCCATAAAATATGCCAAAAACCTTGTGCAAAAATACATGGAAAATGAAAAACACTATTTTTCACTTACCTTAAGCTTTTTGCCAACTTTGCTCACATTTTTAACCATTTTTAGATTTTCATTTCCCTAAAAAGTTGCTCCTCATCACTTCCCCTACAACATAGTAAAAATTGGTAAGCGAATTTTATGCGGTTTGGGAGATCAAAATGGGTTTATTACTTTCCTTAAGTTCACCATGTTTTAATACTTTAAATCACCAAACAACTCAAACCCTTAATACTACATGCCTTGGTTGAATCCATCTTTCCATCCAATCTCAATTTTTTACTCAATTTCATCAGACATCATAATGTAACCCCTAAAATTGACTAAGCATGCTTCTATTTACAATTACAATATTCTTAAGATAACAAGTGTTTTACCTTTACTTACCAAAAATTGACCTAATTCTTCCTTCTGTGAGCTTGGTCGAATCCTTTTCTCATGTAAACAATTTCATGCTTTAGTAAATTGCCATCATCTCAAAATCATTTGAAATACATGAAAAATTGTAACTCATTCTTACCAACCCTTCGTAGCTGAACCCCACCCAAAGTCTCCTTTAATTCTCTTCTTCAAAATGGCTTAGGAAATGGTTAGAAATGGAAACTAATGCCAATGGCTAATTCTACGGCTTCTTTGGTGTTAAATTCTATCTTTGCATGTAAGAAAATACCATGAAAAGCATAAGGATGATGGTTGAGACTCTTTGTTTTTCTTGGTGTTTTATGCTAAACTCAGGTCTAGTTTTTTAGGTGTTACATTAAGGGAGATGGGGCTAAAATGGTCATCTAAGAGGAAAACCAAAGTGGCCAACCATAGTGGCATTGGTAGCCACATGGTCGGCACTTGTCCATTCCCTAGTGTCTCATATGGAGGTGGGGGAAAATTCCCCATGTGTGACATGTATAATAATATTCAAAGAGTAGGTAGCAACATCTTAAGGCCATGCAATTAAATCCTTACTTTATTAGCTTCCAATTTGTGCAATTTAAGTCCATCGTTACCACAACAAAGTAGATGACCTAACTTTGAAAAAGATACACAGAATTAGATGACAAGCCATATATGGTTGGAAAGATAATTGAGTTAATTTTCCAACTAAATTGAAATCACTCCAATTGGAGTTCTCTAGCATGAGCAATTTATAATTCTTTGCAAACTGCTCACTAGCAGCGCTTTTAGCACATAGGTTCACTTTGGAAATTTATTAGAATTAATCCAAAATAATTAGACCATGCATAACATATGGCTAGAAAGGTATTTAAGTTAACTTTCAAATGAATTTTGAATCCCCCTGATTGAAGCTTCTTACCATATATTATGTGCAATTCTTTATAAGTAGGTTTACTGTCCAGGTTACCTATACGTGAATTTGCTGGTATTGATCCATAATGAATTAAAATGTGAGTCTTATATGGTTGGAAAGGTATTTAAGTCAACTTTCCAAAGAAGTTTACAATTTACTTATTGGATTTCTCTATCTCAAGCTATGACTAAAATAATATTGATAGGTGAGAATAGAATATCCTGCTCATTTAACGCCACTTAGAACGAAACTTCCATTTAAATTCCAAAAATTACATTAAATCATACAATTAAGCTTAGGAAAAATTTTGGTTTCATAAAAAAAATTCACGATACATGAATGATTTATGATTTCATATTAACGTTTCATGAGTCACTTAAGGTAACAAAGCCTACATATATCGTACAAAAGAAATTAAGATGGCTCAATACTAATGTTGCCCCATTAGGTTTCTCTATATGCTTGGTTTGGATAATTCAAGGATATAACAGTTCCCAAATTGCTCCTTATTATCGTCCACATAAGACCAGTAAGGCACTCAATCCTTACCTTTTATAGGCTACAATCGAAAAGGTTCAATCTGAGTAGGAGTATTTAGCTAGCCTATATGGAGGTTATCACCTCATGAAAGCGTAGGTACTCTATCCCCTTCTAAAAAGAAGAAGCTCTGATTGAGGGTGTGTGCATGACGATGCAAGTGATATGTGTGTTGAAGGAATGAAATATTGTTTATTACATATTTTTTGATTATGAAACTAATATTTTTAGATAAACTTAAACTAATCTTAAAGCTGGTGGTTGGCTTGACTCTCAATGTCCTTAGTAGAGTTGTAAAAAACGTGCTAAGACCTAAATCTTAACCCACTAGATTTGAAACTATAGAGCCACCACCAACCATTTAAACCTAATGTGTGATCATCTATTCAAATTATGGATAAAACTTAATCTATATTCAAAGAATCCTAGGTTCGAGAGTACATTTATGTGTAAAGAAGGATTAGCACATTTAGATTGGCTATCCTAAAATGGTACTGACTTTATAAACTTGTTAGGAAATCAATAATTTTTTAGGTTATTTCATATACTTCTTTTTATCTAATTCACCTTTTTGTATAATCATATGAATTTCACATCTTTCGATGAATTAACATCAATTTTAAAATTGATATGAATGCAATAAACATTCTCTTTGTAACAATTAAGTCTTATTATGATATATATTATAAAAGTTATCATTTCATATATATGTAAATCTTTCCTCGGAAAAACATTTGGCTTCTTATATATAGTCCTATCAATTGTACAATCAAGTTCATGATTTAATGATCATCCTTTACATGCATCATGAAATCATAGCACTACTTAATTAACGTAGAAGTTATGTACTAATTCTTTACTTCTATATCAAAGTTATACTATGTAAATTAAAAAAAAATGTATTAATTCATGTAGTTTTAAAAGCACTTTTACCTTAGGAATTAAATTCCCAAAGAACTTAAAAACATGCAATTTCATAATTAATAAGTAATACATCTTTAAACGAAATCCATTTTAAAACATGAATTTCTTAATAGATACTTTAATAACTGCATTCATAAATGATCCAATATAATCATATCAAACATTTTTTAATCAAAAAACATGCTTTAACAATTCATCTTAATCAAAAGATCATTTAATATGTCTTCACATACATAGTTCTTTCCAAATATTGCAATTTTAGACAAGACAATTTAATTTTGTCTTCAATATTAATTAGAAACCAAACTTAATTATTAAGCAATTTATAAATTTTTAATTTATAAAGTTTCACCTTTGGTTTCATTATTGAAGAATTTTCATGTATATCACATTTCTTTCATTTTCTTACTTGGAAAACAATTTTTTGAACAAATCCTTGTTTTTACTAACATATTTTGTAGCACTAGTCTTTATTTATACCTTATTTATTCAAGTTTTTCAACTTGAATATTATTACAATAAAATTAATTTGTTCTTATCAATCCATTTTTCTTCTTTAAAAAGTAGTAGTCATTATTTAATGACTTTTTTTCTTAATGAAAACATGCACCCTTTATTAATTATAATTTCATGGGCATGCATTAAGTTTTTCCTTTGTGCATTTTGTTGGACTATCATTTTTCCATAGTATCCTAACATTTGAATCTTTTATACTTTTTCATGTTCCTTGTGATAATATACGCACAAGCTTTTCAAAAGATATTTTTCATTTTATACAAAATGATTCTCTTAATATCTTTTTCATGATGGATGGAAGAATGTATTATTGAGGTAAAAAATAAACCCATATAGATAATTTCACATACCACATAATCCAAAATCTATATGCAACAGTTAATACCCGAAGTAATCATGCATAAAATTCAAGAAGTTGATGAAACTTATCTAGGTAATTTCTTTTTTCCATCTCAAAGTTGTTTCATCAAATTGTTTTTATTTTTTGGAAACTGATAGTTATCTCACTAAAGGAATGTATCTTCAAAACTAACATAAGTCTAAGATTGTTGGAATTTGGTTGAGCCTCCCTGTTGGTGTATGAAGATGAACTTGTTCCTTTTTGAGTTCTTCCAACGCATTGGTGTTTGAATTTCTTGTTGAACTTTGATGAAACACAAACAAATATAGAAATGACTTCAAGGTGTGCTGTTAATGTTGCTTTCCTTGTACTTATTTCGCTCTTACTAATTACGTAATGCAACAAGGGGCTTGTCGAATAGCCCTATGAGACAATGAAATCACTATTTAAAAATCATATTACACATGTGAAATCAAACTACTAAATACTTTTACATATACAAAAGTATCTTATCTTAACTATTATTTTTTGCAATAAACAATTTCTGAAAAAACTTGTTTCTACTTTGAGAATAAATGAGAAGATAGACAGTATGGCAAATTTGATATGCTTTTATGTTTTTCAAGTACATTCAAAATGAACATTGACATCTCTATTTATAGAGATAGTTTCTAAGAGTTGTGTCTTCGTAATCAAATATTGTGATCTTTAATTTATTGTTTGATCTAACGAACCCAAATATTTAATATAATCATTACTTTTAAAAAGTAATAGTTATGTTTTTCAACCATTTACAAGTGAAAAAACATATTTTCAAAGAATATATACTCTTTAAAAAAGAATCTATTAGTTAAATAAATGTATTCAGTTTTTTATTCCATTGATTAAACATAATTTTTAATCAATCATTCTTTTACTATTTTGAAAATTTCCAACAACCTAAAGAAAATCCTAGAATAAAAATGATCCTAAACTCAATAATAAAAAAATAATATTATGATTTAATTACTATCTAAAAATAATTAGTTATAATTAATTCTATTAAATAATTATCTACTCCTAATTAATTAATTCTAATCCTAACATAATACTAATTCTAATTAAATAACTATTCTAACCCTAAGGTTAATAATAAAAATAATAATCCTACCTTAAAATTAATTATAACCCTAATGCCAGTTGTTAACTTATTAAATAATCCTAATGTTAAATAATTCTATTGGTAATTACAATAATCAATTGAATTATCCTACTAGTTAATTTCAATTTAATCAAATCAATACTAACATTACCTATAATTATACAAATTTAAACTCCGAACAAAATGTGATGTCTACAGTTATCTATTGAATCACAAGTTGTGCTTTTACTTTTATGTCAATTTGACAAGAGATCATCTTGGTATAAAACGTTTTACGATAATGAAGTTTTTATTTTATCCACTTGTGGAGGAATAAAATATAATGATTTTTTATTGTTATGTATTTAATAAATCATGAGGTCATATATCGATCTATACAGTTTATCTTAATATTAGAATAAAAGCTTTAATAATGAAATGTTTGATAAATCAAATAAAATCATTATTTAAATATAAGTACTAAATTTTTTGTTATGAGAAATTAAATAATGAATTTATGATGTAAAATTTGTTTGATATAATATCGAAAATTAAATGTTTATTAAGTTGATTATTTTTATAAAATGATATAAATCATAACTATTTTCGATCGATTAATATTAAAAAATAGTAAATAACTAAAAGGAAGAAGAATATAAGATTAATGAATGAAATAAATTCTTTTCTTCAAGTAAAATTGACTTAATCCATTAAGTAGCTAAAAGTTACTTAGCATTATCAATACTTGAAAATTTTTCCTTATGTGATTTCTTAAAATAATTTATTAAAAACATTGGAAAAAAATCATTAAAAATTCCCGTTATTTACAACTAAAAGTTATATAAATTTTATTGGTAGTACGAGGTTAGGTTACTTGAAATTGAATTTGTGATTTTACATTTATTTCTTTATTATTTTGTGAAAAAAGAAAAAGAATTGGTGTGTATCCACATGGTTTGTATCCAAAAGGATAATTATTATTTTGTTAAATTTTATTTTCGTTTGAAATTATAGATTTCATGATCAAAATTTTGGAGTAAAATAGGAAAGTTAGTTCACAAACCATAATCAAGCATTTTGGATGAATATTTGCAAGATTCATAACAAAATTGCTTATTTTTTCATGGTTACATAAAATATATGAAATTACATAATCATCCATTTATAAAAGTAAAATGGAAAAGTTAACTTCCATACCCTAATTAGTGGTTCTAGTCACAATTGGTAGGAAACTAGGAATGTCTAGTCTCTTGAATTTTTTGAATAAGAAAATAAATTTCAATTTGGAACTTATGAAGATGGTAAACATTTTTGAAATGAGATCGACAATTCAATATGACAAAGAATGAAGGGAGAAGTCTAAGATCTATTTTTACTAAGAAATAGAGAAATTGACTTTTTTTTATTATATTATATACTGACAAATAAAAAACTTCTAAAACCCTAACTTGTTCTACTTTTGTATTAAAAAAATTGTCATATTTTCTTTCACGTCACGTTATTTCGATTTTATTCAACGAAATTTATTAATTGGGTACAGAACTAATCCTTTTATCTTTTGAACTCTATGAAAATTATTTGAAATCGTTTATTTTCTTAATTGTTTTCATTTCTAAATTCTAAAAGAATTGTATAGTGTTGGTGAAGTTTTTTATTTTTATTTTTATTTTTATATAGATAATGATTTACAAGTGAAATTCAATGTTAAGCTTGATGATTACTTATCATGCTTATGTCTTATATTTGGATTTATTCTCATAAATTTGATGACTAAACATAATAGAAAGCTTCTCTAATCTTGTTAATATATTACTATATTATTTACTGATGGTAATATTTTATGTTTTATTTCTACTCATGCGGGCCTATATAATATAGGAATATATTTAGACTAATGTATGATATATATTTTTGATAATATTATTAGGATTTTTTTTTTTATATTTTGTCTGAGATTTTCTTTTTAATAATTTTAGGGTTGCATACTCACATGCTTAAACACAATGTATTAAAGCTCCATTTTATTAATGTTTATACTTGTTGTTTTTTTAATAAAAAGAGAAAAGATGATCTAAAAAAAATGAAAAAATAACAAAAAAAAGGAACAAAATTACAATCAAATTAAACCTAAAGGTTCTACTTCACGTGTTCATAAGTAAAATTAAATCTTAATTGACAAATTCTTTTCCTTCACTAACAGGATTAATCCTTCTATTAATGCATATTATGGAGAAATAGCTCCTTATATTTTTAATAGCTTTGGGTGCAAGGTTTATTGATTTTATTCATAAATCAAAAAATTTTGCATTCTTATTTACGTATAAAATATATTTAATTAAAGTATGATATTATTTCAAAAATTAATTACTCAATGTAAAAATAAGATCATACTATATTTTTAAAAAAGGGCACAGTTTTTTTTAAATGAGAAAAAGAGAATAGTTGAAACTATTAAAAATATAAAATTATAGTCAAAATTAAAAAATTATTACGAATAATAATATTTTTTCTCAAAATTAAATTCCCACCAAAAAATAAAAATAAAAATCCAACGTTATTCGTTCTCTTCAGTCTTTCACCTCACTCACAATCCCTCGCTTTTCTAAATTCTAGGGTCCCAAAATCTCTCTTCCAAAATTGGATTAAATATATTTATTTTATTATTTCAAAAAAGTGCCAAAAGTGAAAAATAATAATAATAATAATAAAATTTCAAAGTCTCCTCCAGGGCTCCGTCCGCCTCGCTCCATCCTCCTTTCTGCTTCAATTTTAAGCTGTCTTTTTTTTTTTTTTTTTTAAAATTATCACTCTCTCAGTTATATCTAAATTCCCACTCTCTTTAAAACATTTTCACTCCCATAAAATCAAAAACCCTTTTCCCTTTCTTTCTCCCTTTCTAGAAGATCTTCTATTTTTTTTTTCGTTTTCGTTTGAAGTACTTTTTCTCTTTTTCTCTCTTAGGGTTTGTTTCGTACAGTTTCTAGGGTTTTTGCTTAGTAACATTTCTAGTGGAAGAGATTATAGTGTTGGGTTTATTTTGGGGGAAGTGTGAGAGAGGGGATTTTTTTTTTTTTTAGATATGGCGGCTGAGAGGCTTAGGGATTTGAGTCAGCCGATTGATGTCTCCTTACTTGACGCTACCGTTGCGGCCTTTTACGGCACCGGATCTAAAGAAGAGGTTCGGTTATTTCTTTGTTCTTTTTTTATTTTTCTCTATTTGCATTATTCTGTTTCCATTTACTTGACTCTTTGACTGTGTGATGAGGGGATACATTTTTGTTTTGGTTTGTTATTTGAAAGTGATTGTCTGTTTGGTTTCGATAAAGTAAGGGAGACTTTGGGGGATTTTGGGTTCGTAGGGTTTAAGATGGCTAGGCATTTACTTCAAATAGGAGGCAAGTTTCGGGGAATGAGGCGGGACCTGGTAAAATTGTCTGATTCTTTTTTGAATTTCTTGAGTTTATTTTGAGTGCGTTTTACTTGAATGCGGTTCTTTTAATTAGGAATTTGAATAACGTTTTAGTTTGCTGGATAATGTGTAAAAATATGGTGGTAGCTTGGGGGAGGATAAATTAAGGCTTTGGATGCACGAACCTTTGCTTTTTGGGAAGTGCCATATGATTGCAGGGTAAAAATTATGTTTCAATTATGTGCAATTTTGAAATGTCTTTTTTTTTTTTAATAAAATTGTAATTTTCTTTTTCAGCTATTAGAAAATGAATGAATGTTGAAGGTTTTTGATGAGTTAATGTCTAGGTTTAGGATGTTGTTGGCCTTGAAATCTTGGGTTTTAGTCCTTCTGGTTTAATAGGCTTTATATTTCTTCCATTTAAATAGAATAATTATGGCAGAAGTAAAAAGAAAGGGTGAACGTGTCCCTTCTATTTCTCTTTCGTTATCTGCATTTCAAATCTCTCTTAATATTGATAGTTGTAGAAAATGAAGCCGAATAACGTGTCCCTTCTATTTCTCTTTTGTTATCTGCATTTCAAATCTCTCTTAATATTGATAGTTGTAGAGAAATGAAGCCGAATAACGTGTCCCTTCTATTTCTCTTGTCTCGATCATTATTTCAAATCTCTCTGAAAATTGATAGTTTTGTAGAGAAATGAAATCATATAGTGTATTCTTTAGTGTTTAACTCGTTTTATTTTATCTTACCCAAGGAACAAATCATTTTATTCACTTCATTCTCTCTTATCATTTATTTTCTGTTTCCTTTTTTGTCTAATGATATGAAACAGTTGATCATTGTTCATGCATATGTCCTTTCTTTTTCTTTTTTATTCTGCTTTGCTTTCTCTGTAGCTGAACAGATTATTTAGTTTTGTTGTTTATGCTCAAGAATTGTAGAAAGAGCTGTGTGTGACACTAATTCCGTTTCTGGCCATGATAAATACTTGGAAAATTGTAATTTTAGTTACGTGTAGATAGTTACTACCACTGTATATTTCTGGCGTTTGATGAGTCTTTTTGTATTTTTCATAAATGAAATGCCTCGTTGGCTATAATTATATTTTGGTTTGGTCTTATCTTTTTTTTTTTGGGCAAATTTTTTTTCCTTAATTGTGTATCATTTTGCAGAGAGGACATGCAGATCAGATCTTGCGAGATCTGCAAAACAATCCAGATATGTGGCTTCAAGTTGTGCACATTCTGCAGCAGACAAAGAGCCTGAATACCAAGTTTTTTGCCTTGCAGGTCAGTCAAAATAACTGTTTCTTTTGTAATCTATAGTTACTTTTGCAGCAAACTTTCTCAAGGGAATTTTCTATCTTTGTTGTGTATGGTGCTTGTATCTGATAAATTTGTCTTGCGCTTATAGCTTAATTGTCAATTGATACTTTCAAAGAACTTTTTCTAACAAATGACTTGAGTATTGCCAGCAAGCTTTCTCAAGGGAGTTCACATTCCTATCTATGTTGTGTATGGTGCTTGTACCTGATAAATTTGTCTTGTCCTTATAGTTTAATTGCTAATTGATACTTTTAAGAACTTCTTCTAGCAAATGACTTGAGTATTGCCAAATAGCGTAAGGAGAATTTGAGATCCACCATTCAATCTGATAATTTTATGGAGTTTTTTTTTTCAATTTTTTATGCTTGTCTATCTACAGGTTCTTGAAGGTGTTATCAAATATAGATGGAATGCATTGCCTGTTGAGCAGCGAGATGGAATGAAAAATTACATTTCTGAAGTCATTGTACAGGTAAAAGAGCTCTTAATTGCTTTTTCCCCTCTTGGACTAAGAAAAGGTTGTCCCTTCTATACCATTTATTTCGTTTTGTTTTTATATTTATTACATGTTCTTTCTCCTATAACAGTTGTCAAGCAACGAGGCCTCCTTTCGAGGGGAAAGGCTGTATGTCAACAAGCTAAATATCATATTGGTTCAGGTATCACTCAACTGTCATAAAAAAATATATTTCATAGAAGGAAAGATATGCTTTAGAGTTCATCAAGTTTGTGACAAATTAAGTCTGCAGTTGGGGCTTTATCTTTCTGCTTTTATTATTTTTTATCAATGGCAATCTTTGCAAGTTATAACACCAAAATATTATTTCGATATTTCTTTTTCCTCTTGGTTACCCTTTTTCTACTGGTGTGTTTCTATGGATTTATCCTCAGAAGGTTCACAAGTATTACTTCTAATCTAAAATGAGAGGAAATTAATGAATAAAATAAATTCATTTATATGGTAATCGTAGTCTAAAAAATCATATGCCTACTGAACTTACAGATCCTAAAGCATGATTGGCCAGCTAGATGGCGAAGCTTCATTCCTGATCTTGTTGCAGCTGCAAAAACTAGTGAAACAATATGCGAAAATTGCATGGCAATACTAAAAGTAAGTTTTGTATTAGAATTCGTACTAAACTGGTTGCAGAATGTGATAGTAACTCAAGCTATTCTGTGGTCAGCTTCTAAGTGAAGAAGTTTTTGATTTCTCAAGAGGTGAAATGACTCAACAAAAAATCAAAGAGCTTAAACAATCGCTGAACAGGTGAAAATATTTTTCTTATTCTGAGATCAGGGTAATGCTTTTGTAGATGTCTATCGTTGAGATTTCTGTTTACGCTTTAGTTTCTATTTTATAAATTTTTCTGTATACAATTTTTGGATGTTCATTGGTAAGATCTCTGTTTGTATTTTTGTTTCTGTTGCAAAAAATTTCTGTCCTCAGATTGAGTACAGCTCTTTTTTTTTTTTTTTGAATGGAAAAGCCTGAATATCAGTTGGAGTCATATATAAATCAAAGTTTGTCTGAAAAGGAATTCTGATTAAATTTCTGGCACATCTGTCTCTGCCTTTGGATATGCCCCCCTCGATAATCATATTAACGACTATGATTTGTGAACATGGCATGGCTTGTTTGGGAAAATTTGTCTTGTGAATTTGTGTTCGCAAGCAAACATATATGATATTGAGCACATGAACTCATGGCTTGCATAGTAAATTGCCATCAAAATCCGAGAGTAGTTCAAACAGTGAGTAAAAAATGGGTCAGAAAAGAAACATTACCAAAATGATCCCACCTTTTAAATATCTAGTTCCCCCTCTAAGCAATGTAATGCCCAGATTTTTTTTTTTTTATCTACATGTGAAGACTGTTAAATGAGCTCTAATCTGATGAAGATTTCATTTTTTCTTTTTGCTGGTACAAAGAAAATGGTTGAAGGTCTCTCATTAGCATCCTACCATTGATTATAGAATTTTACCTAGCTGTTCAAATTAAGTAGTGTAAGGTCTCACTGATGGTAATTTTATTCTTCTAAGTATGGTTTATGTTCATTATTTATTTGTTCTTTATGTAATTCGTCTTGCTAAATGTTGTATTTTTTTTCTACAGTGAGTTTCAACTCATTCATGAGTTATGCTTGTACGTACTATCAGCTTCTCAGAGAACAGAGCTTATACGGGCTACACTGTCCACCTTGCATGCATTTCTTTCGTGGATTCCCTTGGGCTATATTTTTGAATCAACATTGGTAAATAGTTTATGATTTCTCGGACGACTTAGCTGTCAATTTATTGTGAGTGCAACTTTTTTTATGTTCTTTTTTTGTTATTTTTATCATTTGTTGTATTAATGTGTCTTACAGCTGGAAACACTCCTAAAATTTTTCCCTGTGCCTTCATATCGGAATCTGACCCTCCAATGTCTAACAGAGGTAATTTTTTTTTTTTTTTAGAACTTGTCCTAAATTGAATAAAGTTATATTTTGTCACTCTAAGAATGCGGTGCTTTATTTATTACATATGTGGATGATTGCAGATTGCTGCCTTAAATTTTGGGGACTACTATAATGTGCAATATGTTAAGATGTACACTATATTTATGGTCCAGTTGCAGGTGCGTGTCAGCATGTACTCTATAAATTCATTGAGATTTGCACGTTAGAATTTAGGTTTGCGGATCTGTACGTTTTCTCTTTGTTTCATTGTTTTTTATTTTATCTGGTCGATATGCATATGTAATGTTGCTTTTCTTCATTGTCTTTTTTTTTCTTTTCCTTTGTTCTGTGGTTGATATGTGTATACTTTATGAGATGTTTTTAGACCATCCTCCCACCAACTACAAACATCCCTGAGGCTTATGCACATGGAACTAGTGAGGAACAGGTATATTTCCACTCAGACAATTCCTGTCTGGCATACATTATACTTAAATTGTCTATGTAAACTCATTCTTTTATGTTATTGCTGCAGGCATTCATTCAGAATTTGGCACTGTTCTTCACATCATTCTACAAGGTAAGTTCCCTATGAAATCAACAGGCTCCTGATCATAATGTGAAAGATGGTTAATGAGCAATAGGGTTGGTTTAGTACCCACTAAGTTCCAAGTCTCATGTGGTTAGTTAGTGCCCACATGCATGCAAAAAAATTATCCAAATTACAAATATTATTGTTCTAATACATGATTTTTACAGTTGATTTTTTTATTAAGCATATTCTTAAATATTGAATCGATCAAGCCTAAAATGTTATTTGATAGCTCGGTTGCAGTTGTTTTTGTTAATTATGTTGCTTATTTGTTTCAGTTTCATATTCGAGTGCTGGAGACTGCACAAGAAAATATTTCTGTGCTGTTAATGGGTCTGGACTACCTTATCAACATATCTTATGTGGATGATACTGAGGTCTTTAAGGTATCATGGCTATTTGATATCCTTTATTTCTGAATTATTTGTAGCCTTTCTGAACTTGGTTTCTGAAGCATTATGTCTTTGATTATCTTCTGGTTAAATAGGTTTGCTTGGACTATTGGAACTCCTCAGTCTTGGAGTTATTTGATTCACATCATAACATGGATAATCCTGCAGTAACTGCAAACATGATGGGACTGCAGGTATCTACTTTAAAACTATTTGTTGTAAAGGATTTGGAATGTAGAAGACCACTGTGAAGCTTCAGTATGGCTCGAGTGTTATTAAGTTTATGTACTGAACATCTTGTAACTCTTCTTTTAGTCACATATTTGGAAAAATCTTCGTTCTATTCTATGTTTTTATCTGTGAGGTATGCCTAGTGGAAACAAATGGCATAGGGGGCATACCTATATTGCCCTAAAATCTAGCAATATATATTAGAAAGTTTGCAAAAAAAAAAAATGTTGATTTATTATTTTTTCTTGTATACATGGATGTTATGCCAGATATGATTTTTTATTTAAAAAAAAAAAGTTGTTTTTTTCCTGTCTCTGGAAATTGATTTTTTAATTGGTATTGTTAACTGCAGCATCTTTTGTGATTGTTTTTGTAAATAGATGTTGATTGTGTTTTTGTGAATGTTGAATTACTACAAGATTTGCCATTTCTAGATTACTGTGGAAGGGTCACTCATTTCTTGTCAATGAATTGAATCCCACAGGTGCCTTTGCTTCCTGGCATGGTTGATGGCCTTGGTGCCCAGCTTCTGCAACGCCGGCAACTTTATGCTGGTATAATGTCAAAGTTGAGGATGCTCATGATATGTCGTATGGCTAAGCCTGAGGAGGTTTTGATAGTTGAAGATGAAAATGGCAATATTGTTCGAGAGACAATGAAAGACAATGATGTTCTTGTTCAGTATAAGGTGATAAATCTCTAATTCCAAATGTGTGATGCCTAAGATAGATGAATAACTTTCACAATATCTGACTCTGATTCATGAGCACTTGGAGTTTTACTTGCCTGAAAATCTATCAGCTAAAATATGGCTAACTGGACTGAATGATAGGTTGTGCCTTCTTCCATTAGACAGTTTCAATTTTTTTTCTTGGCATTGTTCATAAAGTTCATCTAGTAGGATGTCTGCTAGGCCCGTACGTCTTTTGTATAAAGATGCCAATAAATTTAAAATTTCCTTTATCTTCTGAAATATGTGCTGCTCTTGATATGCGGAAACAAAGACTTCGAAGCTTTATTATTTCAACTGCATGGATTTTAGAGGGTTATATTTTGGTATTTTCTCTTTTATTATTTTTGAATTAGTTGCTATCACCTGGATTTCTTTTTTAATGAAGTTATATGCTGCAGATTATGAGGGAGACGTTGATTTATTTGTCTCACCTGGATCATGACGATACAGAAAAGCAGGTATACGACTGAAACATTTGTAATTTTCTTTTTTCTAAAAGTTAAGTGATGTTATGTACTGCTTTCGGATCTAATTTTGCTGAGGCTGGGACTGCATTGGGTTTTCTAAGAAAAATGCAAAATTTTCTTATTCTCTTTCCTTCTTTAAACAACTGCAGCAGTCTGGCATGTGAATAATCCTTCTACATGTGATATCTCTAATGTAATGGCAAACCAAGGAATGATTAGATAAAAAAGGAAGTCAATTTTCAAATTCTCAGAATCTTGGGGGAATGAAGGGAGTACTCTTTCTATGATGGTTTAGTCTAGGATTGTAGTTTTTTCTTTTGGGAACTTATGCTTAATTGTTTTCTATTGGTCATTCTTTTTTAAAGTTTATGGCATATCTTTTAATTTATATGATTAATTTGGATTTGTTCATTATCTATGTAATGCAGATGCTAAAGAAATTGAGCAAGCAATTGACTGGTGAGGATTGGACTTGGAACAATTTGAACACATTATGCTGGGCAATAGGATCTATTTCTGGTTCCATGATGGAAGATCAGGTATCCTTCTATCTACACCCAGAAATGCTAAGCACGAGCTCATTGGTGTAAGAAAGAAGTTATTGGAGCTCATTGATGTAAAAAAGAAGTTATCGGAGCTAAGGATGTGATAAACTTCTAGACAATGAAAACAATTCCTGACATGAAGTGATATGGACATATTTGCATACTTGCATGGGTTGATAGCTCCTCCTTGTATGCTTTTTGCTGATTTTAATTAACATGTTTGGTTTTCATTGCAGGAAAACAGGTTTCTGGTGATGGTTATTCGCGATTTGCTGAATTTGTGTGAAATCACAAAAGGGAAAGACAATAAAGCTGTTATTGCTAGTAACATCATGTAAGAATATTTAATTTCAAGAGTCTGTAGGTTTCTCTCTTGCCTCTGCAGTTACCATTGAAAGCATGCCACATTTGTTTTTACATCATGTGCTATCATTTGAATGGCATGGATATTTTTGGGCACATTTACTACAGCATGCGCTTATTGGTGACTGGGTGCCTGAAGGAACCTAACTGCTGCTCATTTTCTGCATGGTATATTTTAAAATTGCGAGTCTGAATTTGATTTTCATTATTGGTTTTGTTTGCAGGTATGTTGTTGGACAATATCCAAGGTTTTTAAGGGCTCACTGGAAGTTCCTGAAAACTGTTGTTAATAAGTTGTTTGAGTTCATGCATGAAACACATCCTGGGGTTCAGGTAAAATCATTGGAAAAAGAAATAATTTTCATCTTCTGAAATTTTAGAACAAATAATTCAATGGTGAAAACACTCGTATGCTTAACTTGCTGATATGCTTGTTATTATAGTATATGTTTCCTATTGATTAACATTTTTGCAAAGTGCAATTGAAAGTACACAACAAATTGAATTTTGCATTTTATCTGATTTTGTTTAATATGGTCTTATTATTTTGTGATTTTTCCACTGATGATGCTGATGAACAAGATTATGGCTATTATTTCATACTATGTCTTAACATAACATATCGGGTGCTTCAGGACATGGCGTGTGACACATTCTTGAAAATTGTTCAGAAATGCAAGCGAAAATTTGTGATTGTGCAGGTATTATTTACATTTGTTGTTTTGCCTTGATGGTTATAATAAAATATCTATTTATTTATTTATTTATATATTGTTTGGTCAAAACCTGTTATATTGATGACCAGCATCTTGTGAATTCAGGTTGGAGAAAATGAACCATTTGTTTCTGAACTTCTTTCTGCTCTTGCAACAACGGTTGCTGATTTGGAGCCTCATCAGATTCATACATTTTATGAATCTGTATGCCTCTTTTTCTATGCTTGTGCTGTTAAGATCTTTGCATGTCTATTCTTTTGCCGAATGAGCTCATTTTTCTTTTTTCTTAATTTTAAATTTCAGGTTGGTCATATGATTCAAGCAGAATCTGATCCTCATAAGAGGGATGAATACTTGCAGAGATTGATGGAACTCCCCAACCAGGTTTGTCATGGATGGAGGAACAGTTGCTTTTTTGTTTCTCTCAGATGTATGCCATTGCAGGCTAATATGGTTAAGTTCTGCTGGTTCCCTGTTTCTTACGATGTTGCTTGTTATGCAGAAATGGGGTGAAATCATAGGGCAGGCACGGCAAAGTGTTGACTTCCTCAAAGATCAGGACGTGATAAGAACTGTGCTAAACATATTGCAGGTACTCTTCTTTTCATATGAAGTGTTTTCTTCATTTCCTTTTTTTAATTTTTTATTGAGCATAATACACCTTGTTAATTTTTCATGTTGTAGGCACTAGGCAGGGGCCTTTTGCTGAAAGATAAACTATGCTTTCTGTCCAGTATTGCATTGTACAAAATGAAAAGTAGAAATTTAAATTGTTGTTCGTTCTTAAAAGTTTGTCGCTTATATGGAGGGGGATTTTTTATTGCTATGATAATTTAATGGTTCATGTCGACGTATGTGTTGACTGGATTCTTTGTTGGTGGATTAGTGCTAATCTTTCCTTGCAGACTTGATATCTCTGATGTACATATGTGGTTATAATTCAATGCTTATTGGGATTTAGTGAGACAGAGAATGAATCTTTTCACTTTGCAGACAAATACTAGTGTGGCCAGTTCTCTTGCAACATATTTCTTAACGCAGATTTCTTTGATTTTCCTGGACATGCTCAATGTATACAGGTAAAACTTCTGATTTAGTAGTTCAAAATGCAAGTTTGAGCATGGAAATGCAATATAAACTTTCTTCTTGCTAATATATTTATGGTGATGTAATAAATTGAACAGAATGTACAGTGAGCTTATATCAAGTAGTATTGCAGAAGGTGGGCCCTTTGCATCAAAAACATCTTATGTGAAACTTCTACGGTGAGACCAATTTTTACCGACGTGCTTTTGTTTTGTTCAACCTGAACTTTCCTGTTTGTCTAATATGCTTTATGAAACAGATCTGTTAAGAGGGAGACTCTTAAGCTTATAGAGACATTTTTGGACAAGGCTGAAGATCAACCACAAATTGGGAAACAATTTGTGCCCCCAATGATGGATCCAGTTCTTGGCGACTATGCTAGGAATTTACCTGATGCTAGAGAATCTGAAGTTTTGTCACTTTTTGCTACAATAATAAACAAGTACGGTACCATTGCATAAGTTCCATTTATATGATGTAATATTGAACATTAATCAACAACTTGTTGAGTAAATGGAGCACATCTTGATCCTTCTGTTGTTGAGGGTAGGATGGCTCTGTTGACTAGTACTTATTGTAGCAGAGAATCTTGTATGTCCGTTGTTGATATTTCTTATGGGGCCAAGCTAAAAAGATATGGGAAGCCCTTGTTGTTTTTGCACATTATACATTGGTGCTTTATTCCCATATGCTCTGACCCATATTGGTGCTGTATTGAATGCTTCTAAGCTTCAATGGTTACTAAATTGTCTCAAGGCTACGTTTTCTTTGTGCCTAAAACATGCAGCATTTATCTTGTGTTTTTCGTAGTGGTACTTGCTCAAGTAATGTCATTTCTCTTTAGTTTTGTTACTTTTTATTGTAAGTTTTTGTATGAAGCCTTTTCATTTCTTATATTTGGTCATGTTATTTATGCATGAAGGTATAAAGATGCAATGATAGATGATGTTCCCCGTATATTTGAAGCTGTTTTCCAATGCACGCTAGAGGTGAGTCTCTATTACTTATAATAGGAATTTTAATATTGTTTATTAAATTCATTAGAGATTATCAGAATAAGCATGGAAAAAATGCATTTTAAAATATTGGTTTTGTCGTTAATGAAGTGAAGGGGTTCCTTCTGGTATTTATTTATTTATTTTTTATGGAGGAATTTTTCTAGATCATTTTCTCATTTCCTTTGGACTTGATAAATTCTGGATTCACTATATGATATAGCAGATAGATAACGTGTCATAACTGCGTTATATGATAATATTGTTGCTGGAATGTTAAGTTTATTCCTAATTTGCTTTGCCTATAATTTATTTTTGCCTTGCCTTGCAGATGATAACCAAAAATTTTGAAGATTACCCAGAACATCGCCTCAAATTCTTTTCATTGCTTCGTGCCATTGCTACTCATTGTTTTCCTGCACTTATTCGGTTGTCAAGTCAGGTTGGTGTTAAGTTTTTTCTTTTTGCTGATCTGTTATAGCTCTCCTTTAATTAAAAACATGAAATATTTCTTTAAATTTCTGTTTCTGTCTGAACTTCTACTTTTTCTACTAATAGCCTAATGTCAGTTATTATATGTTTTGGATATTGGAAAGAATTTCAAGGCAATCATTGACTATTACTAATTCTTTTTGGTGCATTTCCATCAGCAATTAAAGTTAGTTATGGATTCAATCATTTGGGCATTCCGGCATACTGAAAGGAATATTGCAGAAACTGGTCTAAATCTTCTGCTGGAGATGCTGAAAAACTTTCAGGTTTGTTAGTGTTGTGGTTTTGCATCGATGATAACTGTGTTTATGTAGGATGCTGACTTTTTGGTTTTGGTACCTTGACAGGCTTCTGAATTTTGTAACCAGTTCTACCGAACATACTTTTTGACAATTGAGCAAGAAATATTTGCTGTCTTGACAGACACATTTCACAAACCTGGCTTCAAGTTGCATGTCTTGGTTTTACAGCACCTGTTCTGCCTGGTAAAGTGTTTTACTCTGCCTTAGATTGTTCTGATTTGTATTGGTTTAATCTTAGTTGTTGAATTATTTTCAGGTTGAAAGTGGTTTGTTGAACGAGCCCTTGTGGGATGCTGCCACAGTTCCATACCAATATCCAAATAATGGAATGTTTGTTCGGGAATACACAATAAAACTTTTAAGTACATCATTCCCCAACATGACTGCAGCTGAGGTATAAAAAGAGGTTCACAGAAAATTGATTATTCTTTTAAGTTGTCGATATCACTGATTTATTGATTTCAGGTCACTCTCTTTGTTAATGGACTATTTGAGTCGAGAAATGATTTGTCCACATTTAAGAATCACATACGGGACTTCCTTGTGCAATCAAAAGAATTTTCAGCTCAGGTAAAGCTTCGGAAGAGCCAAAAAAAAAAAAAAAACGCTTCTTTGCTAATATATCTATCTACATCATTGGTGGAGTTTGATGAACTGTATTTTAGTTGAAAATTATAATTTCCATTTTAATTGTACGGTCTTTGATGGTAATAATTTCCCTTATCTTTATGTCTTCAATGAGTGATCTGATCATTTAGCTCTACTTTATGCAGGACAACAAAGATCTCTATGCAGAAGAGGCTGCAGTACAGAGGGAAAGAGAGCGACAACGGATGCTTTCTATCCCGGGGCTCATTGCTCCAAATGAGATACAAGATGAGATGTTGGACTCGTAGATGTGGCTAATTTTGCCTCGGAAGCTAATTTGTTAAATTTTGACTTGGGAGTTAAGCTTGTGTGCCTCGGTTTTACCACCAGTATCCCGGAATGTAAACAGATACAGCATTTTTCGCCCATTGTTTCTCATCTTTTCCCGAACTATTATATTTTTTGTTGAAAATGGTGAATCACTCACAAAGGCGCCACTGCACACAGGTTTGGTTGGAGATGCTGCCAATGTGTCTGTCTATTGGGTATGTGTAGAATATTTAGATGTTTGACGTAGGGATATATTATCTATCCAACCTGAGTCATTTTATGGGTTTCGTAGCTGCAGCTTGATATTTGTATTGATCATGAAGGTTGGGATTCAGACGACTTGTTTTGAATTATGTTGATTCATCCTAGGTTAAAGGGGAATACTAACCTCGGAGGGTTGTGCAGAATTTTTTTTTAAAATTTTTTTATTCGAGTAAAATGCCATTATTACGTGTTTCAGTGTTTTGCCACACGGCTTTTCTTTTGTTTTCAACATTATAGTTTCAAGCGAAGATAATGTACTTTTATTTGGATGAGTATACTCGTTTCTTCTAAATTCTTGGTTCCAGTTTTCTTAACTGAAGCGTGTAGTGAATATCTTCAATTATTATGTAATCCCTGAAGTTTGAACCATCGACAAAATTGCTGGCTGGCCTTGGTTAAAAATAGAAAGGTTGTATGATCAATCAATGCTTATTGGTAAAGATGTAAATGGATATTTTATAAATTGTGTTTGCCTTGCTTAATTAAGTATGGTTAAGATATTTAATAATTAAATTTGAGTAGTGGTTTAGATAATTTTTAAATATTATTGTATATATTTTTATTTATAAATTAATATAGCAATTAAATTAATACTTTTAGTATGATTTTTAATATTATTTTATTATATGAGTTCATTTAAAATTATTACTTTAATTTTTTAAATATACATTTAAATTGGTGTTAAATTTAAATTTGACTTAGTAAATAAAAGTTCAATGAGTTTAGATAGTTAACTGATATTGTTAACTATAATTAAATTTGGATTTAAATATCTAAAAGTATTTTGTCATCCTAGCCATGGGATGATAGGTGAGGACGGATTCAAGATTTGTGCTCAAATTATGTAATATCTATTTTTATTAAAATTATTATAACTTAAAATAAATTTCACTAAAGCTAAAAAAAAAATTATAAAAAGTCATTGTATAACAATAATATTTTGAATTTTTTGAATATAAAATTGTTATAAAAATTTATTTGTTGGATGTCATAACTAAGTAATTTCATGTAGTAATAAAATTTGTCACAACTTTTAAAGAAAAAATGGATAGCTTCATAAAAATTTAAATAAAAGTTTTAAATTATCAAATAAGACTTATTTAATCAAATCAAGATGGAAATATATATATATATATATATATATATATAATGTACGTTTATTTTTAACTTAATAACCAAATATTTCTTTAATTTTCTAGACAAAATGGATATAAACCATCAATTTTCAATTTTATTGTAAAAGTTCATGAATTTTATTTTACTATAACATGAACCTTCAACTTTTTAGAATAATGCAATTAAATAAAATAAATAAGATATTAAAAATAAATAAGCCTTCAACATTTTTTATTTTATTATAAAAAATTATAATTGATGTGGACTTATTTGTATTATTTTAAAATGTTAGAGTTTATATAGTAAAATTAAAGGGTATATTTGGCTTATTTTAATTTTGTACAAAATTTGAGAGATATTTAATTATTAAACTTTTAGTTTTTTGATAAAAAAACTTATTTTAGTATTTATACTAAATGAATTTTCATTTTCATTTCTACAAGTTTGTTTTTCTTCTTTTACTTAGATGTTTGAAGCAAGTAGTTCTCTCTCTCTCTTTCTCTTTTCATTTTTCCATTTTTTTTTTTTTGGCATTTGTCTTCTTAACATTTTGAATTTTTTTGAGTTAATTTGAACTAGTGTCAAGAGAAGTTTTATAGTAACTACCAATAATAATTTAATTTTTTATGGTGAATCATTATTTTACTCAATAGTTTTTCTTAATCCTATTAATAAATCTTTATAACTTTTAATATAGTTAAAGAACCATATTTAAATATTTTTTTCAGCAAAAAATTTAAAATTTTGAATTTATTTCTAATAATTTTACTTTTGTTTTTAAGATTTAGTGGGAGCAAAATACAAGAATCAATACATTTTAAATATATTATTACCAATAATAATAATAATAATAATAATAATAATAATTAATTTTTAAAAATTTAATGTGGCAGCTGCCCAATTGTCCCTACCCTAAATACAGGGTTATTAGCTACTACAGTGATGTGACATGGAAGTAGGACCACTGTTTTTCGTTGTTAGAAAATCAAACCATTCAACTGTACGTAATAAAGCAATTGCTATAGACAGCCAATCGCAAACCATTCACTATACCTACCACAGTGATGTCGTGTGGAGAGTTGGCACGTGCAGCACTTGACTTGCTAAAACAACCAATCTCCCACCCCACCGTCCTGTCTTCCAATCAATCAATTGCCATGTTTATATGGAAAGAGAGGCCTACTGTTCCCTTGTAAAACCATTCTCCAACCCTGAAAACAGGCTCGCCACACAGGACTCGGTACCCATCCAACCTACCATGTCTCAACCTGAGGATACCCATGTCGCTGTTCTAGCCTTCCCCTTCGGCACCCACGCTACTCCACTCCTTACCATCACTCATCGCCTAGCCTCTGCTGCCCCGAACACTTTGTTTTCATTCTTCAGCACTGCGCAATCCAACTCTTCCCTCTTCTCAACGTCCCGAAAAATGCTACCAAACATCAAGGCCTACGACGTTTCGGATGGTGTGCCGGAAGGCTATGTTTTTGTCGGGAAGCCTCAGGAGGATATTGAGTTGTTCATGACAGTGGCACAACAGAACTTCAGGAAGGGAATGGCATCGGCAGTGGCAGAGACTGGGAGGAAGGTGAGCTGCTTGGTTACTGACGCTTTCTTTTGGTTTGCCAAAGAGATGGCGGAGGAGATTGGTGTGCCTTGGCTACCCTGTTGGACTTCAGGGGCTAAGTCCCTCTCTTCCCATTTTTATACTGATCTTATAAGAGAAAAATTAGGAGTTGGAGGTAATTTTCTTTTTCGTTTTTTTTTTCGTTTGGACTTAAGTTTGCTTGTATAAACATATATTGGAAGGAACCCTTTATTATTGATTTCAGAGATGGATTACTTACATGTGTCTGTGTAAATACAGGTATTGTTGGGCGAGAAAATGAAACCCTCAACTTCATTCCTGGAATGTCTCATGTGCGCATCCATGATTTGCCTGAAGGAATCCTGTTTGGAAATTTGGAATCATTCTTCTCTCGTATGCTACATAAAATGGGCCAAATGCTACCTGAGGCATCTACAGTCTTCCTAAACTCCTTTGAAGAACTAGACCCTGTTATAACAAATGATATCAAGTCCAAGTTCAATCAATACCTAAATGTTGGACCTTTCATCTTTGCAACACCACCACCATCTGCTCCAGATTCACATGGTTGCCTGACATGGCTTGACAAGCAAAAACCAGCAACTGTGGCTTATATCGGGTTCGGTTCTGTTGCAACCCCACCTCCAAATGAACTTGTAGCAATAGCAGAAGCATTAGAAGCTAGCAGGGTTCCGTTTCTATGGTCTCTTAAAGATAAATCGAAGGTGCATTTGCCCAATGGGTTCCTAGACAGGGTAAATGGTATGGTGGTTCCATGGGCTCCCCAGATAGATGTGCTAGCTCATGGTGCTGTTGGGGTGTTCATAACTCATGGTGGTTGGAACTCACTACTAGAGAGCATAGCAGGTGGGGTGCCAATGATTGTGAGGCCATTCTTTGGGGATCATAGGCTGAATGCAAGAATGATAGAGGATGTTTGTGAGATTGGTGTGATTGTTAAGAGTGGAATCACGAAGAATGGAATAATGAGTAGCTTGGATCTAGTTTTGGCACAAGAAAAGGGGAAGAAAATGAGGGAAAATGTGAGGGAAATTAAAGAACTTGCACAGAGAGCAGTTGGACCACAAGGCAGCTCTACTGAAAATTTCAAGGCATTGTTGGATTTAGTATCTAGGCAAAATTATGCTTAAAATCAATTTACGAGCATAATTATGTGAAGTTGTGCCATCATTTTACTGCCTTTGGCTTATGGTTTTGTATCTTGGATGATCAAATTAGTCTCATTATTTATGAAACAATGGCTTATAATCATAAGAAGAATTCAAATTATTATTATTTGAAATTTCATTCACATATGTACAGACATCTTTTATATATATATATATATATGTGTATGTTTTAATTTAAAATTTAAATAAAATTTGAGAATTATTTTTTTTAATATTTTCTAATTCTGTTTTGTGTTTTTTACCCAAATTGCATATATTAGCATCATGCCCAATCCAAATTCCTATCTCATGCCAAAGAAAAAAGGTTAGTCCATAATTATCTTATTTAGATAAATATTTTTTAAAAAGAAATTTTGAATATTAACATTGGATTAAATAAAAAATAATTATAAAAATTATAAATATCATTAGATTTGTAAAAATATATAGACATTATTAATAATATAAAAAAGGAAAAATATATTTTATTTAATTAAAATGATATTTTTTAGGTTTATATTAATAGTGAATAATGCTAAAAAAAATAAGAAAAATGTTGAAATTTTTTTGAAAAACCATCTCTCTAATTTGAGCATTTAAAATTTCATTTTGAACTTCTTTCTAATTTTAAATTTTTTTTTATTAAATAAGTTTGTTGAATTTTAAATTTTTAAGAATCTTAATTGAAATGAATTTATATCTTAAAATCTCTCGTCCAAATGCTGTTATAATTATGGTATATGCTCCCTTAAGAATTAAGATGCAGCTCGGCAAAGGATTAAATTAAAGGCTGTAATTTTAAATTTGTTAGATTTTATGGAATATCACTGTAGAATGTACGATGATTTGATCCTATGGTCTTCACCAAAAAAGGAAGATTTGGCATGTGAACCGACAAAAAGAACGATGGGCCTAACGTTATGTTGCAACAGTCCAACTTTCTTCCACCCTTCACGAGTTTCCTGATTCCTGCCTGCAACTACTTTTATTAACTTCATCTATACGTGTAAATTACAGGTATTGCCGCGAATGGCTTCAAAGAATCGCCTTTGGAAATCTGGAATCATCGGATGATGCATCGAATGGGCCACTTGTTTCTCTTAATTCTTAAGACACTATGGTTGGAGGCCCACAAAGACTGCAAACACTAGTTTTTTAGTTCTTTAATCATAGCTTATTTTGATGTAATTTTTCTGAAGTATCATAAATTACGATTATAGTTTATTTTTGTGTAACCTTTTTAAAGTATCATAGATTATAGTTTCTTTGAATGTAGCCCAATATTTGATATTAGATTATAATTATTTTGTACCAAAAAAATGACTACTTTCTTATCATTAAATATTACAAATATTATTCAATAATTTTTTGATCGAGTGGTTAAAAAAAAATTATGATATATTATAAAATTTGAATTTTAATCCAAGTCATCTCACTCTTATCCCTAATTATAAGATATTTCCTTGTAACCAAAGAAAAAATATTATAAATATGAAAAATTATCTTATACAGTGTTAGTAGAATTTTATTAAAATCGTTTAATTAAATCATAATACGGTAATTAAAAGGATATTGGCTATAACTAATTATGTTTAGTTTATTTGATTAAATTGTTTAATTAAATTTACTCACCGTTTAATTATAAAAGAATAAATGGATTTAATTAAAAGAGTTATGAAATTAATTTCATAATCTCTTCCCTAAAATAATATCATGGCCAAACCCTACATATCGTTCATATCAATTCTCATTTAAATTATAAATCACAAATTTATCAAATCACTTATCATAATTTCAAGATTAATTTCACCAAATGCATATACTTACCTTAATCTCGAAACATAAACACACTTGAAACCTTCTTCTTCTTATTGGCTTAGCTTCAAATCAAACCATATTTGATCTCAATATATCTAATTAATCATCATATAAGAAGATTGAACAATAAAAACTACTAAATCTCCATAACTCACCTTAAATCACCAATTTTCAAGCCTTTGTCATTCCTTGTTTCTGTCACACTTTCTTCAATTTCCAAACACTAAAATGAAGTGTGGGAACTCAAGATCACCCTAGGATCAAGCCCTTTCTATATATATTTTTTTTCTTTCCTTTTCCTTTCCCCTGTTTTCACCCCTATTTCAGAACCCGTTTCTGTTCAGCCTATGTTTTGGGGAAAATTTTGTTCCTTTATTTACTTGACTTAATACTTAAGAGAGAAGAGTGAAGTGGTTATTGGTCAAAAGAACTAATAAAAATCTTAATAAAAAATCTCCCAAAAGTCGGCCAGCAACGTCCCCGGTAGCAGATTTGTTTCGGTTCACCCATTTTTCTTCCCTTTAGCCGATTATGAGACGCTCAATGGCATCTTTTAAACCAACACACTCCTCCCTTGTATGTACAACATCTGCCATATTCAACGTTCTTTAGATACCGGTTTTTGGCCCTCAGCTCGGCTCCACAATTCTTCGTTTTATCAAACTTAACATTTTGTAGCTGTTATAATTTTTCTTAGAAGAAAGACACCGCGAAAATGATGGGTGGAGTGATTTATCCGTTAAAAAAAGAAAGAAAAGAAATACATATTTGCTTGATTTTCTTTTTCGTATAAACTTGTGTGGAGTAATGGATGAGCAAACATATGTATGTAATTGGATCCACTCATCTGCCAAAGTAATTAAGTTCCTGGTTTCTCCATTGACAATGAGTCCAGTCATTTTTAGATCAGAAAAGGCAAAGTCTTGGTTATTTGAATTTTTTATTTTATTTCATTTCTTTTGCTTTGAATTTTTGTTTTATTAAGAGTTATAAATAAAATTATACTAACTATATACTCAACTTATTTTACATTAGGCATGTCCAAACCTAAAGCTTCTTTTATTTTTGAAAAAGTTTAAACAAAAATATTAGTCCTATTAATTTTAAACAAAAATACGGGATCTATTTAAAGTTAATGTTTAAAATTTGAGGTTAGTTTGATTAAGTTATATAAATAGTTATTCTAAAAATATATTTAATTTTAACAACTAATAATGTTTGTATTAATAAACACTAATAAATCAAATTATTTAGCAGCGTTTAAGTGAAATAAACACCATTAGATAGCATCATTTTGCAGTTTATTAAATCAAATTCCACTAAGTGAATCTACTTAATGGTACTTTTAAATACAAATGTCCTTATATATGAAAATTTCTCACCTTCAAAATTACATGTTAAGGCATTTTAAAACACA
This sequence comes from Firmiana major, assembly GCA_033439115.1. Lineage (NCBI taxonomy): Eukaryota > Viridiplantae > Streptophyta > Magnoliopsida > Malvales > Malvaceae > Firmiana > Firmiana major. The sequence continues at coordinate 79,390,763 of CM065898.1, read as the reverse complement.
GCCATATTTTGAATAAACACCATAAAATTTTTTGACTTGTGAATAACCTAACGTTTCTTTTATATTTTAACCATATTTATTTTAACAACATTTAGCAAACTTAGCTAAACTATATATAAAAAAAAAAAAATCTAGAAAAAAGTCAATTTCTTGTCTTAAGTACAAGCCCTCAATTTCTGATGCCTTAGTAATAAATTATTTGCCAATAAATTTATTGTTTATTTTCTAATATTTATGTGAATGATTTGATCATTACTCGTAGCTGAACAAAAATGGTAAATGAATTAATTCAAGTACCACTAAAATAAATTTTTTTCATTCTTGATTTTTTTTTCTCATTTTTTTCTCGACATAGAGATAGTCCTCACATCAGATGTTTATTAATCCAACGTAAGATACAAGATACAAAACCCTTATATACTCCTAATCTCGATATACAGTCCAAGCTAGCAAGCCCGAGATGGATAGATAAAAAAGATTTTACCTTAAAAGATACTATAAAATTTACCCGGCTTTCGTTTAGATTATAAATGTTTAAAGAAATATTATTTAATGTTAAAAAATTAACAAATTTATTCAAATAAAATTTTATTCAACTATTTTTTTTTACTACTAAAATCAAAGTAATTTAGATAGTTTATTCCATTATTTTTTTGTAAAAAATAAAAAAAATTAAAAAATAATGACAATACCATTAAAAGAAAATTACTACTTGCTATATTTATCTTTATCTTAATAGTTTAACTAAATAATAACATTCAATACGAATTATTTAATTAATTATTTGATTTCAGAGAATTAAAAGAGTAATAGCCATAAATAACTGGAACAGCAATAGTTCTTAATATTAATATAATAAAGTATTAGAATGAGTCCAAATTTGAATTAAAGATTTAAGTCTACTTAAATCACCCCACCTTCCCCCTCACATGCACGTACTCTCTCTTCCCCTACTGACTATTCTTTTTTTATATTTTATTTTATAATAATATCTTCAAAAAAGAGTAAGAAATCTCTCAAAAGTCATCCACCGGAAAAAAAAAAAATTATCAATCAATTAAGAAAAAATTAGAGTTGATTTGAATAGTAACTTTTGTCTTCAATTTTGATAGATGAACCTTAATGCGCTGCTTTCAGGTTGCTTTGACCACGTTGAAAGAGGAAGGTTTTGCATCCTTTTGCTATGGTCTTGGACCTTCTCTCATTGGCATAGCTCCATATATTGCTGTGAACTTTTGCGTATTTGACCTGTGAGTCCAAAAGACGCTGCCGTTTGTAATATATCATATCACAGTTCAAACTTAAATCTATGTTACCAATTCTTATGTTAATAACAGTGTGAAGAGGGCTTTGCCAGAAAAATATCGCCAGAAGACTGAAGCATCTCCTACTAACAGCTGTAGTGTCAGCTGCTGCTGCTACTCTCACTTGCTATCCTTTAGACACAGTGAGAAGACAAATGCAAGTGAGGGGTACACCGTATAAATCAGTTTTGGAAGTCATTCCTGTTACGCTAGTGTTTCTACTTATACTGCTAGTACTGATAACAAAGTCAATATAAATTGCAGATAGATCACTGTCCATTTGGTCATGCTAATGTGTATGCATTGGGTGCTACAGATTGTTTTTGAGATTATCTGTAGGATATGTGAGAACCCACAGAGTATTCTTCTTGTGCTGGGATGGTTCCCTGCTTAGCCATATGTTGTGGTAGTCAGGTTCTTCGATTTTTTGATGGAACTGCAATTTAAGTTCCGCCATAATGGTAGGAAATTTGCATTACCAAGTACAAGAAAATTCTTGAGCTGCCTGTTGTTTATTCTATGGGGCTGTACTTTTTTAAGACAATTATTTGTGCTAGCCTAGTCCTACTATGTTTCATCTTTTCTGGGTTTCCTCTTGCGTTTTTGAATGATTTTACAAGGAAACAACTCTAACTAAAGAAAAATCCACCAATGACTTTGTTCGGCCTGAGTTATGGCCGAGTGGGCTTACTGTGGTCTGTGGATGGCAATTCTCTGGGCTCATTCATTTTGCCTACTCCAACCACAGCCTTGAACACTAATTAAAAAAAGACAACTGTCAAATTGTTAAAGCCTAATTGAAACAAAATTGAGCAGTATTCATAATCTTCAGCTGTATATAATATATATATATATATATATATATATATATATATATATTGATTTGATTTTTGGCATTTTGAATGTTAAGGAAAAATGTGATGTCATTTCAGCATTCAAGGTTATCTTTTTTTGTTTGTTTTGGATTTAAATTTAAATTTCGAGATTATTGACTGTAACTCGATTTTGCCTGTTATTAAACACTTTATGGAAAAAATAAAAAATAAAAATTTCCCAATAGAAGCATTTTTGACAATATTTATTTAATTATTGGGGGTTAATATTTTTTTAGTTGTAATTTTAAGTTGCCAAGGTTGATTTTTGAAGAATTGCTTTTTGCAATTGAAGCACGCAAAAATTTCTTACCGCCAAAAGAATATCAATTATTAATGATTGATAATAATAGAAAAGTATAGTTGGAAAATAAATTTGTTTTAATTTTCTTCTCCCACTTGTATGACCCGCCAAAGATTGAAAATGTATTTGCTTGATTTTCATTTTCGTATAAATTGGTGTGGACTAAGAGACCAGCAAAAGTATCTCTCGTTTGCAAAAGATAAGTGATGCTCCGGTCAAGGAAAAGAAAAGCCAAAGTCTTTTTTCTGAGATTAATGGAATATCGAAAAACCAAAATGGCCAAATTGACTAGGTTCGAGATTGGAATTATTTATTTTATTTCTTGTTTTCGGTTTTTTTAATATATATATATATTTTTATAATTGAAGTAAGGGTGAAGTTGTTTGTATATAAATTTAAACCTTATAATATGTTATAGTTTTTCGTCAGACATTCAATCAAAAGTTTAGAGTTCGACATACACACGTAATCTATTTAAAAAATTTAGACTTTAAATTTAATATTTAAAATTCGAGGCTTGATTAAGAGTTAATTTTAAATGAATGGTGTAATTTATTTCGATGATATTGAAAATAGTAATGGTAATATGATTAGTTAATGTATCAATGAAATTTGATAGTGAAATGATGATATATGTTTGGATGCAATCATAACGGTAGATGTGAGATGAATGTAGTTAAAAGAGAAAATGATAATTAAAAATATTAGATTAAAATCATATATATTATATTACAAAGTACATGCACAATTGTCACCTTTTTATTTATGTGATATTGATATCTACAATTTATTTTACCGACATGTAAGTAACAATTTATTTCTTTCTCCATCTTCCCTTTTTGAACAATTTTCAAAGCCCTTCTATCTCAAACTCTCGTTACTTTATCTCCCTCAAGTTTCTCATTTTAAACAATCTTTAAACATAATAATTAAATCTTTTTCTCTCAAACTCCTATTAAGTTCATATTTATTTAATTATATCATCAATTTTAAAAATATTTTTTGAAAAAAAAAACAATTATCTACAATTATCTACATAAATAAGTATTAATTATCTACAATTATCATGGTAGAAATAAAATACTAATTAAAAAGCTGAACGTTAATCATAATAATTACTATAAAAATGAAATTATTTAATTAAAAACAATCATTTCTTTCCTAGTAGTTAAAATTGAAATTAATAAAGTTGTTACTAACTCCATAATTATCTAAAATAATACTTAAATTTTTAATATATATTCATTATCTGCATTCAGATTTATTTAAATTTATCAGAGTAAAAATAAGTTTTATCTAAATTTTAAATATAAACAATAATAAATTTTTAAAATAAATTTAAACGATTACGTTCCTGTTATTAAACAATTTTTATCCTTTCTCTCTCCCTCAAACTCCCACTAGATCCATGATTATCTAACTTTTATCATAAACTTATATCATCAATTTTAAAAACAGTTTTTGAAAAGAAAAAAACATATTTTCTACCTATATATATATATATACCATTTTAAGATATCTAAAATAATATTTAATTTTTAATATATATGATTATCTGCTTTAATTTATTTAATTATTACAAATAAAAATAAGTTTTTATCTTCTCTCCATCATCAGTTTTTAAATTTTAATTTAAAATAAATTTATATAATAAATTTAGAAGAGTAATATAAAATCTTAACACTTACCTTAAATTTTTTTCCCTCCCATGCAAATCACCTTCTCTCTTTTTCACTAAAGTCAGTTTTGCAGTAATATTAGTAATTTTTCAATTCCACACTTCCTACTTCTCTCCCTCAACAATATATCTTTTTCAATTCAATACTCATAATGACAAGCATTTTTATCCACATTAATGTAAGTTGTTCATATATTATCTCAGCATTCTTTTTTTCAATAGCTATAATTGTGATTTTCTTTTTAATCCTATAGACATCTTAAGAAGACAAGTATTTTGAATTCATATGTTAAGTTGTTCATGTATTTTCTCAATATTCCTTAAACTTCTCAATATACTACACAATTTATAAAATGAATATAAATTGATTGTGATTTTTATCTTATAAATATTATGTTACAAATTTTTTCAAATTTACCAATTTTGTAATTCATAACTCTACAAGTTCTACCTATACTATGGGATTCCTTTACATTTCATAATACACTTCACATTTCTTTTATATATATATATATATATATATATATATATATATATATATATATAGTTTCAAGAAAGATATATTATTTAATCAATACATATATGTTCACATCAGCAACACAAGAAGATTCATTCTAAATTCCATTAAGTTTTTTAACATATCAAGCATTTCCATTTCATATTGATGCCTTTATTTAGTATAAATCATAATATCAAAATTTTTCCTAATTAATTTTTAAAAATTTAACACTGCATGCAAAATAACTAAAAGTATTTTATTTCTGTTTTTAGTGGATCGTTCTCTATCAAATGTAAGGTAGATACCTACAGAGATGCCTACTATCTTGAAGGGCAATTGCACTGATGAAGAAGAAAATTTTCTTCAAACACTTGAAAAAAATATGTAACATGTGATTTCACCTACATTTGTTAATTAGTTAAATTTATTGTATCTTATAAATAACTAAAATTTATATATATGATTTATACGAAATTGTAAGTGTATAAATCTAGTAGTACGAGAAGATTCACAGAAGTAAAGACATTTTTTTTATAGTAATTGAATTATTACTTTTTATTTTATTTTAACAGTTGTATCATGTATGCATTTTTTGGATATGTTATTATTTTTTTATATTTGGATAAATTATTTGCATATTTTGTTATTCATCACTTTTTGTTTATAATTTGTTATAAATTTTGGTATTTATTTTTTAAAATTATTAAATTCTAATTACTTATTTTGATTATAATATATGTATGCTTATATTGTGTGAAACCCAAATATTTCTCACTTTAGTTCTTATTTGGTAAACTAAGAAGTAATTGAGAACTCGAAATAATATTATGCAGGCCTGAAACCACCAAAACACTTGGGTTAGTTACGTGGGGCCCACTGGCACTTAAATTGAGGTAAAGCTCTAAGCTCGAGAATTTCTTAAGAATTACATGTTTGAGTATGAATTGATGTTTAGAAAGGTAAACTAAGGAATTGAAAGTGAAAAAGTTAGTAAGGTTCGGGCTTTGCACTAAATCGAGCAAATGGGCTCGAAAAAGAGAATAAATCCGGAATAAATTCTAAAAATTCTCGAAAATTATTCCGAGGGCATAGAAAATTAATATAAGATGAAATTTACTTGAGAAATCAAAATCAAGTGGAAATATGGAGGTTTTGGGGATCGAATTAATTTTTAAGGTAAATTGAAAACTTTAAGTCATTTTGCTCGGTATTGACCAAATCGCGCAAAATGGGTTCAATCGGGTAATTTTTCTTAAACAAGTGACCCTAAAATTCTTATGAAACATACTAGAGACATAGTATAACACTTGAAAAGTGGAAATTTGGAGAAAATTGGACTAGAATAATTTTTCTTGAATTCTTCTAGAAGAGGACAGAAATCTGTCCCCTTCAGCCTGCCGACCCAGACCTCATGTTTGTCAAATTTGAAGACCTTACCGTATTCAATTCGAGCCAAAATTTTCAAGCCTGAAATTAGACTTAATGAGATTTCAGTGGGCATAAAATTCAACCCCAAAGGACTTCTAGGCCGAGAGATATCCCCCTACCTTTCTTCCCGCAGGCGTCCTCTGTTTTCCCTCAGTGCGTGATTTTTCCGGCCACCTTCCGGTCAGATTCAGGTCTCGGCCAAGAAGGATAAAATATTCCTCATACATCCTATATAACATATAAAAAATTCAGCCACAAAGAAGTTCATTTACTAGGTAAAAAACGCAAAATAAAAACGGTCGACGGATCTGCCCTGTTTTTGGTAAGTGAAGAACTTGGAATTTTTGGATTCTTTGGCTGCGTTTTCTTCTAGTTTTTGATGATTCTAAGATCTATACATGTTAAATAACAGTTGAGGATCAATTTGAAGAATCAAAAACGTGGTCAACCTTGGTCAAACTCGAGGTAAAGTTGATGGATGATGATGAAGTTCATATATGTTGTTATTTGGTGTTGTTGAAAGATTTTTAGTTAAGTGGACTTGGATGATTTAACTTCTAAGAATGATTTGAGATCTGGACACCAAGGTGTTGATGTGTTTATGTGAAAAATTTGATGGATCTAAGGTTATTAACGGTTAAATTTATACCGAGAAAGCCCGATTTATAGTTTGACTCATTGTAAAACCGAAAAACAAAAGAATTGAAAATCTTACAAAATGACTAGCTTGATTTATGAACTTGAATGAGTCATAAGGTTAATGAAGTAATGAAATGAGAAATTTGAATAACGAGATTTGTGAGAAACGGCACTAAATCGGTAAAACCGAGAAAACCGAAAAAGTTGACCGAAAAGTCAAAATTGGTCAAACTTCGAGAAGATAAATTAAAATTAAGTATGTTAAGATGAAATTGATCAATATATGATGAATGTATATCGTTTTGGGCAGTTCGGGAATTCGGCACGCAAATCGAGGCAATCTCGAGACCCGACAAGTTTGCGCTGCCCTACGATCTACGAGGTAAGGGATGTGATTTAAAGTAGTATTGGTATTCAAATGTATTGAGCATGTTAGTTTTTACGAATAATAACTCCGAACTCAGAAAAGTTACTATGCACTCAAAAATCGAGAAAACTGAAAGAAAAGCCCTATTTTTTGAGCTCTTCAAAATATACTTTTGATATCTGTGAAATGTTTTTAAATGAAATTTGTTATGCAAAAATGAAAATTCATTATTTCTACAAGTTACGGGTGAAAGGACCCGAAATATGATTAAAAATATGATTTCTACGAGTTTACGGGTGAACGAACCCGAAATATGATTAAATAATTATTTCTACGAATTTACGGGTGAACGGACCCGAAATATGATTAAAAATATGATTTCTATGAATTTACGGGTGTACGGACCCGAGAAATGATTTAAAAGTTTACGGGTGAACGGACCCGAGAAATAATTTCAAAGAAATGTTTTGAGACTAAGGCTATATGTAAGCTATGAGAGCTATCTTAAATTGCGTGTGGGGTCTGGACCGTCGTGGAACATGCCTCATACCACTTGGTGTACGTTTAGTCCCTTGTGGTGCATGTTGAACTACGTCGGGTATTTGTACCACTCGGTGCGATGTTTATGCCACTCTCCGTTAAAGGAAATATATGTATAGTGGCGAGGGGCTCTGTAAGATCCTGATCCAGTCTACAGTCCCTTACCGTGGCCATCGGTATTAAGTATAAGTGAAGCATCTATGCAAATTTCCTATGTGAAATGCATACATGAATACGACTCTTGTCGTAATGAAAATGCTGCCTAGTCTCCATCAAAAGAATTAGTATTATTTGAAAGAAAAGAGTACTAAATTTTATGATTTAAATATTATGTACTCTGACTTGATTTGCTCTTTAAACGAGCTACGTGATATATGTTATGTGAATGATTTCCTACGGGATATTTGTTACATGATTTACATGCTACGTGTTTTATAAGATGCATGATTTATAAATTACATGCTACCAGTTATGATATCACAAGTACTTTGACTTGTCTTTCGAAACTAAATATGTTTCGCTTAATATTCACGTGCATGATATTTTATAACGCTTATATCACAATATTTTACATTTACATGTTTTAATGCTAAGACTGCCTTAAATGCATGTCTTACTGGGCTTGAAGAGCTCACCCCTTTATTTTTACCTCACAGATTTGCTTAAGTAAATTGTCATCCTTACCTGCCGTACAATAGTCGTGGATAGGCGGACTCAGCCCTTCTAGGCTATCCTCAGTACTAGTAAGGTATATTTTACTTTACCTACCAGACTTCCTGTAAAGCATAGACAATGTTGTAATAATGTTTTGGGATGTAAAGTAAGAAATATGAATGTAACTAAAGTAGTAGTAACACAGTTTAAACCTTACTGTATATTCTAGATATATAAAGTGTGGGAATGAGAATAGACGTACTGATAAGTAGAGGAAAAGACATTAAATTCGACTGGTTGCGATTATAAACTGCGTCTCGGTACATTAATGAAAGATTAAGAAATTGGCACTGATAGGAATACAACTTAAGTAAAGGATAAAAAAAAAAAATTAGCTCGTTTTTTTCGCGTTTTCGGGGCGTCACATATGTTTCTTTTTACATCTAAATAGTTAAATCATATATATATATATATATATATATATATATATATATATGTATATATGAATGATTATATAACATATTTAAGTTAAAAAAAATTGTGCATTGCACGGATCATAAATTAATTTATATTTAATGAAATTTATAATATATATTTTATATTGATAAAATTAATAAAATAATTAAACATTAATAAAATTATTTTAAATAAAAAATACTTCTTAAAAAATTAAAAATTAATAAAATTTACTTTAAATAAAATTAATATTTTTATTATTAAATATTTAAAAATTATTTTAAAATTATCATAAATAAAATTTAATAAAATAAAAAAATATATTTAAAAAATAAAAGAGATTAAAAGGATAATTTTACCCCTTTATCACACCCTATCCCCTTAGGTCCCCATTAGAGGGGAATTGCCCTGAGAAGTGCAATCCAAATGCACCCAACAATGTAGTTGGGTTATTTTATCCCTTTGAATCCCTTTGGATATCACCGTAATGGAGTTGTGGTGACATCTAAACCGGGCTTAAGTTATACATTATAAATATTATTCTAAAAGTATACTTAATTTTAATCAATTAGCAACATTTCTATTAATAAACACAATAAAACGGCATTTTAGTGAAATATACACCATTAAATAGCACCACCTTGTAGGGTTTATTAAATCAAACTCCATTAAATAATTGCACTCAAGTACATTTTTAAATACAAACGTAGCTAAATATGAAAAATTCTCTCCTCCTAATTTACATATTAAGGTGTTTTGAAACACAGCTGAATTGTAAAAAACACCTTAAAATTTTTGACATGTGAATAACTTAACGTTTTTCAGTTTCCAACCACATTTATTTTAACAACAAATAAACTTCTCTGAACAATAAAAAAAAATCTACAAAAAATTCAATTTCGTGTCTTGAGTACAAGCCCTGGAATTTAATCTGATGCCTTGGTAATAAATTATTTTGCCAATAAATTTATTGTTTATTTTCTAATATATATGTTGATTGTTTGGTCATTGCTCGCAGGCAAACAAAAATGGTGAATGAATTATGAACCAAAAAAATGGTGAATGAATTAATTAAAGCACCTTTTAAAGAAAATTTTCTCCGTACTTGATCTTTTGGCATTCTTTCTCGACACGCGGGCAGTTCATACATTGGATGTTTCTTAATCCAACATAAGATAAAAAGATACAAAGCCTTTATCTACACTTAATCCCGATACGCTGTCCAGGCTAGCTAGTTGGAGAGCTATAGATAAAAATGATTTTATTTTAAAAGATATTTGATTATGTTGGCAGTTCTTATGTTGCAAGGAAAAAAATGTGATTTGTTTCGGCGTATATGTTTTTTTCCCCATTTGTTTTGGGTTTAGATTTAAGTTTCAGAATAACTTCTTGTAATTCATTTTTGCTTCTTCTTAAATATTTTATAAAAAAATTAATGTCCGTTGGTTCAAGTTGGAGAAATTCGATACACTTAAGTAAAATTTCGAGTTTTAATTTTGTAGATTGAATAGACAATATAAGAAGAATTATTCTCGAATGAGATATGATTTGACTTGATCTAACTCAACTTTAAATTTAATAAGGGTTAAAAGTGACAACGAGATTTCAAAGAGTCATGCAAAAAAAACATTTTGGACAATATTTATTTATTTATGAAGAGAAAAGGAATTTTTTTTTTTTTACTTGTTTCCAAGGTTATTTGATATTCTTAGAATGATAATTTTAAGACTTGCTTTTTGCAATGGAAACAAGGTCTTGTGATTGGTAAAAAATCTTAATTACAGAAGAATACCAACTATTAATGATGATGATAATAGAAAAGTATTATTGGAAAGTTCACTATAATTAGGTATTTTCCAACAAAGGTGGACATCTAGAAAGTCTTGATAATATCTTTGTTTTTCTCCCACTCGTATGATCAATTGGCGTGGATTAGTGGAACCATTGACCAGTCAAAGATGGGAAATTTATTTGCTTGATTTTCTTTTTCGTATAAATTGGTGCGGACTAAGAGACCGCAAAAGTATCTCTATTTGCAAGAGATGAGTGATGCTCAGGTCAAGGAAAAGAAAGCAAAGTCATGGTCTAAGATTGGAATACTGAAAAATAAAACTAGTCTGAGTTGGGAATTTCTTTTAGTTCTTTTTTTTGGTCAAAGAATTTGTTTTATTTCCTTTCTTGCTTTCGAGTTTTGTTATATATAAATATAGCAAGACTCATTGTTATTGTTAGATTCTTTCTTTTGATAACATAGTTAAGCTGTACGTTATTTCAGGGTTCTCATCCACCGATTAATCTAGATTCTTTTGGAGAAATCTTCTTCAATGGCTGTTTCAATGGTCCATGAAACCTCCGCATCAAATATTTCTCCATGCACTTATCATGTATTTTTGAGTTTTAGAGGTGCAGATACGCGCAAAAACTTTACGGATCATCTCTATACAGCATTGGTGCAAGCAGGGATTCATACCTTTAGAGATGATGAAAATATCCAAAAGGGAGAGAATAGAAAGGAAGAAATTGAAAAAGCGATATTGTGCGAGTCAAAAATTTTTATCATTATCTTCTCAAAGGATTATGCTTCGTCGACATGGTGCCTTAATGAACTTGTGAAGATACTCGAACGTAAGAAATCCTCTCAACACACTGTTTTGCCAGTTTTTTACGATGTAGATCCAATCCAAGTCAAGAACCAAACAGGAAGTTACGCAGAATCGTTTGCCAAGCATGAAGAGAGCTTCAAGTCAGACATGGAAACGATACGAAGATGGAGGGCTGCTTTAGGAGAAGTTGCGGATTTGGAAGGCATGGTCCTACAAGATAGGTACATACATATATATATATATATATATATATATATATATATATATATTATTATATTATTATTATTATTATTCAAGTTCCCTACTATGCTGTGCTCCCTTCTTAAAGTTGCATACTTTACACACTCAAATTCCCATTATTTCATGGTATTATAATTTTGTCATCTATTTATATCACTTCTTTTTACAAGTCTTCTATGTATATTACTTGAACACATTAAAATCCTAATCTATCGGAAAAGTAAAATATTACTAACATATCCTTTTTAATATGTCGTAATTTTATTATTTTATTTAATTATTTCATGATTTTACCAATTAATTAGGTTGATGCCTTTATGTCTTTAATACTAATTCAACTATTTACAGTATATATTTGTATAGATTGTTTGATATAATTAATCATTTTTACCTCACATTAAAAAATATTTATTATGCTTAATATTCTAAGTGGATGGGTAGTATGGTATTTATGTGTGCACGTCTCTAGCTATATGTTTGTCTTCTTTGTATCTTCTATCACTGACATATTGGTTTGGTAGATAAAGGAGTAAGGAAAGAAAAAAACAAAAATTTTGACTCATACTAATATGACAATTCAGACTTTATCTTTCGTCCCATTGAGATTAAAGTTCAGAGTATAAAATTTTTCTTTCTTAAAGTACCGCTGATGCAGCATTGGAAAAAGAATGTACTAAATTTGATTTTTGATTAGGCAAAGGTGTTTTGTACAGGTGCCGAGCCCACCAAAACTCTCTTTCAAAAGTCAAAATCAAAACTTTGATTTTATATTAATATTTTAGTAACTAAATGTATTTTATAATTAAAATTAAAAATTGTTACGATTTCAAGTATAAACTTTTTTTACGATGAATTCGACATAAAATAGATGAAATAAGCAAGATTAAATATTTAAAGTCGCTTACGTCCACAAACAAAAGAAAAATGCAACTTAAATATTACAAAAATTACAAAATACTAATAAAAAATTAAGGATTAGCATAGTAATTATTATCATTTTTAACATAGATTAAATAAATATTCAAATCTCTCTCTTTTTTAACTCTTTATGATAAAAAATTAAAAAAAATCATCGAACAATTTTTAAAACTGAGTTTCAAAACAAACTTAATCTCCTTACTAAATGGTATTTAAACTCTTGTAATACCTTTACTTTTTTCTCTTTTCTTTTCACATTTTTACAATTATGTAAATCCTTCATCTCTCATTAAGAGATCACAAAAAATTACATCTTTCAAAATTCTAAAAATTAAAACCTACTTTATATTTATAAAGTCCACTACTTGATTACCAAAAATTCTTATTTACTAATAAGAATCCATACCAGTTAAGTGTGTGTCTATATATATTAAATAAACTTAATTACAAATAATTCATGAGAAATTTTCAAAAAACAAAACTTGGGCTTTGTTGCTATGTTTTTTATATTCTCAAATTTTTCATTGTCTAGGATTTTGTTGGAATATTACATTATCTTTTGGGTTGGTTTCTTGGTTCTTTGCTTAGTAAGGTATCATCTTGAGTTTATACTAAGGCTTCCCATTTGGTGGAACTTACCATTTTTGCAACAATACATATTTATTATTTCCTTTATAAACCTTTTAGTTGACATTCCTATTAGTATATCCTTTATTATTTCAAAATGAATTTCAGAGGAGGAAAAAAGTTGTAATGACTAAGGATAAAAGACGTTATTTTATTGAAGCCAATAAACTTTTCTTAAACATTCACAAAGGAAAAGATTCTAAAACTTGTAGTCTAAAACTTGTATTTTAAAGTTCACGTTATAAGTTTGATTAAAATTTACATTGGCTTATTGGTTTATTTAGTTTATTACTTTTTTTTTTTAATGTCATCTATCATACAAGTTGAAAAATGCTGCATTAGATTATAATTTTTACTTGAATATATAATACCATAAAAAAGGTAAAAAAATATGCAAGAAAATGGCAAACTTGTTAATGATTTCTTAACTAAGTTTCTAAGCTTGTACTTATTGTGTTATATTTCAAATATATAATTTAACATTTATTTTTTAAAATTTGCAGACATGAATCACTATTCATTCTAGATATTGTTAAGCAGGTTCAAAATAAACTCCATCGCACCACTTTATATGTCTCTCCTTATTTAGTTGGAATAGATTCTCTACTAGCATGCATTAATTGGTGGTTAGAAGAAGATGGATCAAGTAAAGTTTGCATTGCTTCAATTTGCGGAATTGGAGGGATTGGGAAGACAACCATTGCCAAAGTTGTTTACAGTCAAAACATCCATAGATTTGAAGGTTATAGTTTCCTAGCGGATGTCAGAGAAACAAGTGAGGAACGAAATGGCTTGGTTCGTTTGCAAAGACAACTTATTTCAGACATTGTTAAGGGGAAAGCACAAAAAATACACAATGCAGATGATGGAATTAATAAGATAAAGAAAGCTGCATGTTGCAAAAGAGTTCTTCTTGTTCTTGATGATGTTGATGATGTGGAAAAAATAACCAAAATGATTGGAACCAATGTTCCTTTTTGTCCAGGAAGTAAAATCATCATAACTAGTAGGCATCGGTACATGCTTAGTGCTCCTTTTATTAGCCAGATGTTGGATTTGGAAGTATCAACAAGTTATGGAGACTTTTACAAAGTATTTGAAGTAAGAGAATTAACTATCAATGAATCACTTCAACTTTTTAACTGGTATGCCTTCTGCCACAACTCTATAACTGGGAGTTTTATGAAGTATGCAAGCAGCATAGTGAAACATTGTGGTGGGCTTCCATTAGCTCTAAAAGTTTTGGGTTCTTCTCTATTTGGCAAAAGTATGAGTGTATGGAAAAGTGCGTTGGAGAAATTAGAAGCAATCCCTGACTGCAAAATTCAAAAGATTCTAAGAGTAAGCTATGATTCCCTTCAAGATGATCATGATAAAAATTTATTCCTTGACATAGCTTGTTTATTCATTGGTAAGGATAAAGATTATACAACTACAATTCTAGATGGTTGTAATTTCTATACAACAGTTGGAATTGAAAATCTCATAAACAGGTCTCTCCTAATTGTTAATGAAAAAAACAAACTAGTTATGCATCAAATGGTTAGAGACATGGGAAGGGAAATCATTCGACAAGAATCTTCTGACCCTGGGAAACGGAGCAGGTTGTGGCATAAGGACGCATTTGATGTAATAAGAGAAAAAATTGTGAGAAACTTCATTTTACTCTATTTGTTTTTGTTTATAATTTTATCATAGTATTGTTTTTTCAATAATTTATTTTTTTCATAAAAAAAAATCTTTCTCCAGGGTTCTAAAACAATTAAATGCCTCACTCTTGATCTTCAAATATTGCTAAAAGATAAGTCTACAAGGGAAACCGCAAGTCTACATTTTGCAAAACCTTCAAAAAATCGATTTCTTATGTCAAATGAGGTCGATTTCGAAGTTGAAGCATTTGCAAAGATGAAAAGACTTAAATTACTTCAGCTAGACTATGTAAAGGTTAAAGGAGACTTCAGAGACTTCCCCAAAGGCCTAATATGGTTGCGTTGGCATGGATTTTCTCGACAATCTCTTCCAATGGATTTTGATACTAAGAGGCTAGTTGTTCTTGACATGCGTTACACTAGCCTAAAATACATTTGGAAGGATACAGAGGTATGACAACTTTTGACTTCTCTTTCTATTTTTTTAAGTGATGATAAATTTATAAAAAATAATTTTTTTTACAGTGTCTTCTAAATTTGAAGATTCTTAATCTCAGTCATTCACATTGCCTTCTCAAAACTCCAAACTTTTCGGGACTCCCAAAACTCAAGAAGTTGATGTTTAAAGATTGCATAAAGTTGATTGAGGTTGACCAATCTATTGGTGAGTTAAAGACACTTACTTTTTTAAGCCTTAAAGATTGCAAAAATCTTAGGAAACTTCCAAAGACAATTGGATTGCTAGTATCTATTGAAGTGCTTATTTTATCTGGATGCTCAAGACTTGAAGATGTTCCTAGGGAGTTGCATAATATGAAGTCATTAAAGGTACTTAATTTAAACAAAACTGCTCTAAATCAATCAAAATCGTGGGTATCTTGGCCATCATTGAAAAGAAGCAAAGAATTGGGTTTCTTTTGGGCATCTTTACCTTACTCTTTGGTAAAGTTGAGTCTCGAAAGTTGCAGGTTATCTGATGATGCTATGCCTAGTGATCTTAGCAGCTTACCTTCACTAAAATGTTTAAATTTAAGTAAAAATCCACTTCGTAGCCTACCTGAGAGCATTAAGAGCCTTACAAAGCTTGATGAACTTATATTGTCTTCTTGCACGAAGCTCCAAGTGATTCCAAAACTTCCAGTTTTGTCAAATTTTGTTGAGATTTACTCATCAAGGTCTCAAATAACTGCAATCACATTGTCAACTCTACCATGCCTATTTTCTTCTAAACGGTGCGATGTTTTTGGTTGTGAAAGACTAACTGAGATTCAAGATGTGTTCAAGTTGGAACCAATTGAAAAGCTTGAACCAGAAGAGATTAAAAGCTTATTCAACATGGACTCCATTGACAGTTATAAAGTGCAACTTTATAACTACCTAACGGACACAAAAATAGTTACTACACCGCAGGTCTTTTCTCGATATGTCTCTAAGATTTTATATCTTTTTTTTTCCTTCTTATATTACTTAATCAATACAGTCCTAATTAACTAACGATTTTGATGGATCAGGTATTACATGAATGCGGTATAACTAGCACATTTATTCCAGGAAGTGAGGTTCCAAGCTGCTTTGAGCATCGCACTAAAGGACCTCATATCACTTTTTCTTTGCCAGCACCGTCTCATCCAGCTCAAAAGATTACTGGGTTCAACATATGCATCGTTTTTTCGATCCTTAGTGATCAAATTTTCGAATATCTGCCAAGTATTATTATTTATAATCAGACCAAAGAGATTCTGCAACCTTATTTCCCCAGTGTCATTGGAATTCCGGAAACCAATAATAACACAATGTTGTTGTTAATTCATTGGCCAACAAAGGTCTTTCAGTTGGAAGGTGGCGATTTTGTGCTTTGCGTGGTACCTCAAAATTCTCATCTTAATGTAAGAGAATTTGGTATTACATGTGAATCGGAAAACAACATCAGAAATGAATACGATTTTCCACACTCCTGGCCAGGTACGAATGTGACTTCAAGAATTAGTATTTAATTTGTCTTTTTTTATTTTCTTGGACCAAAGTGATAGTATTTAACTTATAACAACAATTAAATTATTTAGCTTTTATCTAATTAATTACAATGAACTGTTACTTAGTGATGTTATCCCACTTTAAGAGAATATAAATTCAAAATTTGATTTTTCATTCTATTTTTGTACTTATTTACAGAAAAAAAAAAGTTAGATGTACTACTTTAAGATATATGAGTGGACAACATAATCGTAAATAAGATTTTATAATTCTAAGTTGAATTTCCAACCTATATAAAATGCTTTCAAACTTAAAACTTTCACAACTAGAAAATCGACTTTTAGCATAGTTTAAAGTGTTGCAAAATATCAATTTATCCTTTCAAAATCCTTTTCGCGACGATAAAAAGTTGTTGCAAAGTCGTTGCCTTTATTTCCGTTGTTAATGGTATGAGGAACGATTTTTATTGTATTTTAAGTCATTTTAAAATATATTTATTGCAATGATATTCTCCTGATAATAAATAAATTATGTTTAAGCAATTACTTAATGTGATTTGTCTAAACTTTGCTTTAGCATCCACATATTAGTTTACTAAAACTTTTATGTATCAGTATTATTCTAGTTGCGCGCCTAATAATCTTCCAGCAGCGCAATATTTAGTTGCAAATAATTTTTAGCAGTAGTAATTTTTTCACAATAATATATAGTTTTAGGTTTAAAGGTTAAAAGAGCCATTGAACTTTAATGTGACTATCATCTAAATCCCTAACTATTTTTTTGATAATCAATTAATCCTTCAAAAACTTTAATTTCTACCCAACTGATTCTTTTCATTGGCATTTGCCAAAAGTTGAAAATTTTTTAAAAAATATCTCCACAGATCTCTAAATGCCTTCTTTAATTTTTTTTTTTTAACTAGATTTGACCAATATCTTTTTTAGCTAACAAAAAAAAAAGCATATCTATTCTTAAAAGGACTTAATTGAGGTAAAAATTAAAATTTAAGGACTTAATTCATTGTAAAAAAAAAATTGTTAGGAGCTTGAATAATAATCACATTAAAGTTTAAGGGTTTTTTCAATTCTTTAACCTTAGTTTTACATTAACAACAATAATTGTTGTTGAATACTCTTACGAAAATACAATTTTATGGTTGTTGATTTTTTTTCAATGACATAAAAAATTTAACAATCAATATTATTATTATTGTTGTTGTTGCTGCAAATAATCTTTATGTAACAACGTTTATGTCGATACAATAGTAAATAAATAATTAGCAACACTTTGGAACTAATAGTAATCTTTCAACCTTAAACTTAATTTAGTTATATTTTTTTGTTGTTTGACTTTTTTACATAAATTAGTTAAATCATATCTATCTAAACTAGTACTTTCAAATACTACAAGGCTTCACCTGGTAAAAAAGATGGAAAGAGGTGAGAATGAGAATTTTGTTTTTTCTTTATTCATAAGGAAGTAAAAGGAGGGAGTGAAAGAGTCAAATTTGATTCCTAGTCACTCTTAACAAAGAGTAATAATCGCTTAACCAAGTATTAGATGTTAAGAATGAAAAGTTTGTTAATCAAATGGTTATATTTTATAACTATTTTCGTATTTTGTAATTTAAACATTAGATTAACAAATATTTTCTCTCCTTTTTCTTTCTTTCCTATCAAAGTAAAGTCTAGAGTTTCTATTTTTATATAGGGAAAATAGATGATTTATTATACATTAACATGAGTCTTATAACATAATTTAGTTATTGTAGAGTTATTGTTTTCATCATAAATCAGAATATTTAAGTCTATTTTTTATCACTTTAAAATTCATAAATTTTATATAAAAATATGTTTTATTTACTATTAGTTCCAGCTATTTATTCTTATAATAAAAAAAGAAATAGGGACTTGTTTTATTGACAAGATATAGGAACTAATAAATATAGGGATATTTTTATGTGCTTTTAAATTTTGCTCATGCTTAATGAATATCATTAATGTTGATGTAAAGAACACATCATTTACCACATGTTTTATGAAATGAAGATGTCACAAGAATGATCGAATTGGAACTAACTGAAGACTTACTCAGTTTGGACTCCTATGAAAATATTAAAGTGCAAATTTGCAATTGTTCGGAGGAATCAAAAAGGGTTACTTCCCCACAGGTTGCCTTTTCACTTTATATATTACCACTATTTTTAATTTTTGTTTTTCTTTTTTAACTTATTCTATAATTTAATGCTTGCAGGTACTATACGATTGTGACATAATTACATCATTTGATGTAACTAATGAATTTCCATTTCCTCAAGATGGCATGCCTAAGATTTCAATTACAGTGCCCTCAAACTCCAGTCGAAAGATTAGCTGGCTAAAATCGGTTGTCCTTCTTTCCGCCAAAAATGATAAAACCTTTGAATTTTTAGTACGAATGGAAATCGTGAATGAGACCAAAAACACAAAGTGGACCTATTCTAAACATTTTATTGGAATTCCCGAAACCAAGAACACCATATATTGGTTAACAGGTTGGAAATTTAGGGGCGATGAGATAGAAGCTGGTGATCACATTAGCCTTACGGTGCTTTCGGATCTCTTTGTAATAGAATCTGGTATTGACCTTGTGTATGATTATGAGCCAGATGACAAGTGTAACTCTCTTGATCAGTTGCGATGGATGAGTAAATGTTCTAGTTTTCTTTCTTGGGCTTTTGTTTATCTTTTGTTCAAATCCAAAAGAACCTTGTATAGGATGCAGAGTTTAGTCAAAGAGTGATTAAAATAGGGTTTAACGAGTCCTCCTTTCAGTGTACTAAAGTCAATGTCAATGGTACTCCAAGGGTAAAGTGGGGAGTCCGGATATAGTATGGTGCTGACAAATGAGCCAGGTGCAGAGGTGTTGTCATGGACACGTAAGAGTGTTTTTAAAAGCTGCTGGAGTTCTTGATGAGATCAACAAGAAAGCAAAGTTTTTGTAGTTTTGGAGGTTAGAGACGTGGGAAGGGAAATCAGTCGTCAAGAATCTCTTTACTGTGGGAAACAAAGTAAGTTGTAGCATAGGAATATATTTGATGTAATAAGAAAAAAAATTATGAGAAATTTCATTTGAATCTATTTGTTTTTATTCATAATTTTATTATATTGCTATTTTTTCAATAATATTTTTCGTAAAAAAAAATTTTCTAACTAACGGTTGGTTGAAAGAAGTGGAAGTGAACTTTTTCTCTAAGCAATAGACAAATTCGAATCTTAGAGTCGTCACTATTTGTAGAGTTTTATCTGAATTCATTCTCGACCCGAGCATGATTAATCTCATACTGTAATACAGATGAAAATATATATGATTACACAAAAAAATATTTCCAAGAGTTCCAAAACATTTAAGCGTTTCATTCTTGATCTTCAAAGATTGTTAGAAGATATGTTCAGAAGGGCAATTGCAAGTCAATTTTGCAAAGCATTCAAAAAAATCAAATTTTCGTGTCAAATGAGGTTGATATAGAAATTGAAGCATTTGCAAAAAAACTTAAACCACTTTAGCTAGACCATGTAAAACTTAAACGAGACTTCAAAGGCTTAATAGGTTGCGCTCTCTTGGATTTTCTCTACAATTTCTTCCAACATATTTTGATATCAAGAGGCTAGTTGTTCTTGACATGCGCTAAAATAACCTCAAACATATTTGAAAGGATATAGATTTATAATATCCGCTAATTTCACTTTCTATTTTGTTAAGCGATGACACATTTATTAAAAAAAAGAAGATTTTTTTTTTCTTTTCTACAATATCTTCCATATTTGAAGATTTTTAATATAAATCGTTCACATTGCCTTCTCAAAACCCTAAACTTTTTAGGACTCCTAACTCTTAAGAAGTTGATACTCAAAGATTGCATCACTACAAGAAAAATGGGCAACAGCGACGGAATTAGAGACAGATTTTTTGTCGCTAATTTGTGCATTCCGTTGCAAATGAGTATTTGCGACGGAATGTTCCGTCGCTAAATTTGAAGTCGTTGAAAGTTTTTCATCGTTGAGGGAAAATTTTCGTCGATAATTCCGTCGCAAATAATTTTCGTCGTTGAAAACCTTTAGCGACGGAATTTCGAAGCTATTTTTTCCGTCGCTAAGTTAAATCAGCGACGGATTTCTGTCGGTAACGTTTGTATTTGAAATAACTAATATTCTGTCGGTAAAACCAATCAGCGACGGATAAATTTTCGTTGGTAAAATATATCAGCGACGAAATTCCGTTGCTAATACTCTCCGTCGCTGAAACAATAATAGCGACAGAATTCCGTCGCTGAAAATTTTAGCGACGAAATTCCGTCGCTAATTTTATTATTTGATATAATTAAATTTCTGTCGTTAAAATGTTTCAGCGACGAATGTCCGTCGCTAATTTATAATTTTTTTTGTTAATTAATTAAATTTTTCGTCGCTAAATGTGTTTAGCGACGAAATTCCGTAGCTAGAACTTAATTTAATATATTTAAAAAGGCTATATATTTTTCGTCGCTAATAGGCTTCAGCGACGGATTTTCGTAGCTAATTTAGCATCCAAATTTTTTAATACTTTTTTTGCTTAAATTCGTGTACCTAAAATAATGGAACAGACCTGTAGATCCAAATAAAAACAAATATAAAATATATATTACAACTATATGTCAAAACTAACATCAACTATTACTTGATAATCATCATCATATACAGTCCAATCAAATCATCATCACAAATATCATCCAGAATTCATAAGAAAACAAAATAAAATAAAATGTGTACTCTCACTGATTAGGGTGACCTCCAGATCCAGACGGTCCAGGTCCAGGTGCTTCTGTGTTATTGACATTCCTTGCCATCAAGTTCATCATCTGATCCATGAAATTAGACAACTTTCCTTTCAGATTATCAATCTTGTTTGAAATGACTCTGACGTCCTCTTTCACTTGTTGCACCTCTGAATTTGTGTCAGGAGTACCCATCACACCAAGAGTAGGATAAGGAAAAGGACTATAAGCTGAATGAGATGCGCAAGAAGATTGGGTGGAACCAAAGGCAGCTGCAATGTTTGTGCCCATTTGTAAATCAAGGCGATGTGGCCTAGTCCCAAATCCATACGTATGTGTACGCGTACTCTCCATCCCTCTAATTACCTCACACCATGTAGCTCGATCAAAAGGAGGATGGGTGCTTATATCCTCGTCGTATTTTTGAGTCAATGAAGTAGCGTACTTTTCCTACAATGTAATTAGAAGAAGGATAATAAACAGTAAACTTTAATAACGAGAAAACCATATTAGAAGTCAATAGAATGCATTACGTACATTGACAGATTTGGACTTGTTGTCCACATAATCACCATCTCCACCTAAACGTCTATGCGTCCGATCAAACAATTCTTTATATGTCGGTGCTCGACCTAGACGTTTCGCCTACATTAAAAGATATGCAATTTTATAAGAAAGATATGAAATTCTTGTAAGGAATAAAAATTACATTAAAATAAAAGTCAACAGTAAATTAAAAAATAATTTTATTATTTGGACTTACCATCCTATATTCATGTATCGAAAAAGAAACAGAACCACTTGTATGCTTTGTTATCGTTCCTTATTTTTCCGTCAACCGATTCTGTTTTCCTTTTTTTGACTTCGCCTCCCACCTTTCAATCCCCCATTCATTCTCAACTAATTGATCCCATATTTGGACTGAAATCCACTTCGACTTGTTGTACCCTTTACAGTCAGATATTTTATCCGTATTAAAATATTGCATTGCTTGTCTTCTCTCCAACTGCAGCAAGTCTCTAAAACATAACTTGCATAAGTGCTCCCAAATTGTATAGACATTATTGGTTTGGTTATCAGACCACGTGAACTTCTCCTGCAAAGAAAAACAAATGATAATTATCATTTCGATACGTTTATGACCAATTATCAGGTTTTTTACTTCAAAGTAATGTACTTGAAATTTATTCCACATCTGTGCTTTCATTTCATTTGGAACCCTTTTCCATGTTGACCATGGTTCCGAGTAATGTTGTTTAATTAATTAGATATAGTCCTCACACCCTTTGAGTCTTCAAAAGAACTGTCAAACAAAAAAGAAGATATCGCCAAATATTATACCATATTTAATATCATAGTTGTATGAAAATAAAACAAAAGTAGAAGCAATATATCTGTTACCAAGTGGCGTCAGGAATAACCTATGCTCTGGATTTTGCGGTGTTTCAAGGCTCTGATTTGGGTATCTCGTTCTTTTCTGACCACTACCACCACTCCCACTCCCACTCCCACTACCACCCGCAGTTTGTGTTACCTCCTCAGTAGATATTCTTCGCCCGGGTAATGGTTGTTCTATCGCTGATGGAGGAGCTGGAATGGCATCATCATCGTCGTCATCATCATTATCAGGAGCTGGATCAGGTCGACTTGAAGATGGAGTTTGTTGCGCGAGGGGCCGAGAACGAGGCTGATTTGGATGGTGAGCTAAAGGTCGATCACGAGCCTGAGCATCAGACTGAGTAGGCTGCTAAGATTGAGGCTGAATGTCAAAGTCAAGATTATAGTCAAACTCCAATCCAGGTATAGGAGACTTGGACCTATATGATCGTTGTGCTAACTTTTTCAATCTTCTCATCTGCAATACAGATAAAAAAATTATGTTTAGAAATCAGTAAATTCAGTCCAATAATATTTATTTTACAATCAAATGTTTAATTCTTACTATTCATTATTCTAATCACTGTCATCTTCTCTATCATTACCAACTGCTTTATCATTCCATACTTCATCCTCCTCTTCTTCTTCTTCTTCCTCTTCTTCCACTTCCTCTTCCTCCTCTTCTTCTTCTTCTTTTTCTTCTTCTTCTGCAAATTGATTGACTTCTTCATATTCGCCACTAATATGAACAGTAGGGTTGTCCAGTTCGTCTGAATATGCAACTATTCTAGGGTTCGAAACTTCCACTTTTTGGTAAACTCCTTCGTTCAAATCTAGAATCTGTCCACCGTCATTTCGTCGAAGGTTAAATCTACTTCGTGCCTTTGTTTTGAATACGGCCCACCATTGACGACGATATTTTTTTGTAGAAGGATAAGGACTAAAGTACACGTGTTGGCTCTGTTCAGCTAATATAAAAGGTTCGTTACTAGCAAGTGTAGATTTATGCTTGATATCAACAAGACCGTGATGGGGATCAACATGAAAACCTCGTTCTGTATCAAACCAATGACACTTGAATAACACAACTTTATTCCCACTTTTAAAGTACTCTAATTCAATTATATCTGTCAGTATGCCATAAAAATCACGATCAAAATCATTGTAGCAGCTGCCTTTGACACATACACCACTGTTCATTGTTTTTCGAGATCGACCATAATCCAACGTATGAAACTTGAAACCATTTACAAAATAACCTTGATAACTCCTTATCATACGTCCAGGACCATGAGAAATCTCAATAATACGTGGATCTGTTTGAGTGGCATGTTCAAATACCTAAAACCCCGCGAAACCTAGCATTAAAATTTTAAAAATTAAGTTCAAACTACTGATTGTTCTATTTTTATAGTACTTACAAATTGTTTAAGCCATTTTGAAAAATGATCATGACGTGCTTTCTCTAATTGTGCATCACTGATATTCGGATGATCTCTTTTAATCATATCATCAAATGACCTACAATGACATTTGAAACTAAATAAGAGAACAACTATATCAGCCATATATTTTTACATCAAATGATGGGTTAGATTTAGATAACTTACTCAATATAAGGGACTATTTCCTCACAATTCATTAACACGTATATACACGCAGCATTGTAGTCATCTTCCTCCAAATATCGAGCATTATATTTTGTCGACCCAATTGGTCGACCTGGACGTCTAAAAATGGATAAACGTCCCATCGGATCGACATCTCCTCCATCATCATTACGTGGTGGACGGGTCAATCTTGTTTGAACTTCAGGTTCAAGATACAAGGCACAAAAGCTTCCAATCTCCTCCCTTATGTATGTCATACATATCGACCCTTCTGGATGAGCTGAATTTTTCATTTTCTTTTAAGTGATGCAAAAACCTGAAGTTTAGGGTTGTAAGAAATAAAATTTTGTTAACTTTTGCAGATAGAATATTTGGGATGATAAATATTAGTATAACATTTAATAATGATTAACTATAAGTGATTACCTCTCAAAAGGATACATCCATCGATATTGCACTGGACCGCCCACCATAGCCTCATAAGGCAAGTGGATTGGAAGATACTCCAAACAATCAAAAAATGAAGGGGGAAATATCTTCTCTAATTTGAAAATGGTTTGTATAATGTTCCTTTTCAAAACTTGCATGTGATCTACACGTATTTTCGGTGAGCATACATCTCTAAAAAAATGAGATAGCTCTGTGATTGCATCCCAAAATGGATTTGGGACAAAATCACGAATAGCTATGGGAAGTAAGCACTGCATAAAAATGTGACAGTCATGAGATTTCATTCCGTAGAACTTACATTCATTGACATTAACACACTGAGCTATATTAGATGCAAACCCATCAAGAAGCCTTAACTCTTTAACCCAAGCACATAGTCTTTTTTGCTCCTCATTGCTTAGAGTGAATGAAGCTTTAGGCTTTAATGTTTTTCCATCACTGTTCACCAATTCTAATTCTTTTCTTTTGCAAATGAAAGCCATATCCATTTTTGCATTTATATTATCTTTAGTTTTACCCTTAACATCCATCATGGTGTTAAACAAATTGTCAAAAACATTTTGCTTAATATGCATCACATCCAAATTGTGTCGAATAAGATTGGTATGCCAATAAGGTAATTCCCAGAATATACTCTTCTTCACCCAATTATGTAATACCCCAAACCCTGGAGGTTTTTGTGGACCACATTTTGTACCATATGGTAAATCGTCGATGACATCTAATTGTTGCAATACTTCTTCACCTGACAATTTCTGCACTGGAGGATCATGATCTACCCTTTTACTAAATTTGTCACGTTGCTTCTTGAAAGGATGATTAGGAGGCAAAAATTGACGATGACAATCGAAAAAGCAAGGCTTTCGTCCATACTGCAACCTAAAGGCCTTTGTACGTTCCATGCAATAAGACAAGATAATCGACCATGGGTGCTCTACCCAGACAACATTCCATAAGTAGGGAAGTCATTAATCGTCCATAACAATGCGGCCCTTAACATAAAATGTCGTTTTCTATGAGCATCATAAGTCTCAACACCATGTTCCCACAACACCTTTAACTCATCAATTAAAGGTCTCAAGAAAACATCAATGTTATGTGATGGACTTTTCCTTCCCATAATTATCATATTGAGAAACAAATATGGTTGCTTCATGCACATCCATGGAGGTAAATTGTAAACAGCAAGCATGACTGGCCAACAAGAGTATGATCTCGATGCCGGGCCATAAGGACAAAATCCATCAGCATACAAACCAAGTCTTACATTCCGAGGATCAGCAGCAAACGATTGGTGAATACTATCGAATTTTTGCCATGCCTCTCCATCAACAGGATGATTGAGCACTCCGTTAGTATTTCGACTTTCAACATGCCATGTCATAAACTTAGCAGATACTGACAACATAAAAAGCCTTTGCAACCTCGAAATTAATGGTAAATAATGTAAAACCTTATAAGGTATCTTTTTTCCTTGTCCACCAACTGTTGAGATAGATTTATATCGACGATGATCACATATTTGACAATATTCATCCTCTGCATATTCTTTATGAAACAACAAACAATTATTCTTGCATGCGTCTATTTTAACATAACTAAGACCCAATTTTTGTAGCTTCTTATTCATTTCATAGTTGGTTTGTGGCAAATTATCATCTTCTGGTAACATAGGCTTCATAATCCCCAACAAACGATTGAAGCATGCTTCACTTATATTAAACTCTGACTTCCAGTTCAAAAGTTGTGAAATAGCCGATAATGTTGTGTGCATTGAACAACCAGACCATAGTGGTTCTTCTGCATCATTCAATAGAGAATAGAAGTATGTAGCAGATGAATCTGGATGTTGCTCCTCACTTCTTGAATTGTTCACAGAATTACCAATTACGTTATCATTCATTTGAAAAGCATCCGTAACCATTCTAACATATGGATTTTGTCCCTCAGGTCTCACCCCATATAGTGGATCAACTGTTTCATTTATATTTCGCGATGACTGTCTTTCTTCAATTTCTCTGTGTTTATGCCAAGTGGTATACCCAACAACAAAACCTTTGTAATAAAGGTGTTTCCGCACCTTATCGACTTTCAAGAATTGTTTATTCATACATTTGCTACAAGGACATTTAATTCGATTTCCACTAACTACCTCCGGATGACAAAATGCAAAAGTAATTAACTCTTCAACTCCATTCAAAAATTTATCTCTAATGAATCCATCTACATCTAATCGACAATACATCCAAGATCTATCCTTATCCATTTTTCACACAGAAAATAAAATCTGAAAAAATAAAATAACAATTACACTATCACCAAATAATTTTTCTCAATTAAGTAAAATCAATTTAATTTGTAACATGCATAAAACAAAATTTAACATCTATAATAACAAAATAAATAACTCAAAATGATAAATTCGTCCTTATTAAAAAATAAATCAAGTTATCTAAAACATACATATATTTAGGTTTAAATATTTGCATGAATGTGAGGAGTATTTTATTTAAAGTCCTAAGTTTTCTTAGAAATTTCGACAGCATAACGACTGTAATTTGTCTCTACCTAACCTACAAATAATACTATATAGCAATCCAAATCATCAATACAATTCATGCATATTAAATCATCTCAACAACCTTAGTTATCCACAACTAACAATCATGCTTTCCAATCACATCAGCAACCATAATATCATAAAACCAATTTTTTATGAACAATAAATCATTAAAGTTATATTAATAAATTTAGCTAAAATAATTATAAATCAATTAACAAAATGAAAATAATTTGACTCTTATCACATTATTTTAATGGCTTCATAGAAATCTGAACCCAAAAAGTATGTCACCAGCGTGTTCATATTTATCCTACGCCAAACCAAATAATCACCAACAACAACAACAATAATAATAATAATAACAAATAACAAATTTATTAGTTATAATTAATGAAAAATTTGATATCATAATAATTTTACCTTCAGAATGAACTTATTTGCTCTTGGCTTCTAGTTCAATATGACTTCAAATTCTGTGGTTTTTTGCTTGCTTTCATGCACGCACGTTACCTCTCTTCCTATGAAAGACAAATAACTGCATGGATTTTGTTAAGGCATACATAGAGTTTTTTTTATTGATCAAATACTCAAATTCTTCAAATAATCCAAATTTAAACTACATATTCAATTAAATATTTCAAATTTAAACTACAAATTCAATTAAATAAACTACAACTTCAAATAAACTAAAACTAAATTTAACTTACATATAATACTAATTAAATTTATAACATTAAATAAAATAACTATAATTCACATAAGAATAACAATAACAAGATTACAAGTAGAAAAATATTACATTAAAACCTTTCATTGAGACAGTACCTTTTTTCAAATGAAAGGTTTTATTTGCAAAAAACCATTTTTATTTCTTTTTCTTCTTCTTGTCTTTAACTGGCAATGTACATTAAAACCTTTCATTTAGACAAGGTGGGTGTTTTCCTTCTTCAAGTTTTTGTTTTTTCATTTTACCTAAACAAAGGTTGAATAAGTACATTGTTAATTACTCTTAAATGGATGGTGTGCTGTTAATAAATTTAAGCTTCTTTAAGAGTTTGCCTAATTCAGAAAAAGGGTTCGTTGATGATGTCAGCCCATTCTTTAATACCCTCAACAACTCCATCACAACCACTCTAGTTCATTGATATGTAAAGTTCCAACGAAAGAAAATGATTTACCGAAGACGAGAGTGGAAATTGTGAATGTGCAATGATGTTTGCATAGTTGAGGTGGCAGTTTAATGTAAAACTGAAGCAGGTAAGCTCTGTTTCAGTTTATCTACTACTCAATACTCACGCCTTTATAACTGAAGTAGGTAAATTCTGTTTAATTCTACGTCGGGGATTATCCTATTCTCGTTCACTTCAACTTTCTAATAAAAAATTGGGATTAGCAGTAATGTTATAAGTTTAAAAAAAGTAAACCCAATGCCGGCAATGCACTAAGTTTTTATATTGTGAGTTCTGCATTTAAATAATTTGAATATATAATCTCCAAATTAAAAAAAAAAGATTTTTATCATTGGGTTAAGATTTATTTTTTGGCAGCAATGTTAGGACTAATGTAAAATAATTGTTTGGTGTTTCTGGCATCAAATTTTTTCCTTTCTTTTTCAAATTTACCTTTTAGAGAAGGGAAAAAAACATTAAAAATAATAAAGAAAAAAAAGGGAATTAGAGTTCTGATGGGATTGAAACTTTGCCCTCAAAATTAACCTCATCATCGAGCAATCTGCATGAAGATCATTAGAGATCTGAATAACAACAAAAAAGGGAAATACAAATGAACAAGAATTTAATTATGGATTTATAAAAAAAAAATTGATCAATCTAGAAACAAAAGAGGAATAAGCAATTCAGAACCGAAGCAAAGAAAAAAATCGACACCAACATCAGAAATCATACAATCCCAGAAGCTAGAAGTTGATCAGTAACTTCATACCCATCCAGATTAAGAAACCAAAAAAACCCAAGAAAATATTGAACTAGCAAAGGCAAATCGACACAAAAATCATACCCAAACAAAATTCAAAAACAATCCAGAACTCACATTCAATTAAATCTCAAACCAAATCAGCAATACACAATATACACAGAACGTCAAAAACTAAAAAATTTAAGAAATTTAACAATATACACAGAACGTCAAAATATCGATTAAACCGCTTTCATAACTTATTATGTTTACAATAATGTTTTTTCATTTTATTTGTGCTTCACTTGCAGAAAAAAAAAAAAAAACAACACCGAAAGGGAGGAACAACATCAGAAAACAGTTGAGAAAACAGACAAAAAACCAACTATCAAACAAGGAATTCTTACCAGCTAGCGTCTCCCACGCTCAACGGTAGAAAGGGAGGAATGGGGGCGTCGTTTGGGCAAGCGCCACTACGGGGAGCCTGGATGCGGGGTCGCTGGATGGCGAATTTGTGTAGAATTTTCGTCGGGCTTTAAGGAAATGGGGTAACGGGTAACAGTGCAAAGGGAGAAATAATGGAAGGGGAAGGGAAAGAGGGTGGTGGGCTAGGTGAATCTCGGTCTAGAAGACTGAGATTGCAGAGAAATGCGACTGATTTGGCAAAAAAGGGTGGAACAGAAAGCTGGGTTTGGAAGAGAAATCGGATCTGGAAGACTGACTTGCGAAAGGGGGGTTCGTGAATTTCAAAGATTTAGATCTATTCAGCGACGGAATTCCGTCACTGAATCCCGTTTGTTAAATTCTCCGTCGCTAAAATGATTTTGCGACGGAATTCCGTCGCTGAACCAATTCTGTCTCTGAATGTTTTCAGCGAGGAAATTCCGTCGCTGAATTCTTTCTGCAACGGACTAACTTCAGCCGCGAAACTCCGTCGCTGAAAACTTTCAGCAACGAAAATTTTCATGAATTTTTCAGCGACGGAATTTCGTAACTGAACATTTTAGCGACGAAATACCCAAGTCATATTTCAGCTACGGAATTTCGTCGCTGAAAAATTTTAGCGACGAAATATTTTGCAAAAACTTCAGCGACGAAATTCCGTTGCTGAATATTTTTCGCGACGGAAGATTCAGCAACGGAATTTCGTCGCTGAATCAGTATTAGCGGAATTATTTTGCGAAGAAATTCCGTCTCTGAAGTATTTCAACGACAAACTAAATATAAACTAAAAATTACAAAAATTTAGGCAGGAATAACCGACGGAATTCCGTCACTAATTCCGTCGGTATAAAAAGTTATATATTTTTAAATATTTGCGACGGATATCTGTCGCAAAATCCGTCGCTAATGGTTTAATTTTGTGACGGAATTATTCCGTCGCTAAAATCCGTCGCTGAAAGCATGTTTTTATATAGTATATGTAGAGGTTGATTGAAGTGTTTATTGAAGTGTTTTTTTTTTTTTTAATCTCGATGCTCGATATGTTCCTAGGGAGTTGCATAATATGAAGTCATTAAGGGTACTTAATTTAGACAAAACGGCTATAAATCAATCAAAATGTGAGTGTTTTAGCTATCACGGAAAAGAAGCAAAGAACTGAGTTTCTTTTAGGCATTTTTACCTTACTCTTTGGAAAGTTGAGTCTGAAAAGTTGCAAACTATCTGATGATGTTATACCTTGCGATCTTAGCAACTTAACTTTGCTAAAATGTTTAAATTTAAGTAGAAATCCACTTCAAAGCCTGCCTAAGAGCATTAAGAGCCTTACAAAGCTTGATAAAGTTTTATTGACTTTATAACAAAAATGCCTATTGTAAGCCCTCGAAATTTTTTCGACACTTGGTTTGAGTGATATCAATTGAGATTAAATTATGGTTGCTTGAGGATGATTAAATTTTATTATGTTTGATAGGAGAGAGTTGGACAAGCTAGTTTTCTAAATCCCATTAATAATAATAATAATAATAATAATAATTTACTTAAGTACATGGATGAGCTTATACCTGTATACTCACGTTTGTAGGAGCTGATATGAGTGTCCTCCAATATGGGGTGTAAGGATATATACATATAAATAAATAGGTGTATAAATGTGTATGTAGTAACCTCTCAAATTAAGTATATGGTAATGTGCAGATATACAAACGGGCATGTATGCAGTTGTATACTTGTATATAAATGTATGTGGGTGCTAGCATGAACAAAACATATATATGAATATTTATATGTATAACAGTACACCCACACGTCTCAAGAAAACCGAGACACCAACCCTGTACAAGAATGAAAATATTATATATGAGGTTTGTGTAAGCCAGAAAAGGGAGGCCTCGAGAATGCTTTGCAAAGGGAAGAAGTAGGTGGCGACAGGGAAATAAACAGGTTTTGCAGGTTACAGTACAGAGGCTGAAAACAAGACAACAGAGGCCGAACCCATTCCCATCTTTTTCTCTCCAACCTCACGCCACCGGACCTACCTTATCATGCTCTCTGTTTGGTGTACTGCAAGTATAAAATGCAAGAAACTGAGATGAGTGGAAATGGAAGCAGAATAGTAGCGTGAAATTGCTACCATGCCTATACCGTTCGGTAAACAAAAAAAAAAAAAAATAATAATAAATAATATAAATGCATATACTGAAGCGGTAGCAGAAATCGGGACTGAAAAGGAGGGACCCGAGAGTGGAGAGGGAAGTGAGAAAGAAAGGAAACGTGTGAGAAGGGAATGGTAAGGTACTGAAACAATAGGAAAATGAGAAAGAAGATGAAAATGTGCTGTAAGTAGAGTTGGTAGACGAGGATATTGACTCTCGGCAAGGGAAGACTGCAGTTCTGCCATGGAAAACAACCAAACGAAGGAATGCATGCTGAAGGAGAGGCTGTAGCTGGGGAAATGAGGGGAATGGAGACGTGACGGGAAAAAAAGAGTGAAGATGGGACAGAACACTCATTGAAAATATATATATATATATATATATATATATATATATATGTGCAGAGGAACCGTGAAGAATTAACGAATGTAAGGCAAGGGATTCGGTGGAGAGGGGAGCTGGAATGATGCAATGTACAGAGGGTGGTAAGTAGCTGGAACAGAGGGTGGTAAGTAGCTGGAAGGTTCGGATAAACTGAAGCAGGAGGAATTTAGAGGCAGCGTTGGTCCAGTGACGAGGGAGAACCACCGTGAAGTTCGGTTTGGAAACTCTCCAGGTATATATGATCAAGACCTTGAGGAAAGAAGAGAAACCGAGAAGCAAACAAGATACAGGAGAAGATAGCAGAAACGAAGCTGGGAAGGCAACTCCCATCTCCTCGTCCTTGATGAGCGAAACAGAGGCGGCAGTGAACTGGAAAACGCGATGAAGCAAGAAACCACAAGGAACTAAGCTGGAGCAGTGTCCAGTCGGAACATCGCTTCCTGTTGTGGCGACGGAGCGAAGCGGACCTGACCGCTGTGGCGTGCGCGACCAATAGGACACGAAAACAGGAGCCTCTCTCTCTCGGCATTCCTGGAAAACTAAACATCTCGGCTGAAAACGGTGGCAAGAGGCAGAACCGAGAGGAGAGAGAGTGGTGATGTTGGTGGTGACGGAAACTAGAGGAAGCGGGGGAAGGGATGGTGAGGATGATGAAGAAGAAAAGAAGAAAAAAGGATTTTTTTGGCTGGAAGGAAAGGAAAAAAAACAAGAAGAAGGAGGTCAGAATATATATATATATATATATATATATATATATATATATATATATTTGTTAAACTGAAAAGGCAAAAAAATAAAATAAAAAAATAATATGAATGAATGATAAAAATAATTATAATAAATATATATACATGTATTTGTCAATTGAAAATGTAATTTAAAAAAAAACACACAACAATATATATATATATATATATATATATATATATATATATATAATAACAAATAAAACAAAGCATAAGACTAAAACATAAATAAAAAAAAAATATAAATAACTTTTATACGTAATAATAATATATATACATAATTGGGTACGGAATTGGCTTCAAAAAGAAGCCAATTCCCGCACCTTGTTCATTTCAAAAGAACAGAGACGTCCTCTGTTTGCTGAAGCGGGAAGGAAAGAAAAAAAAAGGGGAAGAGAGGAGAGGCCGGCCGGGAGGAGAAAGGGAGAAAGGAAAGGAAGAAGAGGTTGGCCGGGAGAAGAAAGGGAGAAAGGAAGAGAGGAGAGGCTGGCCGGCTGAAGGAGAAGCAAAGACCGAGAGCTGAAGGAAGAAGCAGACCGAGAAGCTGAAGGAAGAAGCAGAGCGAGAGGGGATGAAGGGAAACAAAAACCGAGAGTGAGGGAGAGCAGAACCAAGGGGCTGAAAGAAAGCTAAAACCGAGAGGTTGAGGGGGAAGCAGAACTGAAAGCTGAAGCTGAAACAGAACCGGGAGCTGAAAACTGAAGCAGACCGAGAGCTGAAGCGGAAGCAGAACCGAGGGGAGCAGGAGCTGAGGCAAACCGAGAGGAAACTGCAGCTAGCTGATTGAAGTGAGCATGAAATCAGGGAAGCCAAAGTAGAGGAAGAATTCGGTGGGGAGGTGAGGATGATGTAGCAGCAGCTGGAGAAGAAAGAAAAAAAAAACGGTGAGCAATAGCCAGCGGGAGAAAAGAAAGAAGAAAAAAGAAAAAGAAAGGAAAAAGAAAAAAAAAAGGAAAGAAGGAACGCTGAAAATTGAAGAAAGAAAAAAGATATATATATATATATATATATATATATATATATATATATATATATATATATATAGAAAAAAAAAAAGAAAGGAAAAAGAAAAAAAAAAGGAAAGAAGGAAAGCTGAAAATTGAAGAAAGAAAAAAGATATATATATATATATGTGTGTGTGTGTGTGTGTGTGTGTGTGTGTGTGTGTGTGTGTGTGTGTGTGTGTGTGTGTGTGTGTGTGTGTGTGTGTGTGTGTAAATTAAAATAAGAGTAAAATAAAAAGGGGAGAAATGAGAAGTAGATAAAAAAATACAATAATGAATAATAAAAATAAATAATAATATATATGTGTGTATATACTTATGTGTGTGTGTGTGTATATATATATATAATGTGTCTGTTAGTATAAGTGCATACAAAAAAAAAATATATAAACACAAATGTGTTAGCCTAGGTATGTACAATTATATGTACACGCGAAGTAGTAGCGAATGAGGTTACGATTTTGACGAATTGTGGACAATTCAGATAAATATGATACTAAGTATATAAATTTCAGTGTAGGAGAATCGTAGAAGGAATTAAGGGAGGTACTTGGAGGCATCACTACTCGAACTCGAAATTTTCGATAAATCGAGGTAAGGGGTGCAATTTGACTTAGTTCTGATAATAAATCCTTATTTCATTGATAAAAAGATTTTATGAAATAACATTATGTTTTGAAATGATTTATAACAGTTTTCATACTTATGAAACAGTTTACGAAACATGATTTCTTTTTAAGTAATATTCCCCGAGTACATCTATATTTACGAAAAGAATTTCCCTAAAGTATGAAGATGCATGGAAGCTTTACAATGGTTTATAATTCTATATTCATATTGTGAAAGAAACTTTTGACAATTTCAAAAGTATAAAAAAAAAAAAAGGAAAGGGGAAAAGAAATTCTTGAGACTATGGGCTTTATGCATAGCTACTTCTTGTGGTGTTCCGGCTCCACCACTTGAGTGCCATTACGTAGGGCCCCTGTAGCACTTGACTCTGTCTGTGTGGAAGATGTCTTGCTACTTGTGGTTTATGATGATGATGTTTAGATAGTATCTCGTGCCCACGCAGCACGTATGTATGTTTCCCGCACGGAGAGTGCCTTTGGTGCCCGTGCCCTAACTAGGTTCTAGAGAAAGTAAGAAAGATATTACCAGTATTTTTATAAAAGTGTTGTACGACCCTGATCCAGTCTACAGCCCCCTTACCATGGCCATAGATATGATGACTCTCTACGGAGAATGATACGCATCGCATGACTTAGTTATAGCCTAATCTCCATAATTATGATTATGATTATGAATGACGATTATAACGATGAATGACTATGTTTTCTTTTATGAGATTATGAAAATTGTTTACGAACAATTATGTTTTATGAAATGTTTATGAATAACGATGATTTTAAGAAATCATCCATGAATGATGAAAATTTTATGAAATAGTTAAGCATGTTATTTGATTTAAAAAAACTCATGCTTCATAATTTTTATGATAATTATGTATGAAATGAAAATTTACATATCTTTTTAAAGTTTGGTTTTATGAACGATTTTATATGTTCTTATATATCAGAACTGCTTTAAACGTATTATCTTACTAATCTTTTTCCCGAAAGCTCACCCCTCTACCTTTCAGACTGTTTGCAGTGATCTATAGGCGCTACTTGCTGCGTATACGAGGTAGGCTGGTGGGAAAGAGCTACCCTGGGCTACTTTTTGTACACGCAAAAAATGTATACAATTGCATTCCTTTACCAGACACATTTTGTATGCACAGACATATATTGAAAATATTTTGTTGGAATGTATTTTGTAGGAAAACAAATGTAAAGAATATTACTGTTGGGGAGGTTGTCTTAAAGTACTTGGTCTTGATTTGAAATGGATGTATTGGATTAATAATGTGGATTGGAAAGCATATTTGGTAGTTATGGATATTTAGGATTGTTAAAAACAATTGGTTTGCAGGTGGGTAGGTTTATGTATAAGTCGTTATGCTACCGAAATTTCTATCGGCCATATAAGTCAAAACGTGAAATTTAAATATAATTTCGGATAAAGAAGTAGGAAAATGAATTGACACTGAACATGAATACAACCTAAGTAAATAAAGGAATAAGTGAGGAATTTAAGTTCAAAAAAAAATTTCTCTCAAATTTTCAAGGGTCAAGGGTCGTTACAATTTAAGGTGATGTCAGAGCGAAGGTTGTCTAGTACTGTCAGTGTCGAAACTAAGGGTAAAATTACATCCCAAAATGTCTGTACTTGTCTAGTTGTAGGCAATGTATACCTAATAAAGTTAAGATTTGATCTTTGGTTTACGCGCAGGTATTAGATCACGTGCATAATGAGTGGAAGACGAGGACGCCATCGGAGGCAAGTTCAGCCACCTCCACCCCCTTCATTGCGGCCAGAGAGCCCCAATACTTGTATGGCTCAGTTTGAGCAGCGTTTAGAGCAGCACCTCGAGCGAGGCTTGGAATCGATAACTGCCATGGTTGCCCAACACTTAGGGGCAAATGTCTCTGATTCAGCTGCACAACACTAATTCCTACTCCGGTGCCGACTCTTCCACAAGCACCACCTCCACAAGTACCCCCAGTACCTATGGCGCCTTAACCGCCTATACAGACTCGGACGAAAGAGAGGGATATTGGTAGGATGAGGGACTTCTTGAAAATGAAGCTTCCAGCATTCAAGGGAGTTAAGAATCCAGTAGAGGCTGAAAAGTGGCTAGTAGACCTCAGGAAGATTTTTGATTATCTGGGGTGTTCGGATGTAGAGAAGGTTTCTATGGCTACGTACATGTTGAAAGGCCAAGCAGAGTATTGGCGGGGATCCACCAAGGTCCTTCTGACTGTCCAGCATCCGGTGATTAGTTGGGATGCATTCTTGACAGCCTTTAGAGATCAGTATGTTCCACGAGCTGCCCAGCAGAAGTTGCGGACAGACTTTTTGAATTTGGTACCAGGCAGTATGACCGTGGATGGGTACGAGAGTAAGTTTACTATGCTGATGAGGTATGATCCGGAGACGTTCCAAAATGAAGAGCATCGAACTGAGGGGTCTCTAGCTGGGTTAAGGCCAGCTATCCGAGACCGACTATTGGGGTTTTAGATTATTGAGTTCAAGGATGCCCTGGGTAGAGCACAGATGATTGAGAGAGGTCTAAATGTTACACAGACGGAGTATGGCTTTAAGGGAAAGAGCAAGGATAAGGGTAGAAAGACGGAGTTTGTGAGACATGATTATCGAAGGGGCAAGCCTAAGAGGCAGAGGACAGATGAGTTTTGGACTAGGGTTGATAGACCCACAGTTCCTGTGCCTGTTCCCCAGATTGCTAGAGGTTCGCAACAATATAGGCAGTTTTGTAAAGAGTGTGGGAAACTCCATGGAGGTGTTTGTCGTATGCCCACAGGGAGCTACTTTGGGTGTGGACAGAAGGGACATATGATAAGGGATTGCCCACAGAACTAGATTCCACAACCCTCAGAGCAACCACGACAACCTGAGAGGCAAGCTCCGCAGAGACAAATTCCACAAAGATGGGCTACAGCAGCAGAGAAGGGCAAGAAGCCTGTCACTCATGGGAGAGTCTTTACCTTGGACAGGGAGACTACTGGCGCCTCCACTGAGATCATTCGGGGTAAGCTTTTAATTTGCAATCATGAGACACATGTACTATTTGATCTAAGTTCCACACACTATATCACCCCATTTCGCACGTAATTTGCATATTAAGTCTGAATCTCTAGATTTTACGTTACACATTAGCACATCCATGTATAAATCTCAAAAGACTGATATGGTGTGTAGAAATTGTGAAATCAAGATAGGAAATAGGATCATGTTAGCAGATCTAATCATGTTGAACATGTATGGCTTTGATGTAATTTTGGGTATAGATTGGCTAGCCACCAATCGCGTAAGTATAGACTGCTACACTAAGACTGTAACCTTCTCCTTACCTAATAAGTTTGATGTATGCTTTGCATTTAAAGAATAAATTACATGATTTTGACTATTGATAAAAATTTTAATGAACATGTTAATGTGAAGGTTATGTTGCATTCATCTCCGATACTAGTCACGAACGTCTAAGTATTTAGGACATACCAATGGTATGCGAGTTCCTGGATGTATTTCCTGATGAACTACCAGGACTACCACCGGAGAGAGAGTTGGAATTCACCATAAAATTGGCACTAGAGACTTAGCCAATCTCAAAGTCTCCTTACCGGATGACCCTTGTTGAACTTGAGGAACTGAAAAAGCAGTTGCAAGACCTGCTAGACAAGGGGTTCATTAGGCCAAGTGTATCCCCGTGGGGAGCTCCGGTATTATTTGTGTGGAAGAAAGATGGTAGTCTCAGGTTATGTATAGACTATAGGCTGCTGAACAAGGCCACAATCAAGAATAAGTATCCCTTGCCCAGAATAGATGATCTATTTGACCAGCTAAGAGGGGCTACGGTGTTCTCGAAAATTTACTTGAGATCAAACTATCACCAATTGAGGATTAGAAAGGAGGATATTCTGAAAACGACCTTCAGGACGAGATATGGCCACTATGAGTTCCTTGTGATGCCCTTTAGTCTAACTAATACCCCAGCTGCATTCATGAGCCTGATGAATTAGGTGTTCCGAGAGTATCTAGATCGGTTCGTCATAGTTTTCATCGACAATATTATGATCTACTCAAAGTCTCGAGAGGAGCATGAGCAACATTTGAGAGTAGTGCTCCAAACTCTTAGAGAGAAGCAGTTGTATGGGAAGTTGGATAAGTGTGAGTTTTGGTTGGAGAAAATAGCATTTCTGGGCCATATTGTTTCTAAGGACGGGGTGTCAGTGGATCCATCTAAGGTTAAGGCAATAATCAATTGGGAGAGACTGAAAACTATTACAGACATTCGAAGTTTTCTGAGACTAGCTGGATACTATAGGAGGTTTGTAGAAGGTTTCTCCATGATTGCTGCTCCACTGACTAAGTTGATACTCAAGGATGCTCCATTTGAGTGGACTGATCGGTGTGAGCTGAGTTTTCAAGAACTTAAGACGAGGTTGACCACTACCCCAGCCTTAACCATTCCTAGTGGGTCTGGAGGCTATGCAGTATACAGTGATGTATCATACTAAGGCTTGGGGTGTGTACTTATGCAACATGGGAGAGTAGTCGCATATGGTTCGCGTCAACTTAAGAATCATGAAAGGAACTACCCCACCCATGATTTGGAGTTAGCCGCGGTTGTTTTTGC
Source organism: Firmiana major (assembly GCA_033439115.1). Classification (NCBI taxonomy): domain Eukaryota; kingdom Viridiplantae; phylum Streptophyta; class Magnoliopsida; order Malvales; family Malvaceae; genus Firmiana; species Firmiana major. The sequence goes on along the minus strand of CM065898.1, from coordinate 79,351,317 downwards.
TTTGAAGATATGACAGCATTATCTGTATGGAGAAAAATTTCAGATTTTTACTGATCATAAGAGCTTGAAGTACATCTTTGACTAGAAGGAGCTGAATGTGAGACAGAGACGGTGGATAAAGCTCCTCAAGGATTATGATTGTGAGATTTTATATCATCCGGGTAAGGCAAACGTAGTGGCAGATGCTCTAAGCAGGAAGGGGATGATTTCTTCTATGATGATCAGAGAATGGGAGTTGTTAGAACAGTTTACCAAGCTCAGTGTTAGTGTGGAAACAACAAAAGTTAGGTTCATAACTAGTTTGCAGATTGAACCTAGCATACTAGATCAGATCAGAACTGGACAGAGTGGTGATAAAAAATTATTGGACATGGTCAGTCAGGCAAAACAGAACATGCAGTCAGACTTTATGATCGGTCAGGATGAGTTGTTGAGGTTTAGGGGTCGTATATGTGTCCCAAACAATGATGTCCTACGATGAAGGATCTTAAAGGAATCCAATTATTCTCGATATACTATGCATCCGAAAAACACTAAGATGTACCATGATTTACGGAAGGTGTATTGGTGGGTCGGTATGAAAAGAGATGTAGCTGAGTTTGTGACCAAGTGTCTGATTTGTCAGCAGATTAAGATCTAACACCAAAAGTCAGCAGGGTTACTTAAGTCTCTTTCAGTGCCTACTTGAAAATGGGAGCAAATTACTATGGACTTTATTATGGGGTTACCAAGGACCTGAAAGGGGCATGATGCAATTTGGGTGATTGTAGATAGATTGACTAAGAGTGCCCACTTCCTAGCCATCAAAAGTACAAACTTCTTAAGTACTCTAGTAGAGTTGTATGTGAAGTAGGGGTGTAATCGAGTCGAGTCGAGCCGATACAGTGAGGTGCTCGAGCTCGAGCTCGACTCGAAACTTGGTGCTCGATACTCGGCTCGAGCTCGATCGAACCTTATTTTTTAAGCTTGAGCTCGGCTCGAGATCGAATTCGAGCTACTCGAGCTCGCTCGATTAGGCTCGATTATATAAGTTCGATATTTTGCTCGAACTCGATTAGGCTCGATTAGGCTCGATTAAGCTCGAATCATTATATAAATATTATTATATTATTAAAATATATAAAAACTCGAGGCTCGATTAGGCTCGCAAGCTACTCGAGCTGGGTATCTAAGTGCTCGAATTCGACTCGTTCGATAGCTCGAGTAGCTCGAGCTCGAGCTCGACTCGACTAAAATTGAGCCGAATTCGAGTTTTGCTCGAGTCGAGCCCGAGTAGCTTGCGAGCACCATTGTATCGTTTACACCCCTAATGTGAAGGAGATAACTCGGTTGCATAAGGCTCCCGTGAGCATTACATCAGATAGAGATTCCCGATTCATTTCCAGATTTTGGGCTCATTTTCAAGAAGTCATGGGATCTCAGCTTAATCTGAGCACAGCCTATCATCTTCAGACTGATGGTCAGTCTGAGAGGACCATTCAGACCTTAGAGGATATGCTGAATGCGTGCGTTTTGGAGTTTAAGGGCTTATAGGATGATCATCTGCCTCTTGTAGAGTTTGCTTATAACAACAACTATCATGTTAGCATCGGGATGGCACCATATGAGGTCTTGTATGGTAGAAGATGTACGTCTCCAGTGGCTTGGGAAGAAGTGGGTGACAGAAAGATCTTGGCTCCCGACTTGGTGGAACAGGCAGCAAAGGGTGTTTGGATAATTTGTGATAGACTTAAGGCCGCACAAAGTAGGTAGAAGAGTTATGCGGATAAGCATAGGCGGCCACTTGAGTTTCAGATTGGGGACTTCGTGTTTTTGAAAGTATCCCTGAGCAAGGGTATTATGCGCTTTGGAAAGAAGGGGAAACTGAGTCCTCGCTTTATTGGTCCTTTTGAGATTCTAGAGAATGTGGGAGACGTAACCTACAGACTTGCCTTACCACCGCAGCTTTCTGGGGTACATAATGTCTTCCACGTCTCGATTTTAAGAAAGTATAATCCGGATCCCTCATACATCATTGAGTATAAGCCCTTGAATTCAAGAGGATATGAGCTACATTAAGCAACCTATTCGGATTTTGGACAGAAAGAAAAAGGTACTTTGATCGAAGAGTATCCCTCTGGTAAAGGTTCTCTGGCAACACCATTTGGTTGAAGAAGCTACATGGGAGCTAGAGAGCCTTATGAAGGAGAAATACCCACATCTATTCTGATGGACTCGGATGAATTTGGAGGACCAAATTCTTTAAAGGTGAGGAGAATGTAAACATCACAAATTTCTTGTATTTAGTTAAGCAATAAAATTAAATGAGAATATGTTACAAGAAAATATGTGTATATAAATATATATATATATATATATATATATTTGTTAAATTGAAAAGGCAAAAAAATAAAATAAAAATAATAATATGAATGAATGATAAAAATAATTACAATAAATATATATACATGTATTTGTCAAAATTGAAAATGTAATTTAAAAAAAAAAACACAACAACATATATATGCATAATAATAAATAAAACAAAGCATAAGACTAAAACATAAATAAAATAAATAAATAATATAAATAACTTTTATATGTAATAATAATATATATACATAATGGGGTACAAAATTGGCTTAAAAAAGAAGCCAATTCCCGCACCTTGTTCATTTCAAAAGAACAGAGACATCCTCTGTTTGTTGAAGCGGGAAGGAAAGAAAAAAAAAGGGAAGAGAGGAGAAGCCGACCAGGAGGAGAAAAGGAGAAAGGAAAGGAAGGAGAGGTTGGCCGAGAGAAGAAAGGGAGAAAGGAAGAGAGGAGAGGCTGGCCGGCTGAAGGAGAAACAAAGATAGAGAGCTGAAGGAAGAAGTAGACCGAGAAGCTAAAGGAAGAAGCAGAGCGAGAGGGGCTGAAGGGAAGCAAAAACCGAGAGGCTGAGGGGGAAGAAGAATCGAAAGCTAAGGCTGAAACAGAACCGGGAGCTGAAAGCTGAAGCAGACCGAGAGCTGAAGCGGAAGCAGAACCGAGAGCTGAAGCGGAACCGAGGGGAGCTGGAGCTGAGGCAAACTAAGAGGAAATTGCAGCTAGCCGATGGAAGTGAGTAGGAAATCGAGGAAGCCAAAGCAGAGGAAGAATTCGGTGGGGAGGTGAGGATAATGTAGCAGCAACTGGAGAAGAAAGAAAAAAACAGTGAACAGTAGCCGAGGGGAGAAAGGAAAGAAGAAAAAAGAAAAAAGAAAGAAAAAAGAAAAAGGAAAAAGAAAGAAAAAAGAAAAAAAAAGGGAAAGAAGAAAAGCTGAAAATTGAAGAAAGAAAAAAGAGAAGGTAATATATATATATATATATATATATATATATATATATATATATATATAATGTACATATATATATGTGTATGTGTGTTTATGTTTATAAGCATGTATGTGTAAGTTAAAATAGGTGTAAAATAAAAAGAGGAGAAAGGAGAAGTAGACAAAAAAATGCAATAATGAATAATAAAAATAAATAATAATATATATATGTGTATATATACTTATGTATGTGTGTGTGTATATATATATATATATATATATATATATGAAATAAATGTGTGTTAGTATAAGTGCATACAAAAAAAATATATAAACACACATGTGTTAGCCTAGGTATGTACAATTATGTGCACACGCGAAGTAGTAGGGAATAAGGTTACGATTTTGACGCATTGTGGACAATTCGGATGAATATGATACTAAGTATATAAATTTCGGTGTAGTAGAATCGTAGAAGGAATTAAGGGAGGTACTTGGAGGCGTCACTACTCAAATTCAGAATTTTCGATAAATCGAGGTAAGGAGTACAATTTGACTTAGTTCTGGTAATAAATCCTTATTTCATTGATAAAAAGATTTTATGAAGCAACATTATGTTTTGAAATGATTTATAACAGTTTTCATACTTATGGAACGGTTTACGAAACATGATTTCATTTTAAGAAATATTCCCCAAGTATATCTATATTTACAAAATGAATTTCCCTAAAGTATGAAGATGCATGGAAGCTTTACAATGATTTATAATTCTATATTCTTATTGTGAAAGAAACTTTTGACAATTTCAAAAGTATAAAAAAAAAGGGGGAAAATAAATTTTTGAGACTATAGGCTTCATGCATGGCTACTTCTTGTGGTGCTCCGGCTCCATCACTTAAGTGCCGGTACGTAGGGCCCCTGTAGCACTTGACTCTGCGTGTGTGGAAGATGTCTTGTGTCACGACCCAAACTACCCAAAAATCAGAGTTAATTTTTCGCGTTTTGTTTATTTACTTAAATTCTTACCTGTCCTCAAATCGTGACCACACTTCACTAACAAATTGGGCTGTGCGTCAATGCCAGTCCCACCATATATTTACCATCTAACTTATTTCTTCTCCAATCATTTATAATTGTTTACATTAATTATACATCCCCTAAAGTTACTTACAAACATGTTACTGTGCTATGCTTATGTAGATACAATATGTACAAGTGTATATACCTTAAATGATGGGCAGCAGCGGACATCCGGAATGCAATACTGAGTCGCCTCAACTTCAACTGGAGATTATCTGTGGGAGAAAATGAAAGGGGTGAGCACATCAAGCTCAGTAAGGCAATCCTACGAACAAGTAGGTAACCATACTACCTACATGAACGTGGTGCCATGTATAAACCACCCTTTCTCCACACATTTTAAAACAGATGATATGAGTTATGATGTTATGTAAATCAAGTTTGCACGAAAAATTCAAAATGCAATTATTTCAAATCATTTCTTTCTCATTTAAAAATTTCACAATAAAGTCAGGACTCGACCCCTCCTTCGGGTGATCCTGACTCACACAAAACCATGAAAGTCGGTTTACATCACACATGGGTTTAAAAAGCATGAAAATAACATCATGCACATTTAATTTAAAACCCGATTTGATCTCATCAAAATCGTCGACATGCGAGATTAGGCAACATCTGTATATCGGCAATAACCAGGACTGGCCAATATGTGTCCTCGTGAGTCCCTCTAGCTTCACGGATCCCAGTGTGCGAGGTCTCACCCTGATCGGGAACAGCCCGGGAGGCGGGTCAATCCAACCCGTCAGTCTTATCCGATCTCACGCATCCGAAGATGCTGTATCCGAAGATATCCCGTATCACAAAGATACCGTATCCGAAGATACCCCGTATCACAAAGATACCGTATCTGAAGATACCCCACGGTACATTGTACTCCATGCTACTTGCACGATACATCGTACTCCATGGACCCATATCACTCTAGGTACTCCAGCCCAAATAGCCTGCTTCCCACGGAGAGGTTTTGTTTCTCAATACTCATGCCATGTCTCAAAACGCACGTGCGAGCCTATTAAATCGGTGACACACAGTCTACCCGATGCTCCAAGCACGGCTCATCGCATGTTCTCATAAAATCAGTGCGAGCGATGCTCAGCACTCTCATCAAATCAAGTAAAATCAGCAGAGCCCGCTTTACATCCCCACAAGGCCGCCAACCTCATCCCTCACTCTCACCCTACTTAAGAGGTCTTTTGAGCCTGATGGGCCTTTTGACTGACTCCAAGGGCAGACAGCGCTACTCCACAAATCCAATAAAACTAGTGCGAGCTAGGCTCTAGCACTCTATATATAAATCACCTGAAAATCTTATAAATCTGGTGCGAGTTAAACTCCAGCACCCTGTCACGAAAATCATGTAAAATCTGGTGCGAGTTAGACTCTAGCACCGTGTCACGAAACAAGCATGTGAAATCCGGTGTGAGTTATACTCTAGCACCTATGCATGTAAAACTCTAGTGCGAGCTCTCGCTCCAGCACTAATGCATGCATCACACAAATCAAACATCGTGCGAGCTGAGCTCTAGCACGTCACATGTAAATAAAAACACGTAGGCTGCTCGGTTATCTCCAAATAGTTTTCACAGAAATTACATCGTTTAAGGTATGCAATGCTATGCATTTTTCTTTAAAAGTGAGCCAGCCTACTCATGCATATGTTAAAATACCTCCAGAACGAGCAGAAACCTCTTGTCCTTGCTCCTCCCAAATTTTCCTAAATTCGTAAATTTTACCCTTAACAAGGGTATTTTGGTAATTTGCCCATTCGGGGCACTAAAATTATTATTTGACCTCTAGACCCTTCAGATAATTTTTAAAGACTGCATATGAACTTGAAATTGCGTAAAGTTTACCTCTAGCAGTCCGTAGAATTCCCTTACCTTATTTTCCTGTCGAGTCTGACCTTTTCTTTTCCAATGTTGTCTCGTCGCGCAGTCCGATATGCTCCCAATCAAATGCCCAGAACTGCGTATTAATATTCCTCAGGTCAGATATCATACAATTTAATTGTATTTAATATTTTCTGGGCTTAATTTAAATCGTTGGGCCCATTTACCCCTATTGGGCCCGATTGCACCTTAATGGGCCTTAATCGGCCTTAAGCCCGTTTTCCACATAAGTTTCACATTATCGAGGCCTATTAAGCTCATTGGGCCCACTAATAATTTATTGGACCTCGTTCTAACTTTCGAATAGCTAAATTTATTATTTACGATAATTTATCTAAATTTCCATAATTTAATTCAATTTATGCGGAATTTAAATTCGTATCACGCATAACGATATAATTTGTCGTAAATAAGGTAAGGGAATTATACGGACTGCTAGAGGTAAACTTTACGCAATTTTAACTTCATATGCAGTCTTTAAAAATTATCTGAAGGGTCTAGAGGTCAAATAATAATTTTAGTGCCCCGAATGGGCAAATTACCAAAATACCCTTGTTAAGGGTAAAATTTACGAATTTAAAAAAATTTGGGAGGAGCAAGGACAAGAGGTTCCTGCTCGTTCTGGAGGTATTTTAACATATGCATGAGTAGGCTGGCTCACTTTTAAAGAAAAATGCATAGCATTGCATACCTTAAACGATGTAATTTCTGTGAAAACTATTTGGAGATAACCGAGCCGCCTACGTGTTTTTATTTACATGTGACGTGCTAGAGCTCAGCTCGCACGATGTTTGATTTGTGTGATGCATGCATTAGTGCTGGAGCGAGAGCTCGCACTAGAGTTTTACATGCATAGGTGCTAGAGTATAACTCGCACCAGATTTCACATGCTTGTTTCGTGACACGGTGCTAGAGTCTAACTCGCACCAGATTTTACATGATTTTCGTGACAGGGTGCTGGAGTTTAACTCGCACCAGATTTTATAAGATTTTCAGGTGATTTATATATAGAGTGCTAGAGCCTAGCTTGTACTAGTTTTACTGGATTTGTGGAGTAGCGCTGTGTAAGACCCGAATTTAACTAAATACGGAAATTAAATAAGAAAATATGGGTGGTGTATAAAGGGAGGTTAAGTCAAATTGGATCCCGAAACAAGAGCAAGGGTAAAATGGTAAAAATACCAAAATTCGGTATTTCGACGATAAGAAAATTTTAATTAAAAATAAAGAATTTGGATATCTTGATCAAAAATAAGGAAATTATAAATTTTGGGTCAATTGATCGAGATTGGAAAATTTTAAAAATATCGGAGAAATTACCGGGATTATATCTCGAAGAACGCGAAGAAATAATACCGAAATTTAGAGAAAAATAAAAATTAATAAATTTAAATTGAAATTTGATAAATTTAAGTAAAATAAAAAAAAAAAAATAAAATAAGGTAAATGGATATTTTGGGATTTTTAAGGGTATTTTATTTGAATAGTAGATTGATTTAAATAAATCAAAATAAAAAAAATAAAATTGATAAAAAAAAAAAAAAAGAAACCGAACCAAAAAAAAAAAGGAAAAGGAGAAACCCGAGAAGACCGAAAACCGTGAACAGTGACCCGATTACCCATCACCGTCGAATCCCGACCACCGGCGACCGATCGACGACGACGAAGCTTCCAGGAGCTAGAGCAGGGTCCGGCGAACCCATAGGCACCGGAATCGAGCCGCGAGGTGGCCGGAGGAGCCCGATCCGAGCTCCGAAAGTTCGCGGGAGAGAAGAGGCTACCGCCGGCGAACCACCGCACCTGGGCCGGAAAGGAGGGCACCAGTGAGTTCAGGGAAGGAAGCCGGTCCTTTTGGCACCGGTCTTGGCCGGTGAGACCGCCGGAATCGCCGGCGACGGCAAGAGGCAGTGAGAGCTTCAAAAACGGCACCGTTTGGCAGGGAAGAAAAGAAAAGAAAAGAAAAGAAAAGAAAAGAAAAGAAAGGAAAAGAAAAGGAAGGAAAGGAAAAAAAAAAATTTACCGGGGGACGACTCGAGGTTCGGGTAAGTTGACCGAGGGTCGATATTGACCAACGGGTAAATTCCGGAAATTTGATTTAATATTATTTTAATGGAAAATAATCCGGATTTACCTAATTATGCAGTTTTACGACGGAGACCGGACGAGAGCCGATTGAGCTCTAATTCGCGTACCCCGCATCACATCGGGTAAGTACAATTTAATTTCGGCAATTAGGATTATTTAAATACCGAGTTTAATTATTTTATGGAATTATGGATTAATTTCGCGTAGAAAGGAATATTATGCGAAATTGTAATATAATTGCCGTAAGTGGCATACGGGCTATCCAATAAATTTGGAATGAAGCCCGATAATTATTAGGAAGCTGTATAAGCTCGGTATACCCGAAGAAGGAAATTAAATAAATATAATGGGCTAAATTGGGCCGAGGCCCAATAAGGTAAATAAGGCCCAATAGCTTCAAGTTGATCAGTAAATGCAATATACTGATCGAAAAAAATTAAGTTGACCTCGGTTATATGGTTAAATGCAGTTACATACATTGGTTGGCGCGCACTTGGGCCGAGAGGTTCGGTATCAGCGAGACAAGAGTAGTCCGCGCGCGATTCCAGGTAAGGGAATTTTACGAGCTGTTAGAGATAGCTTTACAAGTTTTCGTCGACATTTACATTCCCTTAAATTGTCCGAAGGGTCTAGATTTGACATAAAATTTTTAGGGCCCCGGATGGGCAAATTACCAAAATACCCTTGTCAAGGGTAAAATTCCAAAATTTAGGAAAAGGTGTAAGGAGCAAGAACAAAGGGTTCTTGCTCGTTTTTGGAGTATTTCGATACATGCATGAGTAGGTCGGCTAACTTTTAAATGAAATTGCACAGCATTTCATGATTTCAACAAAAGCTGATTTTCGTTGAAAAACGATTTGAGAAATATAGCCGCCTACGTGATCTTTCATAAATGTGACGTGCTAGAGCTCAGCTCGCACGAGTTTTAATTTATGCAATTATTTCACTAGTGCTGGAGCGAGAGCTCGCACTAGAGTTTTGCATGATTTTTATGACACGGTGCTGGAGTTTAACTCGCACCATAATTTTATATATGATTTTCGTGACAGAGTGCTTGAGCTTAGCTCGCACTAGTTTTATTTGTTTTACTGACAGTGTTAGAGCACCGCTCGCACTACTTTTAAGATATTATACGATAAGCCGTGCTTGGAGCATCGGGCAGACTGTGTGTCACCGATTAAATAGGCTCGCACGTGCGTTTTGAGACTTGGCGTGTTAAAATAACCTGATGAGCCCGAACGAGGGATAAGGGTTGGAGATCCAGCTGATGAGCCCGAACGAGGGATAAGGCTGAGGGTCCACGGAGTACGATGTACCGTGCAAGTAGCATGGAGTACGATGTACCGTGCAAGTAGCATGGAGTACGATGTACCGTGCAAGTAGCATGGAGTACGATGTACCGTGTAGTATCTTCGTGATACGTAGACTTGTGGCGTTGTTTGACCACCCGTTGTTAGACCACCAGCGTTGTCGATGGGCCTTGCGGGTCAGTGGACCTGAGCTTGGTTGCCATGGCCGTTGGCAGGGGTTGGCCGGGCAAGGGTTGGCCGTCACAGTATGTTACATTAGCATCTGCAGATGCATGAAATCGGATAAGACTGACGGGATGGATTGACCCACCACCCGGGCGGTTCCCGATCATGGTGAGAACCCGCACACTAGGATCCGTGTGGCTGAGGAACTCCCGAGGACAGATATGGCCATAGTCCTAGTTATTACCGAAATACCTATGTTGCCTAGTCTCGTATTCGTAGATATATGTTTTCATTATTATTGTTTTCGAGGAACATGATTTCACGGATTTGTGTGAGTCAGGGCAACCCGAGGGAGGGGTTGAGCCCTGATCTGATTTGATATTTCAACGAGAAATAAATGATTTTTAAATGATGTACATGTTAAGTTACATGCTTTTGAGTTTTCACATGAGTTATTTTACACGACATCATAACATACCATCTGATTTGAAAATGTGTGGAGAAGGGGCGGTTTATGCATGGCACTGCGTTCATGTAGGTCGTATTGTTATCTACTTGTTCGTAGAATTGCCTTACTGAGCTTGATGTGCTCACCCCTTTCACTTTCTCACACAGACTTCATCCAGTAGATTGGAGGCGACTGGGTACGGCATTATAGTTGTCCGCTGCTGCCTATCTTTTGAGGTAATATATATACACGCTACCTATGGTTTTGTATCTGAATAACTGGAGCACAGTACTTTATTTTGTATGACACTGGGATGTATAGAGTGGCTATAATTATGTAATTAAAATCAAAGAATTGTAGTGCAGAATATTATGAATGTATATTAAAATTAAATTATGCACTAATTGTAAATACATGGTGAAGATGTGGGCACTGACATACAGCCCAATTATTGGTTATGGTTGGTCACGATCAGAGGTAAGTATAAATAATAAAAATGCGAAAAATTTACTCTGATTTTTGGGAAGTTCGGGTCGTGACAATAAAGGTGGTATCAGAGCAGAATTGGTCTGATGTATGTCAGTGTCAATAATTAGGAATTACATCCCTGTGTTACTGTGCTTGGTTAGATACAAACGTGTATATTAAGATGGGTTTTAATTAAGAAATGGCTGTGAATGCAGGACTATAGGCAGGATGCCTGTTACCCGTCGCGTTAGATGGGATAATGCACGAGGCAGAGGTCGTAGAGGTAGACCTGAGCCTGCTAGTCGTGCTGAGTTGACTGGTGAGAATCATGATGAAATTGAATAGAGGCTAATGTTGAGCATGCCTCACAGAGTCCGACAGAGAGATCGGACAGTATTGAGACACGCATCGCGAGATTGGAGCGGAGTGTGGAGATTACTTGAGGAGCTAATTGCTCAGATTATGAATAAGATCAGAGGGCGCAGCGGAGCATTGGTGGAAATCCGCTTGACCCATCTTAAATATTAAACATCCAGAGCTAAGATGAGAGATGTTTATGGATGTATTCCGGTGACAGAATTATCCCGGACACTGTTTAAAGGAAATTATGGATAAGAGTCAATACTTTGACCCAGAGGATTTGATTTATTGACGAGTATGGAGACTCGATTATATTCTGGGCAGATATGACCTCGACACTATGAACAAGAGACAGTCGAGAGGTCTGAGAGTTTATGAAAATGACTCAACTTTCCAATTAGAGTCTGATTGGCCCGTGAGATTACTTATACGAGGCAGTGCGCAGATTTGCAGTTGCGTAAATGAGAACATGAATTGCACGCCTCTGAGATTGAGAAAGGTAATGAGGGCTGAAATAGAGACAGAAAGAGAATCGAGAAATGACAGAGATGTCAAAGTGAGAAAATGGAAATTGGTAAGAGGTTAAATTTGATGAGTTATGGGCTAAGATAATTGGTAAGGCCCCAGTACATCTAATTTTGGCACTCTTGAGGAGTATTATGATTGGAGGACCCTGACCTGCTACAAAACAGAGTAGCAGTGTGATCACGGTAAGCAGTGTCAGATGCGTGGTGGATACCACGGAAGGAGGGTCTATACCTACACGGTATTGATGAAAATGGCCGTTAAGTGTGGTAAGACGGACCATTGATGTTGATTGCACAGAATTGGGCGAGATTGCCCCACAAAGAAGTAAAGAGGCGGAGAAAATTTCGTTGGTATAGCTGTAACGAAGAGGGAGGATGTAGCCGAAGAGAAAAGAGAAAGTGGGCTGTTGGACGAAGGCGAGAGGATGTCTTGGACCAAGACACTGTTGATGTTTTATGGATGTGGTGTAAGATACCACACTTGTTATGAATAATGAAGCACATATGTTTATTGATCCTGGTACCACATATTTACTCATACCGCCTTCATTCGTATATAAGTGAGTAAAAGGCATGAATGCCTACATCATTGGGCGCAATACAGATAAATGAGTACCCCAATAGAGGAGGATAAATTAACGGAATATAAATATAGAGATTTTAAGTTGAAAATGAAAACAGGGGTGCAACGGTAGAAATTAAAGGAGTAAAGGATTGTACTCACGGAAATAAATAATGACTAGAGTTTTCTCATGATTGATACATTAAGGAGATAATCTTTGAGATATGTGGATTCTGAATACAAGACGTATTGGAGTAAGAGGCGCATGCTAGGTAAGAGCATCCTTACGATACGAGGTCATTAGGATTAAAGCAATTATTAGCAAATATAAATTTTAACCAAGGATAAAGAGTGTGTATATGAAGTCACTGAGATATAACGTAGTTGTGGTTAAGTCTGAAGGCTAATAAAGGTATTTCAAAATACCTCCCCGCCTGAAGACTTGACAGCGTCTAAAAGTATATATATGTATAACCTATAACGTGAAATTGATTATCATAATAAATATCTTTAGCATTTGGATACTCCTACTAAAGACGATAAGAATATTAAAATTCGACAAATTACAAAGGTAAACATAGTAAAATTTAATAGGAGTCGTTAAGATAAGAAAAGGGAATGACGCAGGTTAGTACCTGAAAACGTAAGCAGTTGAGAATGATTTTATACGCTTATGCGTAAATAAGTCAAGGATTGGACCGATGTGTAAATCATCATTATCGATGATATGTTGGGTGTAGTTAAAGTCTAGGGCGATTTGTAGTCAATAATTGGAAGATGGCATTTACAAATTGGTTGCTGCGAGTTCTAAAAGGGATATACCTTGTTGACACGTTAACTGAGAAAACGTGGTCTTTGATAGAGTTGATAAATAAGATGATGGATGCGATATGGATTTCGGTGTAGTAAAGTATGAACTGACCACCGTAATTAATTTCATGATACCCAACAGCTCAAGAGGTTCTCAGTGAGCATGGATACCTCAAAGTTATGATGGAGCTGTGTATTGATGTATAATGGGAAGATAGTCAAGTATGGAGTCAGACAACTCATTGATCATGAAATAAACTATCTGACCCATGATTTAAAGTTGACAACAGTATTGGTACCGAGGATATGGTACTATTATGTACAGGGTGAGAAATTGTGGATATGCACTGAACATAAAGCCCGAGTATCTGTTTTCACAGAGAGAGGCGAACATGAGAATACATATTGGGTTAGAGCTTCTGAGAGGTTTTGATTTGTGAAAATTGTACCGCCCAGGAAAGGCTGATGCTTTGAGCAGAAAGAGCCTCGGGATGGTATTACATATGATGGTCAGGGAGCGTGAGCTGCTAGATGCAGTTGGGAACCTCAGTATGGATGTGATCCCTTCTGATGATGACAGTGATTGTGTGACAGCTAGCCTGATGATTAGAACCGGATGAGTGTGCTCGGATTTGCCAGGCTTAGCGTGATGATCGGCAGGGTGTCGATGGTGTGGGTCAGATTCAGAAGGGTACAGTGACAGAGATCACAGAGAGTGTGATAATCATTTACAGAGGTTCAGAGACAGTATGAGTGCTCCCCAGGACCACAGCTGATAAGATATTGATATTGACAGAAGCTCACTCTTCGGGATATACAGTGCATACGGAAGGTAATAAAAATATATTAAAATCTCAAAAAGGGTATTGGTGGTCAGATGTGAAAAGAGATATGGTGGAGATTGTGGAAAAGTGCCTAGCATGTCAGCAGAGTAAGGTAGAGTACAAAAAGTCTGCAGAGTTATTGCAGCACCTACCTATATCGACACGGCACGAGGAAAGAGAACAAGTCTCCATGTATGTCATGATGGGTTACAGAGAACCCAGGTGAATTATGAGGCTATATGGAGGATAGCCGACAGAGTGACTAAGTCTACCCACCGTATGGTTATGAAATCCCCAGATACTCAGAGTGTATGAGGATTTATGTGTAAAGAAGATTGTGAAACATTAAGTAGCGTTCCAGTGAGCATGGTATCATATAGGGATTCCCGCTTCACTTTCTACTTCAGAGGATATTTAAGGAAACTATGGGAACCCCACTGAGTATTAAGCACAGCTTTCCATCCTCAGACAGATGGTCAGTCAGAGAGGACTGTACAAGTTCTGGAGGACCCGATGAAAGCGTGTGCCATTGATTTTATAAGCTCATGGAATGATAAGTTGATTTCTAATTGAAATTGCCAATAACGACAGTTGGCAGTTGAGTATCGGGATAACGAGATATGAGGCAGTGTATGGTTGAAGGGGTTGTTCCCCCAAATTGGATAAGAAAAAGTGGGTGTTAGATATGATCATTTTCGACTTTGGATAATAAATCTCTGAGGATGTTTAGTTGAGAAGAGAGAGATTAAGAACACCTCAGAGGAGATAAACAAGTATTGAAACTCACCTTTGGTGAATTAGTATGGTTGAAAGTTACACGTCCTAAGAGAGTAAGGACATAGCGAACCTTTGGAAGAAAGTAAATTGAATTGTGCTGGATTGAATATTTGAGAGATTGGACAAGTGGGAGATAAGACCTGTAGGTTGTTGTAATCACTTGAATTAACAGGCACCCACAATGTGTCCCACTTCTGATGCTTCGGCAATACTATCCAGATCCAGCAGAGGTGACAGGATACGAACTCCAAAGGGTTAGTTTCGTGGAGATATAAGTATATTGATAAGTTGATTCGGGCATTAAACAGGAAAGAGAAAGAATTGAGGTTTAAGATAATCTCCCTAATTAAGTCCTTGGTAGTAATACACTCCGGAGAAAGTCATATAAGAATTTAAGAATATGATACGATCGATGTACCCGGAGTTGTATATGGACTCATATGAATTGGTTCTAATTTGGAGGACCAAATTCCTTAAGTGGGGGAGAGTTGTAAGACCCGAATTTAACTAAATACGGAAATTAAATAAGAAAATATGGGTGGTGTATAAAGGGAGGTTAAGTCAAATTGGATCCCGAAACAAGAGCAAGGGTAAAATGGTAAAAATACCAAAATTCGGTATTTCGACGATAAGAAAATTTTAATTAAAAATAAAGAATTTGGATATCTTGATCAAAAATAAGGAAATTATAAATTTTGGGTCAATTGATCGAGATTGGAAAATTTTAAAAATATCGGAGAAATTACCGGGATTATATCTCGAAGAACGCGAAGAAATAATACCGAAATTTAGAGAAAAATAAAAATTAATAAATTTAAATTGAAATTTGATAAATTTAAGTAAAATAAAAAAAAAAAAATAAAATAAGGTAAATGGATATTTTGGGATTTTTAAGGGTATTTTATTTGAATAGTAGATTGATTTAAATAAATCAAAATAAAAAAAATAAAATTGATAAAAAAAAAAAAAGAAACCGAACCAAAAAAAAAAAGGAAAAGGAGAAACCCGAGAAGACCGAAAACCGTGAACAGTGACCCGATTACCCATCACCGTCGAATCCCGACCACCGGCGACCGATCGACGACGACGAAGCTTCCAGGAGCTAGAGCAGGGTCCGGCGAACCCATAGGCACCGGAATCGAGCCGCGAGGTGGCCGGAGGAGCCCGATCCGAGCTCCGAAAGTTCGCGGGAGAGAAGAGGCTACCGCCGGCGAACCACCGCACCTGGGCCGGAAAGGAGGGCACCAGTGAGTTCAGGGAAGGAAGCCGGTCCTTTTGGCACCGGTCTTGGCCGGTGAGACCGCCGGAATCGCCGGCGACGGCAAGAGGCAGTGAGAGCTTCAAAAACGGCACCGTTTGGCAGGGAAGAAAAGAAAAGAAAAGAAAAGAAAAGAAAAGAAAAGAAAGGAAAAGAAAAGGAAGGAAAGGAAAAAAAAAAATTTACCGGGGGACGACTCGAGGTTCGGGTAAGTTGACCGAGGGTCGATATTGACCAACGGGTAAATTCCGGAAATTTGATTTAATATTATTTTAATGGAAAATAATCCGGATTTACCTAATTATGCAGTTTTACGACGGAGACCGGACGAGAGCCGATTGAGCTCTAATTCGCGTACCCCGCATCACATCGGGTAAGTACAATTTAATTTCGGCAATTAGGATTATTTAAATACCGAGTTTAATTATTTTATGGAATTATGGATTAATTTCGCGTAGAAAGGAATATTATGCGAAATTGTAATATAATTGCCGTAAGTGGCATACGGGCTATCCAATAAATTTGGAATGAAGCCCGATAATTATTAGGAAGCTGTATAAGCTCGGTATACCCGAAGAAGGAAATTAAATAAATATAATGGGCTAAATTGGGCCGAGGCCCAATAAGGTAAATAAGGCCCAATAGCTTCAAGTTGATCAGTAAATGCAATATACTGATCGAAAAAAATTAAGTTGACCTCGGTTATATGGTTAAATGCAGTTACATACATTGGTTGGCGCGCACTTGGGCCGAGAGGTTCGGTATCAGCGAGACAAGAGTAGTCCGCGCGCGATTCCAGGTAAGGGAATTTTACGAGCTGTTAGAGATAGCTTTACAAGTTTTCGTCGACATTTACATTCCCTTAAATTGTCCGAAGGGTCTAGATTTGACATAAAATTTTTAGGGCCCCGGATGGGCAAATTACCAAAATACCCTTGTCAAGGGTAAAATTCCAAAATTTAGGAAAAGGTGTAAGGAGCAAGAACAAAGGGGATGTATAATTAATGTAAATAATTATAAATGACTGGAGAAGAAATAAGTTAGATGGTAAATATATAGTGGGACTGGCATTGACGCACAGCCCAATTTGTTAGTGGAGTGTGGTCACGATTTAAGGACAGGTAAGAATTTAAGTAAATAAACAAAAAGCGAAAAATTAACTCTGATTTTTGGGTAGTTTTGGTCGTGACATCTTGCTACTTGTGGTTTATGATGATGATGTTTAGATAGTATCTCGTGCCCGCGCAGCATGCATGTATGTTTTTCGCACAGAGAGTACCTTTGGTGCCCGTGCCCGAGCTAGGTTCTAGAGAAAGTAAGAAAGATAGATACTACCTGTATTTTTATGAAAGTGTTGTACGACCCTAATCCAATCTACAGCCCCCTTACCATGACCATAGATATGATGACTCTCTAAGGAGAATGACACGTATCGCATGACTTAGTTATAGCCTAGTCTTCATGATTATGATTATGAATGGCGATTATAACGATGAATGACTATGTTTTCTTTTATGAGATTATGACAATTGTTTATAAACAATTATGTTTTATGAAATGTTTATGAATAATGATGATTTTAAGAAATCATCCATGAAAAATTTATGAAATAGTTAAGCATGTTATTTAATTTAAAGAAACTCATGCTTCATAATTTTTATGACGACCATGTATGAAATGAAAATTTACATATCTTTTTTAAAGTTTGGTTTTATGAACGATTTTACATGTTCTTACATATCAGAACTGCTTTAAACGTATTATCTTACTGGGCTTTTTTTCGAAAGCTCACCCTCTACCGTTTCAGACTGTTTCAGTGATCTATAGGCGCTACCTGCCGCATACATGACATAGGCTGGTGGAAAAGAGCTACCCTAGGCTACTTTTTGTACTCGCAAAAAAGGAATACAATTATATTCCTTTACCAGACACATTTTGTATGCACAAACATATATTGAAAATATTTTGTTGGGATGTAATTTGTAGGAAAATAAATATAAAGAATATTACTGTTTGGGAGGTTGTCTTAAAGTACTTGGTCTTGATTTGAAATGGATGTATTGGATTGATAATGTGTATTGGAAAGCATGTTTGGTAGTTGTTAAAATATCTAGGATTGTTAAAAACAATTGGTTTGCAAGTGGGTAGGCTTATGTATAAGCCGTTATGCTGCCGAAATTTCTATCGGCCATATAAGTCAAAACGTGAAATTTAAATATAATTCCGGATAAAAAAATAAGAAAATGAATTGACACTGAACAAGAATACAACCTAAGTAAATAAAGGAATAAGTGAGGAATTTAAGTTTAAAAAAAAAATTTCCTCAAATTTTTAAGGGTCAAGGGTCGTTACACATTGAGGTAAGAAAAATTTTCATGTGCTGTTAGAGATAAATATGCATAATTTTCATGTATTTGTAGATATAAAATTTTAGGCTGAATTCGCAGTTACCAAAATTACAAAAAAAAATCTAGATCGAATTTTATGACTCTAAAAATTATAGATTCGAGCCTAGTTGAACTGTCTAAGTTTACTGATCGAATTTAAATGGTTTGCATAGATACTATTATGGTTTGAATTCTGTTTAAAATCGAAAATCTCGAATTTTTAAATTTTCATAGATTGTTTTTTTAGATTTTATCCAAAAAGGGATAGTCAGCATGTTTTGAACTGTTTCGTGAAACCAATTGAATTTATATGTGATTTAAGAAAAAATGATCTGTTTATAAAGAAATACTGATGTAATGTGCTTGAGCGCGTGCTGACAGTGCGTTGCATGATCCGACTCGCACTAATAAGATGTGCTTGAGGGCGTGCTGACTGTGTATCGCACATCTAGACTCGCACAGATGAGATGTGTTTGGGGAATGTGAACATGACTATTTATAAAAGAACATTTAAGATGATAAGTCGAAAAGTACCTCTATAGGATTTATGTTATAAATTTGTTATTGAAAAATAAAATTAATCAGATTGATTTATTATTTCTGATCTATTATCGACTCGTAACCCAATCGAATTGTGTAAAATTTAGATCATTACACCTATCTTTTGTAAGGAAATATGAGATAATATTTTCAAAAAAAATGTCTATATATTAAATAAATATATATAAATAATATATATAGTTATTTATATATATATATAATATATTATATATTTAGATATTGAGTTAAATAATATATTTTATATATATATATATATATATATATATATATTTATATATAAAGAGAAGAGAGAAAGGATCGGGAAAGACCCGATCCCTTCCTTGTCCTTCTCCTCTGTTAATAGAGAAGAACGAATATAAAGGGCTGCGATGGAGATGGCGTCGGTCAATCGAGGGAAGAGGACCGATTGCCGATGCCAACCCAGGATAGATTGACGAGGAGTCGACGAAAGAGAGAGAAAAATAGGCGAAAGAGAGAACAAGGAAAGAGAAGTCATCGCCATCGGTCTAGCTCTATCGCCTTGATCAAAAGTCCCTCTGCATGGCCCGATGCTGTTGAAAGCGAAAACCGACCAAAAACCAGCTAACGAGACTTGATAAAAAAAATTGAAATTGAACTGGTTCAGACTGGTTCAGTAGAAAGAATATAATTTTTTTTAATCCTGTTAATATATTTTTATAACTTTTAACATGATTAAAGACCCATATTTAAATATTTTTTTTAAGCAAAAGATTTAAAAATTTGAATTTATTTCTAATAATTATACTTATTTTTTTTAAAGATTTAGTAAGAGCAAAATACAAGAATCAATAAATTTTAAAAATATTACTACCAATAATAATAATTAATTTTCAAAAATTTAATGTGGCAGCTGCCCATTCGTCCCTACCCTAAATATAGGGCTATTAGCTACAACAGTGATGTGACATGGAAGTAGGACCACTATTTTTTGTTGTTAGAAAATCAAACCATTCAACTGTACGTAATAAAGCTATTGCTATAGACAGCCAAACGCAAACCTGTCATGTGGAGAGTTGGCAAGTGCACCGCTTTGTTTGCTAAAACAACCAGTCTCCCACCCCGCCGTCCGGTCTTCTAATCAATCAATTGCCATGTTTATATCGAAAGAGAGGCCTACTGTTCCCTTGTAAAACCATTCTCCAACCCTGAAAACAGGCTCGCCACACAGCACTCAGTACCCATCTAACCTACCATGTCTCAACTTGCTGATACCCATGTCGCTGTTCTAGCCTTCCCTTTCGGCACCCACGCTGCTCCACTCCTTACCATCATTCATCGCCTAGCCTCTGCTGCCCCAAACACTGTGTTTTCATTCTTCAGCACTGCGCAATCCAACTCTTCCCTCTTCTCAACGTCCCAACAAATGCTACCAAACATCAAGGCCTATGACGTTTCGGATGGTGTGCCGGAAGGCTATGTTTTTGTCGGGAAGCCTCAGGAGGATATTGAGTTGTTCATGACAGTGGCACAACAGAACTTCAGGAAGGGAATGGCATCGGCAGTGGCAGAGACTGGGAGGAAGGTGAGCTGCTTGGTTACTGACGCTTTCTTTTGGTTTGCCAAAGAGATGGCGGAGGAGATTGGTGTGCCTTGGCTACCATTTTGGGCTGGAGGGGCTAACGCCCTCTCTTCCCATTTTTATACTGATCTTATAAGAGAAAAATTAAGAGTTGGAGGTAATTTTTTTTTTTTTTTGGACTGAAGTTTGCTTGTATAAACATATATTGGAAGGAACCCTTTATTATTGATTTCAGAGATGGATTACTTACATGTGTCTGTGTAAATACAGGTATTGTTGGGCGAGAAAATGAAACCCTCAACTTCATTCCTGGAATGTCTCATGTACGCATCCATGATTTGCCTGAAGGAATCCTGTTTGGAAATTTGGAATCAGTCTTCTCTCGTATGCTACATAAAATGGGCCAAATGCTACCTGAGGCATGTACAGTCTTCCTAAACTCCTTTGAAGAACTAGACCCTGTTATAACAAATGATTTCAAGTCCAAGCTCAATAAATACCTAAATGTTGGACCTTTCATCCTTGCAACACCACCACCATCTGCTCCAGATTCACATGGTTGCCTGACCTGGCTTGACAAGCACAAACCAGCAACTGTGGCTTATATCGGGTTCGGTTCTGTTGCAACCCCACCTCCAAATGAACTTGTAGCATTAGCAGAAGCATTAGAAGCTAGCAGGGTTCCGTTTATATGGTCTCTTAAAGATAAATCGAAGGTGCATTTGCCCAATGGGTTCCTAAACAGGGCAAATGGTATGGTGGTTCCATGGGCTCCCCAGATAGATGTGCTAGCTCATGGTGCTGTTGGGGTGTTCATAAGTCATGGTGGTTGGAACTCACTACTAGAGAGCATAGCAGGTGGGGTGCCAATGATTGTGAGGCCATTCTTTGGGGATCATAGGCTGAATGCAAGAATGATAGAGGATGTATGTGAGATTGGTGTGATTGTTAAGAGTGGAATCACGAAGAATGGAATAATGAGTAGCTTGGATCTAGTTTTGGCACAAGGAAAGGGGAAGAAAATGAGGGAAAATGTGAGGGAAATTAAAGAACTTGCAGAGAGAGCAGTTGGACCACAAGGCAGCTCTACTGAAAATTTCGAGGCATTGTTGGATTTAGTAGCTAGGCAAAATTATGCTTAAAATCAATTTACGAGCATAATTATGTGAAGTTGTGCCATCATTTTACTGCCTTGGCTTATGGTTTTGTATCTTGGATGATCACATTAGTCTCGTATTTATGAAACAATGGCTTATAATTATAAGAAGAATTCAAATTATTATTATTATTATTATTATTATTATTATTATTATTATTATTATTATTATTGTTATTATTTGAAAAAAGGGTAAGCATGATTTTCTATTCTGATTCTTGGTTTCAAAAGATGTAAATACTAAGCTATATATAGCAAGACATAAATATGCATATGGGTTTATATTGCAATAGCAGATAAAGATCAAGCTTAAACAGATTAATCTCTATGCCCAATTCAACTCGGATTGCCAAGAAATTCAAGTTTTTTCAACTAATGATGCTTCTAAACGGATAACATACAGTCTTTACAAAAAAAGTTTCAAAGGTTTGAAAGCCAGGGGCCAAGGGCAACTATATTAGTTCCTAGTTAATGAACCAAATTAAGTTGCCAAGAAAACTATCTGCTTGATGGGATTGTCAGGCTTGCATTTGAAGGTGACTTGTTCTATCAGAGACAAGATTCTTTGAAATCTGAAGGCAATATCATAAATTTCCAATCACTCTGCAACTTGTTCTTCCTCTGGGGTAAGACTGAAAGCAGAAATAGTAGTCTTTCAGCTGCAAAAGGGCAATTGCAAGTCTACGTTTTGCAAAGCATTCAAAAAATCAATTTTTCATGTCAAATGAGGTTGATATAGAAACTGAAGCATTTACAAAAAGACTTAAACCACTTTAGCTAGACTATGTAAGACTTAAACGAGACGGCAAAGGCTTAGTTGGTTGCGCTCCCTTAAATTTTCTCTACAATCTCTTCCAACATATTTTGATATTAAGAGGCTAGTTGTTATTGACATGCGCAACAATAGTCTCGAACATATTTGAAAGGACATAGAGGTATGATATCCGCTAATTTCTCTTTCTATTTTTTTAAACGCTGACACATTTATAAAAAAAAAAAGATTTTTTTTTCTTTTCTACAATGTCTTCCATATGTAAAGATTCTTGTCACGACCTCCCGTGACTTATCAAAACCCACTACAAATTTTTCGCATTTTACTTACCTTTCCTTCTGTCACAATTCAATCACCAAACCGTTGGACTGTGATTCGATATTAGTCACATCAACCACATTCATTTCATAGCACGCATACAAGTCAATACAATTATCCATTGACCGTAAGTACTCTTTTCTTAAAAGAAAACCCATATACATTAATACAAATATTGTACATATACATCCCCGATCATACATTCGTTTACATAAATGTGCTTTTACGTATAAAACGTTTCAAATGTGTATACCTCTCGTAAGATGGGTATGTAGTGGATAAAGGAATACCAGCCCTTAATTGTGCTCAACTAATGTGAACACTCTGTATAGAGGAGAAAATAAAAAGGGGGTGAGCTCACCGCTCAGTAAGGAAACAAGACAAGCAAGTAGATAACCACACTATCTACAAAATATAATGTTCCTACCTTTAAATCATTTCCTTTTCGATTCACATCTAAAGCATGTATCTTTCTTAAAACATTTATGCAAGTATATATACAAATCATCAGTATGAACTGAAAACGTGCTGGTTTAATAACCTCAGCAATTTATGCAAAACATTGCATTTTCATGTAATTACTATAAATCACATTTCAATATGCCATATCAATTAAATCAAAACAAAGATGACATATCATCATGTAAAAACATGAAAATCCGGGCCTCACCCATCCCTCGGGTTACCCTTTTCACAATTCACAAAGTCACATGTCTAATTTATAAAATCATGTCATAATTCAATCAAAAAATCTCAAGTGAGTGAAACGAGATAGGTGACTACATGTTCGAGATTATGATCATATCTCATTTTTTCGTGATCCCAGACTACACAATACTCGGTGTACGGGGCTTCACATTTGCTGTAACGGGAGGTGGGTCAAATCCTCAACCATCAGCCATCAATTCTATATCATCGTGTACTTACAGTACATCGTATTCCATGGACCCAATCCTCATAGTCGGGGTGTCTGCCATAGGTCTTAGCCCTCATACCATGGATAATAGTTTCGATAGCCCTCGACCATATCTCAAAAATTTGCACATGCGAACATATAATCGATGCGACACACAGTCTGCACAAGCTCCCAGCACGGCTGTTTCATGCTATCTCTTTCAAAACCGGTACGTGCGAGTAAACTCCAACACGACCACATGCACAAGTCATATAAATTTAGTGCGAGTAATGCTCCTAGCACTATGTCATGTAAAACTGTACGAGTAATGCTCCAATACTCTATCGTGCATCAATCAATAAAACTGAGTACGAGCAACGCTTCAGTACTCTATCATGCACAAATCGCATTAAAATTAAGTACGAGAAATACTGAAGTATTATGTGATGCATATCTTATAAAATCTAGTGCGAGTATCACTCTAGCACCAATGGTTTTTCACACAAATCGATAGATAACTTATTTCAATTGAAATTCACTAAATTAAATCAAATTGGCACTATAACGTGCTGTTTTCACATATAACATGAAAACATTAGCCAAATCTATTTATACAACTGTCAAAACTAGTCAAAAACATGCTTCCTAAGCTTTTTACCCTTAATTGGGGTAAAATCAAAATTTTACCTTGTCGGTTCCTACCGTAATTTTTCATATTCGAAAATCCATATACAATTTAAATACTCAAAACTCTATTCGAATTACTTATAGTTACCTCTAGCTACTCACAAAATTTCCTTACCTTAAATCACGTCATTTGACCTCACTTCCTCGGTGCTGCTAAACCTCGCAGTCCGATCAGCTTCCAATATAAACTCTGAAGCTGTAGATAACCATTCACATCAGTATTCCTTAATATACTTAATTTTCACTTGCATGAATTTAAATCAATGCATTTAGCCTTTTTTACACCCACTTGGCCTTATTACATCTAATTGGACCTTACTCTCTCTTAAGTTCATTTCGATTTTACAACTCATTTCTCGATAACCTATTAGACTCATCAAGTCTACTAATTCGAATTGAACCGACATAAATCTTCCCATGCTTCAAGTTCATTATTTTCTCCCACTATGGTATTTCACCATACATCTCATATACCTATTTTTATTCATCATCTATTCCAATACATGTATTTCACAAAAGTATCTTACAGTCACATATACATGCTTAATAACATCACTACATGCTTCAATCATCATTAAATCCATTCCTAATCAACTTTCTCTCATTTTCTCAAATTTTAGGTCATGGAGGATTAACATGTTCATGGTTGTTTTCAGCCAACAAAACATACACCAATCAACCCACCAAGATACCTATATTAACATATTTGAAGTAGGTGTATTGAAATCTTACCTAGCTTGATTTTTTTTCTCTTTTTGCCAAATTGGGGGAAATCCACTTTGCTAATTCAACCCTTGATTTCAACTTCTAGTTTTCAACTATGTTGTTCTCCTCCTCTCAAGGAACAACTTTGCTGAAACAATTCTCTCTCAAAACTGATTGAAAGGTGATGATTTTTTGGAGTACAAAGGTTCAATAGGGATTTCTGTTTCTTGGAGAAGGAAGGTGTAGCAGTCGGGTTTATATAGAATTGCCTTAGGAGATCGATCTCCTAGTAATGAGAGATCGATTTGCCCTGTGTTTATCTCTTCAAAATTTTGACCTTGAGAAAGTAAGATCGATCTGCCTCTTGGTATGAGATCGATCTTCTTCAAACAGAATCACTTAGAGATCGATCTGGCCCTTGAGAAGAGATCGATCTGTGCTATCTAGAACCCTTTAGAGATCGATCTGCTTTTAATGAAGGATCAATCTCCCTCTTGTAGAATGCTTTAGCATTACAAATTTAAGCAATGAGATCAATCTCCCCTTGCAATGAGATTGATCTGCCCTTCATCTGCAGCATTCCTACTGCAATTTTTCCAAAAATTCAAAGGTATATTCACATTCAATTTGCTTCACTACTCATTTTACATTTCATTCACATTTGGAACTTAAAAACATTCATTTCTTATGATTCATATCAAATGTAATGATAAGTTGCATATTAAACATATTAATTGTCATATTTTCCCATGATTTAGATTATTCTATATGCTTAATTTTTGGATTTGACTTATATTTTCTATTTTGTATTATAGATGAAGGAATATAAACAAAATGGATTAAAGTTGCAAAATTTTGATCAAGTCACAAAATCAAAAGATATCTTGGTGTAACACGTGGGTACGCCTAAGGCAGTGACAAGAATTGTAAGTCAAATATGTGAATTCAAGTCAATATCCATCACTTGTAGTTGAAATTGACTTAAGCAGTCTAAAGATAGCAAGTGAAAGATTTTTATTATTAAGGAAGAGATATGCAATGACTGTCTTTGGCAAGTATTGAAAAAGGAAAGAAGTTTAGTTGTAATCAAACTCAATCAGAGAAATTTCCTTTGGAAATAGATTCTCGGGGTTAGGAGATTTGGTATTTATAGACTAAGAGTGGAAAGTGAGATGAATCATCATCATAGACACACAATTCTATATTTTTTATTTTTCTTTAGTGTTTTTCTCTCAACTTATGGCTTGCTAAATTATTTAGTCCAGCTAAAGAATAATTAAAGTTTTGGGTTCTTCAAGAATTATGAGATCTAATTAGTTTTATCTTGTTCTTTTACATCTTTGCTATTTATATATCTTCTATGCTTGTTTAAATTATTGTTTTGATTGATTGTGCAAAAAGGGTCCTTTGTTCAATTGTCAGGATAATATATCACCAATTAGAAATATGAATCCGTAATTGTTTAGGAATTCTAATATAAGTGGTAAATAACATAAATGATTACAGAAAAGTTTTCAATTCTATGTTAAGAAGATATATAATCTAGCTTAAATGAACCTGCATGTGTGTTTGTTGGTTAGAATTAGTAGTCTCTCTAGTTTTTAATGTTGTTGGTAAATTAAATCTTAAAATCGTATCTAAGGTTGTTTAACTGACAAGAGAAATAATTAGAGATCGTATCCTGATTATCAAAGAAGTAAGGAGGGATAGGTTGTTAGGTCGTACCAATAACCATAACCAATTTGGTAACTATTAAAAGAATTCATTTTTGCATCAATGATCAATTCCATGAACCCACTATAAAATTATTCATTTGGTTGGATGTTTTCATCATATTGATTTTCTCCCAATATTTTACATAGTGAACTTCTGTCACGACCCTCAACTTACCAAAATACGTACAAATTTTTCGCATTTTCATGCATCAATCCTTAATCATCCTTCATCGATCGTGAACAACCACGCACTTAACAGTTGGGTTGTGTGTCGACGTCTAACTCACTCCACCATACCAATTCAATTTGAAACATTATTTATGAGTAAACACTTGTATAAATGTATATATATCAGAGTTGTTACATGTGTTTACATTGTTTTACATCCCCAGTGGTTACATACAAAATGCTACTGTGCTATGTCTAGTTTAGATACAAAATAATCAAGGTGTGTATACCTTTAGCGATGGGATGCAGCGGATTACCAAAAAGGGAACGCCTCCAGTCACGCTCAATCTATACTCAAATCTCTGTAGAGAGGGGGAAAATAAGGGGGGTGAGCAAACCACACGCTCAGTAAGGAAATCATGCGAACAGGTAGATACTGCACTATCTACGTGATCGTGATGCCATGCTCAAAAGCATTTCATTCCTTATTTATCTCAAAACATGAGTGTATGATTGTGTTAATGGTATGTAAAGCATTCATGCTATTAAAATCAAGTGCACATTTCAACTCAAAGCATGGTATAAATCATCATGCATAATTCACAATAAAAGCATGGCATTATCCATCATGCATTTTCACAATAAAGCATGGCATTAAACATCATGCATCCGTGCACTTTAAAAACCATTAACAAGTCAATTTCAACATTGGTCAGGTCTCGGCCCATCCCTCGGGCTTTCCTGACCCACAATCATTTCAAACATGGATTTATTCTCAAATAGCAGTAGACATGTGAGATAGGCAGTTCAACAATAGGTAATAACCTCAAGGCCTATGTACATAACCTGTGATACCGGCTACACGGATCAGGTGTGCGGGATATCACCACTATCTGCTTCCACACGGGAGGTGGGTCAAATCCTACCCGTCGATCCATAGCAGATCTCGTCCGAAGATGGCACATCTCAACTCAACACGGTACAATGTACTCCATGCTACATGCACGGTACGACGTACTCCGTGGACCCAATCAACACATCATATCACGCCACATCTCAAACGCACGTGTGAGCCTATTTAATCGGTGCGACCTCTTTTCTATCCGAAGCTCCTAACATGGCTAATTAATCATGTCAAAACAATGCACGTGTGAGCCTATTTAATCGATGTGACACCCAGTCTACTCGAAGCTCCAAACACGGCAACATGCAAGGTGGGCATCCAGTGCGAGACAAACTCGAGCACAATGCCAAAACAAATATGAAATCCATGTGAAAACTAGTGCCTCTTGCACTCATGTGTATAAAACACGTCAAATCTCATGCTAGTCATACTCTAGCACGCTTTCATACTCACAAAATCATGTAGGTGGCTCAAAACTTTGCAAAGTATGGTTAATAAAACCAAAACACACTCATTTCTTTTGCAAATCATTTCAATGTTAGCCAACCTACCAATCATTTGCTAAAAAGCAATAAAACATGATTTTCAAAGCAATATGCTTTTGTTTTCATGCACATTTCTCAAACTCCCAACTTTTACCCTTCAATCACCCAACAACATTTCCTAATCTCATGCATTCTAGCAAAACATTTAAGCGCCCAAATTGCGCACAGATATCTCTAAGAGTCCACACAATTCCCTTACCTCGATTTACTTGGTGTGACTCCTTTCCTTTTAGCTTCTCACTCTCTTGGCTCAACTCGCCTCGGCGTATCCTCGGAAGCTGCGATTCATTCATTAAATCGATTGAGTTAATGTATTTAACCCATAATTGACCTCACTAGTCAATATTATTCACTTATGCATTTTACAAATGCCTTAATCCATATTTTACCTCTTTTAGGTAAATCTCACAATTTATCCACTAACCACATCTTAAAATCATACCACACACTATTAATAACTTTTACATATCTCATTCATCATTAATCTCCATACATTCCACTTTCTCACTCTAGACCATTTCTAGGTCATAATCATTCCAATGTATTTAGATAGTTTCTAACCATCCATACTCATGCCAAACAACTCCAAAATCAATTATATAAACAATGTACCTTAGTTGGAGTGTTAGAATCTTACCCAATTTGATTTCTCTTCTTGCTCCAAATGGCAATGCCCTTAACTCCTTCAATACCAACAATGGGAAAATGCTTTCCAACTATGTTGTTCTTCTCTTTGATAGGAACAACTTTGTCTCTAATGGTCTCTCTTCAAACCTCACTGAAAATGGCTGATTTTTGAGAGAGAATGTTAGGTTTTTGGGTTGAAAGTGGAAGGTTTGTGTTTTTCTCGAAATTTTTTGATTTCTAGCACTCCTTATATAGAAATAGCTTGAGGAGATCGATCTGGTCCAAGAGGAGATCGATCTGGTCC
Organism: Firmiana major; assembly: GCA_033439115.1. Classification (NCBI taxonomy): domain Eukaryota; kingdom Viridiplantae; phylum Streptophyta; class Magnoliopsida; order Malvales; family Malvaceae; genus Firmiana; species Firmiana major. Next base: position 79,322,195 of record CM065898.1, on the reverse strand, counting down.
CTTAAAATCCCTCTTTTTCATGGCATTTTTAAGCCTGAGATCGATCTGTCGAAGCATGAGATCGATTTGTCGAGGCATGAGATCGATCTGCTCTCAAACAGAGAGCTAAGGAGATCGATCTGGGTGCTTGGGGATCTATCTTTTCACTACAAAATGCTTAGGAGATCGATCTGGCTCCATTAGAGATCGATCTGCTCTATTCTTTTGCCCACATAAGAGCATTCTAACTCTTCCAGATCGATCTCTCATCCCATGAGATCGATCTGCCCTTCAAAATTTCCAGATTTTCTGCAGTTCCTCTGCAACAACCCTTACCAAACATCCTTAATTTGCTACCATGATCATTTCCTCATTCATTCATCTTTGAGTCTTGAAAATAGCATCCATCCTCACTTCATACACATTAAAACTTTTGTAGAATCTTTGTATGACCAATGGTACTTTATATAAACAAAAATGGAAGTGCACATCTTATGCAATTCTACTTCCATTTTACCAAACTACTCATAATCCATTCTACACACATTCTCCACATGTTTTAAGTCCATTTCTTCACATTTATACATAATGTAACTTGTGTGTACAATTACCACTCTCATTACAAGTGTGTACATTACTTATGGACTTACATCACATATACTTCACTTATGAATTCATAGTACAACTCTATTTACATTTCTATGTACATATATACCCTTATACATATACGGGGTCTCACATTCTCCCCCACTTAGAAAATTTGGTCCTCTAAATTGGAACCAATTATTTTGTGAACAACTCGAGATACTTCTCCCGCATCAAACTCTCCAATTCCCATGTGGCTTCTTCCACAGTGTGATGTTGCCAAAGTATTTTCACCAAGGGAATTGTCTTTGTCCTCAGCACTTTCTCTTTTCTGTCCAATACCCGAACTGGCTTCTCATCATAGGTCATACCCTCATTGAGCTCCAAAGGCTCATATCTTATCACATGTGCCGGGTCCGGGTGATACTTCCTCAACATGGATACGTGGAAGACGTTATGCACACTTGCCAACTCTGGTGGCAATGCCAACCTATACGCCTTGTCTCCCACCTTATCAAGTATCTCAAATGGCCCTATATATCGAGGGCTCAACTTTCCCTTCTTCTCAAATCTCATAATTCCCTTCGAAGGGGAAACTTTCAAAAACACTGACTCACCCACCTCAAACTCTAGTGGTCTCCGTCTCTTGTCAGCATAACTCTTTTGCCTGCTTTAAGCTGTCCGTAACCTCTCACATATCAATTGGACGTCCTCAGAGGCTTGTCTAACCAAGTCGGGAGCAAAGATCTGTCTGTCACCAACCTCTTCCCATCCAATAGGGGAACGGCATCTACACCCATACAATGCCTCATATGGTGCCATCCCGATACTCGCATGAAAACTGTTATTATACGCGAACTCTGCGAGTGACAAATGGTCATCCCAGGAGCCTCCAAAATCCAATGCACACGCTCTCAACATGTCCTCCAGGGTCTGTATAGTCCTCTCTGACTGACCATCTGTCTGAGGATGAAACGCGGTGCTAAAATTCAACTGGGTCCCCATCGCTTCCTGAAAATGTTCCCAAAAGTGGGAAGTGAAGCGGGCATCCCTATCAGAAACAACGCTCACTGGAATTCCATGTAGCCTCACTATCTCGTGCACATATAGGTTCGCTAACTGGCTCATAGTATCGGTAGCTCTCATAGCTAGAAAATGGGTTGATTTCGTCAATCGATCCACAATCACCCATATGGCATCATGACCTCTCCGGGTCCTCGTTAATCCCATTACAAAATCCATGATGACATGTTCCCACTTCCATGTTGGTATTGGTAGAGGCTGCAATAACCCTGCAGGCTTCTGATGCTCTACCTTCACCCTCTGACAAACGAGACACTTAGCAACATATTCAGCAATGTGCTTTTTCATTCCCGACCACCAATAAACCTTTCGAAGGTTTTGATACATTTTGGTAACCCCTGGATGTATCGTATACTTCGATGAGTGAGCCTCTGTCAGGATCAACCTTCTGATGTCTGCGTCATCAGGAACACATATCCTACCTCTAAACCTCAACAATCCATCCGAACTAAACCCAAAGTCCGTCTCTATACCCTTCTGTATTTGCCCGATAATATCACTACACTGCTGATCAACTCGCTGAGCCTGTCGGATTCGATTTACCAGATCCGGTTCCAACTGCAGGCTAGCTATCATAAATCCACTATCAGTGTCAGACGGGGTCATATCCAAACTGAGGTTCGTGAACTGTTCCAACAGCTCGTGTTCCCTGATCATCATAAATGATACCATCCCGAGATGCTTCCTACTCAATGCATCAGCAACCACATTTGCTTTACCCGAGTGGTATAGGATTTCACAATCATAATCCTTTAACAGCTCGAGCCATCTCCTCTGTCTCATGTTCAACTCTTTCTGTGGGAACAGGTACTTAAGGCTCTTATGATCTGTATAAATCTGAAATCTCTCACCATAGAGGTAGTGGCGCCATATCTTTAGCGCAAACACCACCGCTGCCAACTCCAAGTCATGGGTCGGGTAGTTTCTCTCATGATCCTTTAACTGTCTTGATCCATAGGCTACTACCTTCCCATCCTACATCAATACACAGCCCAGTCCTAGGTGTGAAGCATCTGCATACACCGAGAAACCTCTTGAGCTGGTAGGAATGGTGAGTATTGGAGCTGTAGTTAATCTCCTTTTCAACTCCTCAAAACTTTCTTCACACTTTTTGTCCCACATAAACTCTACATTCTTTCTTGTGAGGCGTGTCAAAGGAGCAACTAACCTCGAAAATCCCTCTACAAACCTTCGATAATATCCAGCTAAACCCAGAAAACACCTGATCTCTGTCATTGTCTGGGGTCTCTGCCATTGAACTACGGCCTCAATCTTAGATGGATCTACTGATACTCCATCCTTTGATACTATATGACCCAGAAAAGAGATCTGTTCCAATCAAAAGTCACACTTACTGAGTTTAGCGTACAACTTCTTCTCTCGAAGGGTCTGTAGCACTATCCTTAGATGCCTCTCATGCTCCTCTCTAGACCTTGAATACACCAGTATATCATCAATAAACACAATCACAAACCGATCCAAATACTGGTGAAATACCTCATTCATCAACGACATAAAAGCTGCAGGAGCATTTGTCAACCCGAATGGCATAACCATAAACTCATAATGTCCATACCGGGTGCGAAAAGCTGTCTTGGGTACATCTCCATCTCGTATCTTCAACTGATGGTACCCTGATCTCAGATTTATCTTGGAAAATACCTGCGCTCCCTTAAGCTGATCCAACAAATCATCGATACGTGGGAGGGGATACTTATTCTTGATGGTGGCCTTATTCAACAATCGGTAGTCCATACACAGTCGGAGGCTTCCATCCTTCTTCCTTACAAACAGAACCGGTGCTCCCCAAGGTGAGACGCTCGGCCTGATGAACCCCTTCTCCAGCAACTCTTGTAATTGTTTCCTTAACTCCTCTAACTCAACTTGAGCCATTCTGTATGGTGGCTTGGACATCGGCTCTGTACCAGGTGCCAAATCTATACCAAACTCCATCTCCCTATCTGGAGGTAACCCTGGTAACTCATCCGAAAAGACATCTGGAAATTCCCTAACCACTGGTATGTCTTCCAATTCCGGACGTGCCTTATCCGTCTCAATCACAAAAGCGATGAATCCTTCACATTATTCTTTCCACCATTAGTATCATAAATCACCACATCACATACATAAATGAAATCAAATTTATTTTTCATACATCATGTATCAAGATTATACTCATCACACTTATAAAAATCATGTTCTTTAATTTCATTTCACAAAATTAACTACAAGATTGTCTATCTTTGGAAACATCAAAGTTTTTGCATGACAATCCATAACAACATGATTGGCAGCTAACCAATCCATTCCTAGGATCACATCAAAATCACTCATGTTTAATAAAATTAAATCGGCTGCCATCTCTTTACCTCCTATCTTCATTTTACAATCCCTATATATATGCTCAGTCAACTGACTATCATTCATAGGGGTAGATATCAACAACATCTTATCAAGCAGCGTGGGTTTTTGTCATGCCCCGAAAATGCGAAAATTAGGGCAAATTTAAAACTTTTTACTCATTAATTCACAATTAAGGGTGTACTCCTGTGCAGTGTCATACATCATCATAATTATCATGCCTCAGGATCTCATCATAATATAGTGTATATTGAATCATATACATTACTCAATTCTAAGTTAATTAATCCTAATACATCCCATACAATGATATACATCAAGTGTCTGCAATTACAATAATAGTCTGGGTACATGAAAAGATAAAATATACCTTAAGATACAATATATATGGCCTGGAGCTCGAGTCCTCTACTAGCCACTACTCCGTACGTCGCAGGGAAGTCCTTATTCACTTGAAGAACTCTGGGGGGAAAAGAAAACAGGGTGAGCTTCTAAATCGCTCAGTAAGGGGGGTAAGGGACTCATTTCATAAACCAAAATGCACATCACAAAATATTTAGTTGTATGTGAAACTCATTAATCTCATTTGAAAATCATAGCATGAAAGTACTCAAAACGATATTCTCGTATCTCAAATCATGTGAAAACATGAAGTAAAATGCTCAGTATAGAGCAGCAACAAAGCATGTGAAAATAATGCGATAAACACTTTCTCAAACACGTGATAAAATCACTAAAATAATAATGCACGTGGCGCAGCCACTCAACACGCGTGGCATAGCCACTGATTTAATTTCACACGTGGCATAGCCACTAAACACACGTGGCGTAGCCACTGATTTAATTTCACACGTGGCATAGCCACTGGATAGGGTTTCACGTGGCGACGGCCACTAATTAGGGGTTCTCACGTGGCAACGACCACCAAATGGGGTATCACGTGGCAATGGCCACCAATGGGATTTCTCACGTGGCAACGGCCACCAAATGGGGTATCACGTGGCAACGGCCACCAATAGGGTTTCTCACGTGGCAACGGCCACCAAATGGGGTTTCACACGTGGCAACGGCCACTAAGTATACGTGGCACAGCCACAGAATGGGTTATTCTCACGTTACCAGAACGGAGAAGAAATCGAGCTTACATGCTACTAGAGCAATGCCCGGTGTGTACTCAAAATTACACACCTAAGTCTTATCACACAAGACTAGTTTGCCTTCACGTAGAACTCATAATGGTTTTTCTCTCATAAAACTCATTTAAAAATCGTTTTGTACTCAACACAAAACGTAATAAAATCGAGTTCCAACCGGCAAGCACAGACACACATTTCTCAAATCTCGATATTGCCTTAACGTAGAGCCCAATTCATTACTCAAATTCGATGGTTTATAAAGCAATTTCACACTCAGCTTATAAACGCATAAAACAATGGGCTCCAACCGGCTATAAAAATCGTGTGCAATTATAACTCAACACAACACCCAACATGCTTGTTTCATAAACCACAAATCATGCTATAATAGTTTACAAATCACATACACAAATGGTTTAGATTTCCCTTACCTCTTTGCACCTCGTATAGTGCAATCGTTTCCCCCGTATCACGGACTAGCCTCGCATTCCACTCTGGAACTCCCGAGCTGTCCAAACGATGTTAAAACATCAATACTCAACTATCACATCAACCTAAATTCTCAAAATCGAGCATAATTGCTCATAACACCTCCAATCTCTTGATTCTCGTAGCTCTACCCTAAACTACACTCTCATTCACAACATCTTGACGTTCTACGTTTCTCATACCAATTATCTATGCTAATTCATCACATTGTCTAAATTTCCATTTATAGCTCAAAATTTTCAAAATTACCAAAATTGCCAAAATTGCTAAATATCATTATCACTCCAACCACATTGCAATTTCATCAATCCCTAATCATTTCTCAGCTATTTCAACGCAATGACAACCACCAATATCATCAAAATTAGCTCAAATATCAAGATCGAGGTTTAAAAATTACCCAAAGCTTGTGAGACGCACAACCCACGCCTCGATCCGATTTGTCCTTCGATTTTCAAGTATGTTGTTCTCCCTTTGATGAGGAACAACTTTCCTTCTTGCCACAACTCTTGATTTGGCCGGAAATGAGTGTTTTGGATGAGTGAGAAAGTTAGGTTTTCGGTGGAAATGGGGTTGGAAGAGAGAGAAAGTGAGTTTGCAGGAGAAAAGCAGGGGTTCCTTATATAGACTGGGGGTAGGAGATCGATCTGTCGAGGGGTGAGATCGATCTGCGTTTGAATTTTGGGAACGATCTGGGCAATTTTATGCCTAGGAGATCGATCTGTCGAGGGGTGAGATCGATCTCTTTATGGCTTTATGAGATCGATCTGCTTCTTGAGGAGATCGATCTTCTCCCAAACAGAATCATTTGGAGATCGATCTCTTCCTCATGAGATCGATTTTCTCTCAAACAGAATCATAAGGAGATTGATCCTCTTCCATTGGAGATCGATCTGCTCCTCAAATTCTTCCTTCCTTCTCATTTTTAACTCACCAGATCGATCTCTCCTTCTCCCAGATCGATCTGTCCTCATAGTTTCACATTTATTTTAACACTTAACATATATATCTCCAATTATCATTCCCACAATTCACTTAGCTCAATAAATTACACTTCAAATTATTATTACATCAATAAAATATGTCTGAAATTCTCAGATCTCACAGTTTTACATGCTTCAACAATTTACATGCAAAGGATGGCGAAATAAAGGAATGCGTGGCACCAGGATCAAACAGTACATAAGCTTCTAAATCAAAGATTTGGATGGTACCTTTTACCACATCCGATGACTGATCTACAGTGTCCTGGTCCAGTGCGTGCACTCGTCCTCTGCTTACACCCACTGCTTGCTTCCCTTTTTCCTCAGCTGTAGCCCTCCTCCTCGGAGCAGCTGTAGCAACTGGAGCTCTCTCTGGCTCCTTGCCCTTCTGTGGGGCCCTCTCTGTCATCTCTGGGCAATCTCTGATTATGTGCCCTGGCTTCCCACATCTGAAGCATACTACAGGAGATCCATAGCATGGTCGAGTACCATGGTACCCACCACACTTGCCACACTGTTCCGTAGTAGGCCGTGATCCTCCAATCACGATTCCCTTAGCTGGAGCAATGGCCGGATACATGGGAGTATCAACTGTCCTCTCCCAGAGCTCATCAATTCTCGACCTCTTTCCAGAGAATCTCTTGCTTCCTTTATAGCTGAAGCCTCTATCCATCATAGGTCTCTTCTTATCTCTGTCCCTCATCTTACCAACCTTTCCAAACTCTGAGGCGATTCTATCAACATCTTGTTCACATAGTTGCGCCCTGCGCACTGCCTCCTCATAGGTCGGTATATCCAGGGGAACCAATCTAGACCTGACGGTCGGTCTCAATCCATCCACAAACTTTTGGATCTTCTCGACCTCATTACCCATCGTGTTGGGATCATACCTGCCCAGGGATATAAAAGCAGTCTTATACTCATCCACAGTCCTGCTCCCTTGGGTCAGTCCCAAAAATGCCATCTTTAGCTTCCGCTATGCGGTATCCGGGACATACTGTCTCCGGAAGGCCTCTAGAAACACATCCCAGCTGATCTCAGTATGCCGGGCTCTCAAAATAGGCCTGGTGGATTTCCACCAATGTTCTGCTGATCCCTTCAGCATAAAAGCGGAAAATGCTACCATCTCGGTAGTAGTGCACTCAAAGAACCCATATAATTTCTCGATCTCATTGATCCAATCCTCAGCCGCTACTGGGTCCTTTATTCCACTGAAAGACGGCGGTCCAAACTTCTGAAACTGTCACAGTCTATCCAAATCACATCCATATCCCCAACCTCTACTGCCTGGCATAGCAACCGGAGTAGGCACATCCTGTGTGGGTGGGGTATCTATCATCTGTGGCCTCTGGGCTTCCCTTGCCCGTGCCTCAGGAGCTGCTGCCTGCTCGGCATCACCCTGTGTAGCGGGACTCTGTCTACCGCCAACTCCAGATAAAGATTGGGTGACCAACTCCACAATCATCTCAATGCTCCGCTCAATCCTCGCGAAGCGAGCCTCAGTACTCTCGGGCCTCTCCTCTGGACCCTGTGGAGCGTGCTCAACATCAGCCTCCACCACAACATTCTCCTGAGCCTCGTGTGTTTCTGGCTCAACACGACCCCCAGGTCTACCTCTACGACCTCGAGCTTGTGCTCTCATCCCTCTACCGTGACTGATATTAGGCATACTTACTCAGTTCCCTACATTCACAACCAATTACTTAGTCAACCCATCGACATACACTATTTGTATCTAAACAAGCACAGTAACTTGGGGATGTAATTTTTTTCACTTATTAAGTATTTTAGACACGACACACGTCAAACCAACTCGAGCTCTGATACCAACTTCTGTCACGACCCTCAACTTGCCAAAATACGTACAAATTTTTCGCATTTTCATGCATCAATCCTTAATCATCCTTCCTCGATCGTGAACAACCACGCACTTAACAGTTGGGCTGTGTGTCGACGTCTAACTCACTCCACCATACCAATTCAATTTGAAACATTATTTATGAGTAAACACTTGTATAAATGTATATATATCAGAGTTGTTACATGTGTTTACATTGTTTTACATCCCCAGTGGTTACATACAAAATGCTACTGTGCTATGTCTAGTTTAGATACAAAATAATCAAGGTGTGTATACCTTTAGCGATGGGATGCAGCGGATTACCAAAAAAGGAACGCCTCCAGTCACGCTCAATCTATACTCAAATCTCTGTAGAGAGGGGGAAAATAAGGGGGTGAGCAAACCACACGCTCAGTAAGACAATCATGCGAACAGGTAGATACTGCACTATCTACGTGATCGTGATGCCATGCTCAAAAGCATTTCATTCCTTATTTATCTCAAAACATGAGTGTATGATTGTGTTAATGGTATGTAAAGCATTCATGCTATTAAAATCAAGTGCACATTTCAACTCAAAGCATGGTATAAATCAACATGCATAATTCACAATAAAAGCATGGCATTACCCATCATGCATTTTCACGATAAAGCATGGCATTAAACATCATGCATCCGTGCACTTTAAAAATCATTAATAAGTCAATTTCAACATTGGTCAGGTCTCGGCCCATCCCTCGGGATTTCCTGACCCACAATCATTTCAAACATGGATTTATTCTCAAATAGCAGTAGACATGTGAGATAGGCAGTTCAACAATAGGTAATAACCTCAAGGCCTATGTACATAACCTGTGATACCGGCTACACGGATCAGGTGTGCGGGATATCACCACCATCTGCTTCCACACGGGAGGTGGGTCAAATCCTACCCGTCGGTCCATAGCAGATCTCGTCCGAAGACGGCACATCACAACTCAACACGGTACAATGTACTCCATGCTACATGCACGGTACGACGTACTCCGTGGACCCAATCAACACATCATATCACGCCACATCTCAAACGCACGTGTGAGCCTATTTAATCGGTGCGACCTCTTTTCTATCCGAAGCTCCTAACACGACTAATTAATCATGTCAAAACAATGCACGTGTGAGCCTATTTAATCGATGTGACACCCAGTCTGCTCGAAGCTCCAAACATGACAACATGCAAGGTGGGCATCCAGTGCGAGACAAACTCGAGCACAATGCCAAAACAAATATGAAATCCATGTGAAAACTAGTGCCTCTTGCACTCATGTGTATAAAACACGTCAAATCTCATGCTAGTCATACTCTAGCACGCTTTCATACTCACGAAATCATGTAGGTGGCTCAAAACTTTGCAAAGTATGGTTAACAAAACCAAAACACACTCATTTCTTTTGCAAATCATTTCAATGTTAGCCAACCTACCAATTATTTGCTAAAAAGCAATTAAACATGATTTTCAAAGCAATATGCTTTTGTTTTCATGCACATTTCTCAAACTCCCAACTTTTACCCTTCAATCACCCAACAACATTTCCTAATCTCATGCATTCTAGCAAAACTTTTAAGCGCCCAAATTGCGCACAGATATCTCTAAGAGTCCACACAATTCCCTTACCTCGATTTACTTGGTGTGACTCCTTTCCTTTTAGCTTCTCACGCTCTTGGCTCAACTCACCTCGGCGTATCCTCGGAAGCTGCGATTCATTCATTAAATCGATTGAGTTAATGTATTTAACCCATATTTGACCTCACTAGTCAATATTATTCACTTATGCATTTTACAAATGCCTTAATCCACATTTTACCTCTTTTAGGTAAATCTCACAATTTATCCACTAACCACATCTTAAAATCATACCACACACTATCAATAACTTTTACATATCTCATTCATCATTAATCTCCATACATTCCACTTTCTCACTCTAGACCATTTTTAGGTCATAATCATTCCAATGTATTTAGATAGTTTCTAACCATCCATACTCATGCCAAACAACTCTAAAATCAATTATATAAACAATGTACCTTAGTTGGAGTGTTAGAATCTTACCCAATTTGATTTCTCTTCTTGCTCCAAATGGCAATGCCCTTAACTCCTTCAATACCAACAATGGGAAAATGCTTTCCAACTATGTTGTTCTTCTCTTTGATAGGAACAACTTTGTCTCTAATGGTCTCTCTTCAAACCTCACTGAAAATGGCTGATTTTTGAGAGAGAATGTTAGGTTTTTGGGTTGAAAGTGGAAGGTTTGTGTTTTTCCCAAAATTTTCTGATTTCCAGCACTCCTTATATAGAAATAGCTTGAGGAGATCGATCTGGTCCAAGAGGAGATCGATCTGGTCCCTTAAAATCCCTCTTTTTTCACGACATTTTTAAGCCTGAGATCGATCTGTCGAAGCATGAGATCGATCTGTCGAGGCATGAGATCGATCTGCTCCCAAACAGAGAGCTAAGGAGATCGATCTAGGTGCTTGGGGATCGATCTTTTCACTACAAAATGCTTAGGAGATCGATCTGGCTCCATTAGAGATCGATCTGCTCTATTCTTTTGCCCACATAGAGCATTCTAACTCTTCCAGATCGATCTCTCATCCCTTGAGATCGATCTGCCCTTCAAAATTTCCAGATTTTCTGCAGTTCCTCTGCAATAACCCTTACCAAACATCCTTAATTTGCTACCATGATCATTTCCTCATTCATTCATCTTTGAGTCTTGAAAATGGCATCCATCCTCACTTCATACATATTAAAACTTGTGTAGAATCTTTGTATGACCAATGGTACTTAATATAAACAAAAATGGAAGTGCACATCTTATGCAATTCTACTTCCATTTTACCAAACTACTCATAATCCATTCTACACACATTCTCCACATGTTTTAAGTCCATTTCTTCACATTCATACATAATGTAACTTGTGTGTACAATTACCACTCTCATTACAAGTGTGTACATTACTTATGGACTTACATCACATATACTTCACTTATGAATTCATAGTACAACTCTATTTACATTTCTATGTACATATATACCCTTATACATATACGGGGTCTCACATTTTTCTCTACAACATTTTAATTTTTCTTTTATTCTCATTAGAACAAAATCCCCAACATATTTGATTTTTAAATATTTTGTAAAAAAAAATAAAAAAAAAATAAATCTAACAAATCTCTTGGGAAACGATCTTACTCATCTATACTACAGTTTAATTTATTTTTTAGTAGGAATTATTATTGTTGGTCTCGACAGCCACCAATTTTTGGCACCGTTGCCGGGGATTGGTTTTTAATTAGATTTATTTTAATGCCCCGTTCTTTTCGTGCAGGTGAGTTAATCCCGCATGATCTTGAGATTGAAAAGACAGCAAAGCGGAATAGGAAGGAAGCTAAATTTTAGAACGCACACGAAGCTACATATTCATCACCTGGACTGAATTTAACACATGATTTGCCCATTTCATCTAGTGATTCAGAGACAGAAGAAATAATGGTTGAAGAAGAGCAAACTTTAAGGCAGTTGGCTACTCTACCTGTCAATCAACAACCCATCTGCATTCATTACCCAACTCTGCAAGCAGATTTTGAATTAAGATTAGGTTTGATCCATTTTCTTCCCAAGTTCCATGGTCTTGAGAATGAAGACCCTCACAAGCACTTGAAAGAATTTCATGTGGTATGTTCAAGCCTGAAGCCACAAGGAGTTACCGAAGAGCAAATTAAAATGCGAGCTTTTCTATTGTTGCTAGCTGATAGAGCAAAAGATTGGTTGTTCTATTTACCTCCTGGTTCTATAACCACGTGGATTGAGATGGTGAGACTATTCTTGGAAAATTTTTTTCCTGCTTCAAGAGCTGTCAGCATTAGAATAGAAATATATGGAATCAAGCAGAAAGACATTGAGACTCTTCATGAATACTGGAAAAGATTTAACCGACTCTGTGCAAGTTGTCCTCAACATGAGATTTCTGAACAACTCTTAATTCAATATTTTTATGAAGGATTGTTACCCATGGAAAGAAGGATGATGGATGCATCCAATGGAGGTGAGATAGTGAACAAGACTCCTAAAGGCTAGAGATTTGATTTCCACCATGGCTGCTAACTCCTAGCAGTTTGAATTCAGACAAGATATATCTTACAGGAGAGTAAATGAGGTAAATACACATTCTCTTGAGAATCAAATAGCTAATCTAACATCTGTTGTTCAACAATTGGCTATAGGAATGGGAAACGTACAATAAGTTAAAGCATGTGAAATTTGTGCTGCTACTGGCCACTCAACCGACATGCGCCCCACACTTCAAGATGAACCTCATGAGCACGCAAATGTAGTTGGAGGATTTTCAGATCCACCACAAAGGAATCACGATTCATATTCGAGTACTTATAATCCAGGGTGGAGGGATTATCCCAACTTAAGTTATGGAGCAATACCTCAATTTTAAAACTTCCAATATAGACAGCCTGCTCCACAGTAACAACAACCATCTTCAAGTTTAGGTATGTCTCTTGAGGAAATTGTTAAATCACTTGCAACTAACACACAACAATTTCAACAGGAGACCAGGATTTGTGAGACCCCGTATATGTATAGTTTATGATATGTGTAAGTGGATCACATGAATTTGAAGCATAAGTAATGTAAAGTCCATAAATGTAATGTACACACTTGTAATAAGAGAATGTGATGTACGTACAAGTTTCATTATGTATGAACACGAATGATTGGACTTTTGGATGTGATGAATGTGAATGGAATGATAAATGAGTCGTGTGGTAAATGGAAGGAAGTTGCATGAATCTAAATACTTCCATTTGGTTTTATATTGTATACTTTTGGATATATAATGAATGCACGCAAGTTTCAATGTGTATAAGGTATGAATGGATGCCATTTTCAAGTTATAAAGCTGGTTGGATGAGAAAATGGCTATGGCAGCAAATTAAGAATGTTTGCTGTGAGTTGCTACAGAAAAACTGTAAAAAATCTGGATAATATGAAGGTCAGATCGATCTCATAGGATGAGAGATCGATCTGAAAGAGCCAAAAATGCTCTTATTCGAGCAATGGAATAGGACAGATCGATCTCCAATAGGGCCAAATCGATCTTCTAAACATTCTGTAATGAAGAGATCGATCCTTGAAGCAAATAGATTGATCTTCGATTAGCTACTGGAAAGAGCAGATCGATCTTCCCTTAAGCCAGATCGATCTCCTTAGTTCTCTGCCTTAAACAGATCGATCTCTAACCTCGACAAATCGATCTCCTGCTTGAAAATGCTGTGAGAAAAGAGGGATTTTAAGAGGACCAGATCGATCTCCTTCCCCTACAGATCGATCTTATAAAAAAATTCTATATATAGGAGCAGTGAAATCTGCCATTTACGGAAAACACACTTCACCCTCTCCATTTTAAACCCAAAACCTAGATTTCTCTCTCTAAAATCCACCAATTCCAATAAGATTTGAAGAGAGGCCATTAGACACAAAGTTGTTCATCTTGAGGAAGAGAACAACATAGTTGAAACCCAAAACCTCATTGTTGGTATTGAAGGAGTAAGGAGCATTTTCCCTTTGGAGCAAGAAGAGAAACTAGATTAGTAAGTTTCTAATGCTCCAACTCAAGCACATTGGTTTGTTTATTGATCTTGGAGTTTATTTGCATGAGTATTGTTAGTTGAAACCATCTAGGTAGTGTTGGAACTAATGTAACCTAGAAAATAGAATGAATCTAGTGTGAGAAAGTGTAATTTGGATGAATTGATGATTTATGGGATATGTTAAATTGTTAATGAAATAATGTGGATGATTTGAAGTGGGTAAATGAAGCTACATTATGGATTGAGTGAATTTATGGAGATAAGTATGTAATATGTTGATAAATGCCATAGTGAGGAAAACTAATGAAATAGGAACACTGTGAGCTTAATATCGATTTGTTATCGATTGGGTATGAATAAATAAACCTAAAGGAATCCATAGATTCGAGATATGAATAGAGAGATGAAACGAGGCCTTATAAGTGTTAATAGAGGCTATAGATTGAATTGAATATAGCGAGCATAAGGGTTGCGTTATAGTGGACTAAAATAATGTGAAATACGATTGTGTGCAATTTCGAAGAGTCCGGTGGAGATGAATCGAACCACACGAATAAGCAGCTTTAAGGAACTGAAATCTCGCGACGCGATTTCCAGGTAAGGGAATTCTGTAAGTATATAGAGATAGCTGCTCGTATTTTGTGGGTATATAGAGCTTTGGAAAAGTGCATGATTTTATAGAAACGTGTTTGACGATGTATGGAAATAACTACGAGTATTTGTATGAGATTTGGTTGTTTGAAATAGTATTATAAAGAAATGGGATAGTAAGGCTAATAATTGCATAAATCAAATGTTTTGAATGTTTTCACAAAACATATTGCTTTGTTTTAAGCAAATTGATGGATAGGCTGGCTAGTGTTTGAATGATGTTGTATGATAGCACATGGGAGGTGCTAAATGTGCTTTGAGATTGGTTTTTGAATGTTTATGAGTCACCTATCATGTTTATGAGAATTAAACCATACTGGAGCCTAGCTCGCACTAGATATTGATGTTTTCACATTTTTGAAACGTGTTGGAGCTTAGCTCGCACTTTGATTTGAATTGTGGTGATGTTTCATAAATCGTACTGGAGCTTTTGCTCGTACGTGGATTTCGAGTGGTTTCTTTTGCATATAACTGTACTGGAGCTATACCCGTACGTTGTTTTCTTCATGTTTTATGCATAAATGTCATAATAGAACGTTGCTCGTACGAGGTAATTTATTTATGATGCATGAATTTGTGCTAGAGCGTAGCTCGCGCAGGTTTTCACACTGTGGTATGTATGATGCCGTGGTGAGGGTAATACGGGTTGGTGTTTAGGGAGCCCAACAGGCCTAACAGACCTCTTGAGTGGGGTGAGGATGAGGGGCTAGGACTTGACATTAATCCATTTAGGGAACCCAACAGGCCTAACAGACCTCTTGAGTGGGGTGAGGGTGAGGGGCTAGGACTTGAATCAGGGAACCCAACAGGGGCGAACAAGGCCATGAGGGGCTAGGACTTGGTATTAAG
Source organism: Firmiana major (assembly GCA_033439115.1). Lineage (NCBI taxonomy): Eukaryota > Viridiplantae > Streptophyta > Magnoliopsida > Malvales > Malvaceae > Firmiana > Firmiana major. Next base: position 79,306,588 of record CM065898.1, on the reverse strand, counting down.
AGTACTCCCACATGCACTTGAAACTATAGAGGTTACACTTGGTATTGGGTAGATAAGACCTACGACAGGCACCCCCAACCATGATATGGTCCACGGAGTACGATGTACCGTGTATATCACATAGAGTATGAGGTACAACGTGGTTGTTATGTGATTGAGAAAGTCTGGCGGAGAACTAACCCACCTTTGTTCCAGCATGATACCCCACACACCGGGATCCGTGTGGTCTGAGATGATTTGTGACATAGTTGGCTAACATAATCTATGAGCATATTATAAGACCCACTTTTTAAGTACTTGTTGATGCATTTCCTTATGATTCATGTGATGTACACTTCCACATATTGATTGAATCATAAGAAGAGCTTTGACTGAATTAAATTTGCAAATGGAATAAAACGAAATATCGGTGAATGTATGAAGTAGCCAAATAAGGACCGAGATGACCATAGGCCAAGTGAAAGGGATCGAAATCAAGTTGACAAAAAATAAGAAATTAAAATAAGAAAAGATAGTGGGTGTATGAAGGAAAGTTGGGTTAATTTGGTTCCGAACAAGTGTAAGGGTAAAACGATCAAAAGATAAAAAAATTCGGTGTTAATTCGATAGGAAAATTTTAATTAAAAATAGGGATTTAGGACATCTTGATCAATGAAGGAGAAATTATTGAATTCCGAGTCTAATTGATTAAGATCCGAAATTTTTAAGATTTACCGAAAATTAACTCGAGAGAATATCCGAAAAATACACCGAAAAAGGGTTAAAAATACAATAAATAGATTAAATAAATAAATTTAAATAAAATATAATTTTTTGTTGATATTTTGAGATTTTTATAGAATTTTAATGATTATAATAATAATAAAATAAATTATAAATAATAATAATAATAATAATAATAATAATAATAATAATAATAATAATAATAAAGAGGGAAATTTGGTTTTTTCGAAGAGAGAGAAAACCAAAAGAAAAGAAAACTGAAAACGAAAAATGGAGACTGCGTGTGACCCAACCCCGACGACCCACCAGCGACTGACGAGACCAAGCGAGGATCGGATGAGGAAGAGGACAACTCGACGAAACCATTGGCACCGGCGACGCGTGTCGACAACGCCTGATTCCGGCGAATCGACGAAAGGATAACCGAGAGGAAAACAGGCTCGGTTTCGGCGATCCACGACAGCTGGGTGTGATCGGTGGGCATCGATGTGATAGGGAGGACGAGTCGGTCCTTTTGGTACCGGTAGCGGCTGGTGAAACGGTCGGGAATGCCAACGACTGTGAGGACCCGAAATGGTACCGTTTTAGCCGAGAGGAAAGGGGAAGGAAAAGGAAGGAAAAGGGAAGGAAAAGGAAAGAAAGGGAAAAAAAAGAAAACGAAAGAAAGGGGAAAAAGGAACCAAATTTTGTGGGGGACGTCTCGAGATTCGGGTATGTTGACCGATGGTCGAGATTGATCTATGGGTAAATTTTGAAAATTAATTTAATATTATATTTAATGAAAAATAACCCGGATTAATCTAATGGTGCAGTTCTACGACAGAGCCCGAATGAGAGCCGATTGAGCTTCAATTTTCGTACCACGCCAAACATTGGGTAAGTACTCTTTAATTACGACAATTTGAGTCCTTAATGCAGAGTTAAGATTACTTTACCGATTAATTTCTGCATAAAATAAATTATATTCGAATTTTTGAATTAATTGTCGTAAATGATATACGGGCTATCCAAAGAGTTTGGAACGAAGTCCAATGGGTATTGTGAGCCCAATAGACCCGAAGAAGGGATTTAATAAGTGGAAATGGGCTGAAAATGGGTCGAGGCCCATTAAGGTGCAATCGGGCCCAATAAAGTAAAACGGGCCCAATGCTTTAGATTCGATCAGTAAGAGTGAAATACTGATAAATATATTAGAATTGAACCAAATACGTAGTTATATGCAACTCCGTAGACTTGGTCTGGAGCGAATTGGACTGAGAGACCTGGTATGATCGAGACGGGATAAGTTTGCGCGTGATTCTAGAGAAGGGGATTTTACGGACTGCTAGAGGTAACATTATGCAATTTCGACATCATTTACATTCCCTAAAATTATCTGAAGGGTCTAGATTTAAAATAAGAATTTTAGTGCCCGGATGGGCAAATGATCAAAATACCCTTGTGAAGGGTAAAATTTCTAAAATTTGGAAAAGTTAGGAGGAGCAAGAACAAGAGGTTCGTGCTTGTTTTTGAGGTGTTTTGACACGTGCATGAGTAGGCTGGCTAGCTTGTAAATAAAAATGCACAACATTGCATACTTTAAACAATGTGATTTCCTTTGGAAATGGTCTTGAGATAACAGAGCCGCCTACGTAATTTTATAAAAATGTGACGTGCTAGGGCTCAGCTCGCACGAGTTTTGATTTATGTGATACATGCATTAGTGCTGGAGCAAGAGCTCGCACTAGAGTTTTACATGCACTGGTACTGGAATCTAACTCGCATCAGATTTTCATATGATTTTCGTGACAGGGTGTTGGAGTCTAACTCGCACCAGATTTTCAATTGATTTTTATGAAACGCGTGCTGGAGCTTAGCTCGCACGATATTTTCCTTGATTTTATGAGAGTGTTGGAGTATCGCTCGCACTAGTTTTATGAGAACATGCGATGAGCCGTGCTTAGAGCATCGGGTAGACTGTGTATCACACCGATTAAATAGGCTCACACATGCGTTTTGAGACAGGGCACGAGTATGGATATGAGATATGGGTCCACGGAGTACGTTGTACCGTGCAAGTAGCATGGAGTACGCTGTACCATGCTGGGATTGATTATGTGGCATCTTCGGATGCGAGTAATAGGGAAGGACCGATGGGATGGATTGATCCACCTCTCGTGGCTGTTCCTGATAGTGGTGAAACCCCGCACACAGGATCCGTGTAGCAGTGGGATCACGAGGATATGGCTATATTCCTAGTTATTTGCCTGAGATATAAATACATATATTGCCTAGTCTCGCATGTTGATGTTTTTGAGAAACACATTTTGTGGATTTTGTGTGAGTTTGGATCACCCGAGGGAGGGGTTGAGTCCTGACTGAGATGTGATTTTGATGAAAATGAAACTGAGATTTAAACTCTCACATGTTACTATTGCTTTGAAAAACATTTGATTTCATGGTTTTGTGTGAGTCAGGAACACCCGAGGGATAGGTTGAGTCCTGGCTGTGTTGTGAAATTTTAACGAGAATGAAATGATTTAAATGGATTTGCATGTTGAGTTTTCCATGCTCTTTGAAATTCATATGTGCACTTGTTTTACATGACATCATGAATTGTAGCATCTGTTTTGAAATGTGTGGAGAAAGGGTGGTTTATGCATGGCACCACGTTCATGTAGGTTGTATGGTTACCTACTTGTTCGTAGGATTACCTTACTGAGCTTGATGTGCTCACCCCTTTCATTTTCTCACACAGATCATTTCCAGTAGACATTGAGGAGACTGAGTACTGCATTCCAGACATCCGCTGCTGCCCATCACTTTAGGTATATGCACGTTGTATATATTTTGTATCTAAATAACATAAGCACAGTACTACATTTTGTATTGACACTGGGATGTATAGACTAGGTAAATATTATAAAGAAATGAAAAGAAATTAGTGCATAACATATGAGTATATATTTAATTTAAATTGTGCACTATCTGTAAAATGTATGGTGATGATATGGGTACTGACACACAGCCCAATTATTGGTTATGGTTGGTCACGATCAGAGGTCAGGTAAGTATGGAAGAAGAAAATCAAAAAATCTACTCTGATTTTTGGGTAGTTTTGGGTTGTGACAATTGGTGGTATCAGAGCGAAATTGGTCTGATGTGTGTCAGTGTCAGTAAATAGAAAATTACATCCCTGTGTTACTGTGCTTGGTTAGATACAATTGTGTATATTGAGATGGGTTTTACCTAAAAAATGGTGGTGAATGCAGGAATATAGGCATTATGATTGTTACTCATCGTGGTAGAGGAGGTAGAGCACGAGGCAGAGGTTGTAGAGGTAGACATGCGCCTGCTAGACGTGCCGAGTTGCCTCATGAGACTCAGGTGGAGGCTGAGGTAGAGATCGGGGTTGAGCATGCCGCACAAGGTCCTGCAGAGAGACCTACTGAGATGACTGAGGCACTTTTCGCTAGGATAGAGCGGAGCCTCGAGATGATTATGGAGTTATTTACGCAGTCAGTGCAGGGAGCTAGATGTGGACAGGGTGATACTGAATAGACAGCTGCTCCTAATACGCCTGCTCAGCCAGTTCATGATACGGATACTCCTACACCCCCACCAGTCCAGGACACAAATTCTCCTGTTGCACCATAGCAGAGTACTAAAGGTTGGGGTTATTGTTGTGATTTGGACAGACTGCAACAGTTTCAGAAGTTTAGACCGCCGACATTTAGCGGGGCGAAGGACCCAGTAGTAGCTGAGGATTGTTTGAGTGAGATGGAAAAACTATATTGGTTCTTTGAGTGTACCCCTACTAAGATGGTAGCGTTCGCTGCATTTATGTTGAGGGGATCGGCGGAACATTGGTGGAAGTCCACCAGACAGATTCTTAGAGCCAGACATACAGAGATTAGCTGAGAGGTATTTTTGGAGGCCTTTCGAAGGCAGTACGTCCCAAATACAACGCAACGAAAGCTACAGACTGAGTTTTTGAGTTTGATCCAAGGGAGTAGATTAGTAGATGAGTATGAGATGAGGTTTATCTCCTTGGACATATATGATCCGGACACTATGGGTAGTGAGGTTAAGAAGATCTAGAGATTTATTGATGGATTAAGGCCAGCGATAAGATCTAGATTTGTCCCTTTGGATGTCCCGACGTATGATGAGGCAGTGCGCAGGGCGCAGTTGATTGAGCAGGATTTTGATATGTGTGCCTCAAAGTTCAGGAAAGCTGGCAGAGTTAGAGATAGAGAGAGGAAGAGACCAGTAGGAGACAAAGGGTTTGGTTATAGAGGGGGTAGACGGTTGACTGGGAAGAGGTCGAGGATAGAGGAGATTCGAGAGAGGCCAGCTAGACCTCCAGTTTATCCGACCATTACTTCTGCTCTACAGAAGGGTATTGTGATAGGGGGCCACGACCTACGACTGAGAGATGCAGTAGGTATGGTAGATATCATGGTGATAGACCCCGTTTTGGTACCACAGTGGTATGTTTCAGATGCGGGAATCCCAGACATATGATTAGAGACTGCCCAGAGATAGTTGAGAGTGCCCCTCAGAAGAGTAAGGGTTCAGAAAGGGCTCCCGGTGAGAGTTTTGCATCGCGGAGGAAAGCGGTAGTGGCAAAGAAGGGGAAGCAAGTGATTGGTACAGGGCGAGTGCTTGCTCTAGACCAGGATATAGTAGATCAGTCATCAGATGTGGTGAAAGGTACTATTCTGATCTATGATTTAGAAGCATATGTGTTAATAGATCTTGGTTCTATGCATTCATTTGTATTGCCTTTGTTTGCATGTAAATTATTTAATTTTGTAAAGCCTACCCCTCTGAGTAGTAAGCTGTCGATAATTACACCCATGATCACTAGTCAATTAATGGAGTATGTATTGAGGAATTGTGAGCTGAAATTAGGTAGACGAGAGATGTCAGTCGATCTAATCTTAATGCATATGAGAGACTTTGATGTAATCCTAGGAATGGATTGGTTGGCTGCTAATCGAGCTGTTTTAGATTGTTTTGCTAAGACAGTCACATTTCATACTCCAGAAAAATGGATTGTACAACTTCCTTGAAGTAATAAGAATGAGAATTTTGTAAGGATATGAATGAATGATGTACTAATTGGATGAATTATGTTTGAAGGTTATATTGCGTATGTGGTAGATACGACTAAGGCACGTTCTGAAATAATAGACATTTCAGTAGTCAGAGAATTTCTAGATGTCTTTCCGGATGACTTACCAGGGTTACCGCCAGTGAGGGAGACAGAGTTCAGTATTGATTTGACACCTAGTACAGAGTCGATATCTAGACCACCGCACAAGATGGCTCTGGTTGAGTTGGAGGAGCTGAGGAAACAGTTAAAGGAATTATTAGAGAAGGGGTTCATCAGACCGAGTGTATCGCCGTGGGGAGCACCGATTTTGTTTGTGAGGAAGAAGGATGGGAGCCTTCGATTGTGTATCGACTATCGATTGTTGAACAAGGCTACCATCAAGAATGAGTATCCCCCTTCGAGGATTGATGATTTACTGGATCAACTACGGGGAGCACAGGTCTTTTCTAAGATTGATATGAGATCTGAGTACCATCAGTTGAGAGTTCGAGATGGAGACGTACCCAAGATAGCTTTTCGCACACGTTATGGTCACTTTGAGTTTATGGTTATGCCATTCGGGTTGACAAACGCTCCCGTAGCTTTTATGTCATTGATGAATAAGGTGTTTCGACTGTATTTGGATCGGTTTGTGATTGTCTTCATCGATGACATCTTGGTTTATTCGAGGTCTAGAGAGGAGCATGAGCTGCACCTAAGGATTGTATTGCAGACCCTTCGTAAGAAGCAATTGTATGCTAAACTCAATAAGTGTGATTTTTAGCTTGAGCAGATCTCCTTTTTGAGACATATTGTGTCGAGGGATGGTGTGTCAGTGGACCCATCCAAGATTGAGGCAGTAGTTCAGTGGCAGAGGCCTCAAACAGTTACGAAGATCAGGAGCTTTCTGGGTTTAGTTGGATATTATAAATGATTTGTGGAGGGGTTTTCGAGATTGGCTGCTCCGTTGACACGTCTCTTGAAAGAGTGTTGCATTTGAGTGGGACGACAGATGTGAGGAGAGTTTTCAGGAGCTGAAGCGTCGATTGACCACTGCTCCGATTCTCACCATTCCTACCAGCTCAGGAGGTTTTTCTGTTTACACGGATGCTTCTTACCAAGGACTGGGCTGTGTATTGATGCAGGATGGGAAGGTAGTCGCTTATGGATCCAAGCAGCTGAAGGATCATGAGAGGAACTACCCGACCCACGACTTAGAGTTGGCAGCCGTAGTGTTTGCATTGAAGATATGGCGCCACTATCTGTATGGTGTGAAATTTCAGGTATTTACCGATCACAAAAGCCTCAAGTATATGTTCTCTCAGAAGGAATTAAGCATGAGACAGAGAAGGTGGCTTGAGCTTCTGAAAGATTACGATTGTGAGATCCTATACCACCCGGGTAAGGCGAATGTAGTGGCTGATGCGTTGAATAGGATGCATCTCGGGTTGGTTTCTTATATGATGGTACGGGAACACGAGTTATTAGAGCAGTTTGCGGGCCTCAGTTTGGATGTGACCCTGCCTGATGCTGATAGTGGTTATATGATTGCTAGCTTGCGGTTAGAGTCAGATTTGATGGAGCGGATCTGACAGGCTCAACGTGATGATCAGCAATGTATTGAGATAGTCAGGCAGATGTAGAGGGGTATTGAGACTGAGTTTGAGTTAAGTTCGGATGGATTACTGAGGTTCCGAGACAAGATATGTGTTCTCGCGGATCTTGAGATCAGGAGGGTGATCTTGACAAAGGCTCATTCATCGAGGTATTCCTTGTATCCGAGTAGTACAAAGATGTATCAGAATCTCCGAAAGGTGTGGTGGTCGGGGATGAAGAGAGACATAGTAGAGTTTGTTGCGAGATGTCTCATTTGTCAGCAGGTGAAAGTATAGCACCAGAAGATTGCAGGGTTATTGCAGCCTCTATCTATACCGACTTGGAAATGGGAGCATGTCACCATGGACTTTGTGATGGGTTTACCGAGGACTCGTAGAGGGAATGATGCCATATGGGTGATAGCTGACAAATTGACGAAGTTGGCACATTTCCTAGCTAAGAGAGCCACCGATACTCTGAGTAGATTGGCAGAGTTATATGTGCGCGAGATTGTGAGACTGTATGGTGTCCTAGTGAGTATTGTGTCGAACAGGGATTCCCACTTCACTTTCCATTTTTGAGAATACTTTCAAGAAGCTATGAGGACCCAGTTGAGATTTAGTACAACTTTCCATCCTCAGACAGATGGGCAGTCAGAGAGGACTATACAGACCCTCGAGGATATGTTGAGAACTTGTGTACTTGATTTTAGAGGCTCCTGGGATGATCACCTACCACTAGTGGAGTTCGCCTACAATAACAGTTATAATTTGAGTATCGGGATGGCACCGTATGAGGTTTTGTATGGCCGTAGATGTCGTTCTCCTGTAAGATGAGAGGAGGTTGGTGACAGACAAATATTCGCTCCCAATTTGGTACGTTAGGCCTCTGAGGATGTCCAGTTGATTTGTGAGAGGTTGAGGACAGCTCAGAGTCAACATAGGAGTTATGCTGACAGGAGACGTAGACCGTTGAAGTTTACAGCAAGGGAGTTAGTATTTTGAAGGTTTCTCCTTCCAAGGGTATTACGAGATTCGGAAAGAGAAGGAAGCTGAACCCTTGCTGCATAGGACCTTTTGAGATACTCGAGAGAGTGGGAGATCGAGCTTATATGCTAGAGTTTCCACCAGAGCTAGCGAATGTCCATAACGTCTTCCACGTCTCCATGCTTCGGAAGTATCAACCGGCTCCGTCGCTTGTGATCAGATACGAGCCACTGGAGCTTAGTGAGAGTATGTCCTACATTGAGAGACCGATCCAGATTGTGGATAGGAAGGAGAAGGTATTGAGATCGAAGACGATTCCCCTAGTGAAAGTACTGTGGCAGCATCACACTTTGGAGTAAGCGACTTGGGAGTTAGAGAGTTTGATGAAAGAGAAGTACCCTGAGTTGTTCAGAGACTGATTTGGTTCCAATTTAGAGGACGAATTTTTTTTTAATGGGGGGGATTATGTAAGACCAACTTTTTAAGTACTTGTTGATGCATTTCCTTATGATTCATGTGATGTACACTTCCACATATTAATTGAATCATAAGAAGATCTTTAACTGAATTAAATTTGCAAATGGAATAAAACGAAATATCGATGAATGTATGAAGTAGCCAAATAAAGACCGAGATGGCCATAGGCCAAGCGAAAGGGATCGAAATCAAGTTGATAGAAAATAAGAAATTAAAATAAGAAAAGATAGTGGGTGTATGAAGGAAAGTCGGGTTAAATTGGTTTCGAACAAGTGTAGAGGTAAAACAGTCAAAAGATAAAAAAAATTTGATGCTAATTCGATAAGAAAATTTTAATTAAAAATAGGGATTTAGGACATCTTGCTCAATGTAGGAGAAATTATTGAATTCTGAGTCCAATTGATCAAGATCCAAAATTTTTAAGATTTACCGAAAATTCACTCGGGACAATATCCTGAAAATACGAAGAAAAATACACCGAAAAAGGGTTAAAAATACAATAAATAAATTAAATAAATTAATTTAAATAAAATACAATTTTTTGTTGATATTTTATGATTTTTATAATATTTTAATGATTATAATAATAATAAAATAAATTATAAATAATAATAATAAAAAAAGAGGGAAATCTGGTTTTTTTCGAAGAGAGAGAAAACTAAAATAAAAGAAAACTGAAAACGAAAAATGGAGACCGCACGTGACCCAATCCCGACGACCCACCGGCGACCGACGAGACTAGGCGAGGACCGGAGGAGGAAGAGGACAACCCGACGAAACCATTGGCATCGGCGACGCGCGTCGACAACGCCTGATTCTGGAGAATTGGCGAAAGGAAAATCGAGAGGAAAACAGGCTCGGTTCCGACGATCCACGACAGCTGGGTGTGATCGGTGGGCACCGACATGATCGGGAGGACGAGCCGGTCCTTTTGGTACCGGTAGCGGCTGGCTTAACGACAGGGAAGGCCGGCGATGGTGAGGACCCAAAACGGCACCGTTTTGGCCGAGAGGAAATGGGAAGGAAAAGGAAGGAAAAGGGAAGGAAAAGGAAGGAAAGGAAAAGAAAAG